>JAJOZX010001677.1:190000-771825 GCA_023014485.1 Bathynomus jamesi | reverse complement strand
TATTATATTATATATTCACAATAAGAAAAAAACATACAGGAAGAAAAAGAAACCTATTCTAGCTTTCTAATAACGAAAAACCAAAGCAAATCATTCATTTACTTCATTTACAAGTTACAACTCATCAACTCTCTGTGTTTTTAAGTCATTTTTCTTCAAGAAAAGTATTGCTTCAACAGTGCTAGGTGAAATTCTATTTTTTAATTACTTATTATTAATCCCATTTGTAAAAAAACACGCTTTGCTGGAGTTGATGTTGCTGGAACGCATAATATCGCCTAGCTAATTTAGCCAAAATTTGGAAACTTTTCAGCATTTAATTCCACCAAGCAATAGGATTAAATATCTTCAGTTCTCCGGAATTAATTTTCATATTGTCAAATTCACTATAACTGGCATTGTTAAGAAAGAACCGGGTCCAAATTTTCAACCCGGTTCTTTCATAACGGGTGGGTACCCGGGTATCCGGTACCCGTTTCATTCCCTAATATATATATATATATATATATATCTATATATATTATATAGTATATATATATATAATATATATATATAAATATTAAAATGTTCCTATAGTATTTTCAGAATCGCTGTTGCCTTATATGTAAAATTATTCTGTAGACCGAAAGCCATACAGATTTTCTAAAAGTATACCGCGTATTGTCTATCCGAAGTATCCATGAAATTTTGTCACAGTTTTGGAATGTAAATAAAGAAATTTTGAATGTACAAAAAAATGAAATAAAATAAGCGTGAATAGTTGAAGTAAATTTCAAAATTTATTTCAGTTTATGGCAGCCGTGAAGAGATTACGTCAGCGTTAAAACGCCGCCAAATAAACATAAAGGTGTGCGAAGGTTCGACTCTCGTCGAGCCCAATAAAGCCTAAAGCTTAACCCTTTGCCTGTCCCGTGCATCACATGTGATACATGCATCACATATGATGCACAGAGCGCATCAAAAATAATATTTAGTGTGATACATTCTATGATCACATATTACCCACCAACTAAACCAAATAAACCTCCTATAACCAAAAGTCTGAAAACAAGCATGGACGTTTGGACCAAACTTATGAAAATGCTTTGGACAGGCAAAGGGTTAAGAACCAAATTAAATAAAATAAATAGTCCAATTGACAATTGCTCATTGTAATATTGCAACATGGCAGAAACTGTAATATTGTAATATTTATTATAGAGATAAAGAAGTAGGAATTTTGAATTGATTGGAGAGTGTAGAGAGGAGAAAGGACAATGCATGTTATTGTTAGCTAAATAAGACTCTGTATTACAGAGTCTGTAATAACATTTCAGAAACAAGAACTATGTCGAAACGCCATCAGTGTCCCCGCCTATATTTGTGACCTTGTCCTTTGGAGCAAGAACATGATTCTTTCTCGCGACACATGGTCTTTTGATAATACATATGAAATTGTATAAAAAGTTTCCAATTTATGTTGAACGACTCAAACGTTATAGCACGACACGAAGTGTGAGAATGGATGGATAAATGATAGACAAGTGCAATCCAGTATGGTCCCTCCAAATTTATTTGGTCAGGGACATAAAAAAATTAAAAGAATGTCAAAAGATTGACGATCTGAAATGTTACTATAGAGGTGGGTGGTGAAGTTTAAGAAAATTGGTTCACTTCATGATTAGCCGCGATCAGAAAGTCCGGGAAGACTTCGAACGTGTCCGTGAGTGTTTTCAGTGAAGTCCCAAAAATCTGTATGCTGTGCTTCCGCCGAAATTGGGATGTCAAGGTCAGCTTTTCACAATATTCCGCAAAATTACCTTCATTCAAGTACTTTTGGAGTACGATTATGGCAGACGCATTGACATGTGTTCTGAACGGCTCGGTTTGATAAAAAAAAATTAATCCCACATTTCTAGGTCGGTTGTGTTAACAAACATAACTGCCGAGTTTTCGTCCACTTCGAAAAATTACAACATTGTCTAGATAAAAGTGGAGTACATGTTGAAATTTGATATCTTGCGCATGTTAATTATTTTCTTACGATTTTTAATAAAGCTTAATTTCTTTGGTATGTTTAATAGGAATTTTTATTTAAAACAGAATTTTCTGGGCACCCTGTATTTAAAAAGGATGATCCGGAAATCATTATGCCAACCATAAAAAACACCTTTGAGAAAATCCCCGAAGATCGAACATACACTAAATAAGTCTTAAGGCATCAGAATTCACTTATAATTTACGTAAAATACCATATATCGGTCAATGTATACCCTTGCATACCCCTGCATACCCTCGCATCTTATATAAAAGAGTAGTGTGAAGGAGGGAGAGGAGCATTACCTTTGAAACACAAAAAAAAAATTCTCGAAATGTAGACAAATATTTTTTTTTTAATTTTATTGTCTAGAAAATTTCTGATAGTAATCCTGTAGGTCCAGTAATTAGGTTACGCTAGGTTAGGTTACGCTATGTAGTTCAGTAAGGTTAGGTTAGGTTAGGCAAGGCTAAATTACATTTAAATAACCTAATCAAATTGATTAGGTTAGATAAGGTTTTTTAGTGTCGTCGCTTTTGTTAGAAAGTACAAAAAGGCTCCATCATTGCTTGGGTAAATACAACAGAATATATCATCTATCCATCCCTTAAACGTATTGTGTAAAAAGAGATTGTCAGAATCATATCAAGTGATAAAACCAACCGATGAAACACAAGTCCTATATCATATCCGTAGGTTAAAGAACCCGTACAAGCTGAATATGTGAATTCATGAACTATTTCACTTGAAAGCTCCTGCGCCGAGCATTAGCATATCAACAGGGCCGGCCCAGCTATGTGCGGCCTGTGCGGCTGCACAGGGCCCCCATCAATTAGAGGGCCCCTCCAAAATTAATTTGTTCTTCGTATTTTTAGTTGCTACAGCATCACCAAACTTATATAAACGACACAAAACCACATAAAAGAATGTAAATAAGCAGCATAAATAAGCGTGTATTATTATATTTATATTTATAGGCTACTTTTTGTCATTGTGTTCAGAACTGTCACTGTTAAAATTCTTTTCGTTTAATTTTTTTCCGTCTCTTTATGTACGTAATGTGGCTTGTACGCGGCGTATACGATATTATTATCAGTGTTTTTGTTCGGGTCTCAATCTATTTTTTGTGACGGTACATTTTTTTTGGTTATTATACGGCATATATCAATTATGGATCTATGACAATTGCGTCCTGGTCAAGTGCGTCCCGGACAAATGCGTCCCGGTCATTGGCGTCCCTGGACAATTGCGTCCCTGGACAATTGCGTCCCTGGACAATTGCGTCCCTGGACAATTGCGTCCCGGACAATTGCGCACTTCTCCAACTACTATATGAAGTTTATTTATTAGAGAAGTGAATAGAAAGTTAGTATCGGAATTTCAAATATACTTTTCATTTTAACCTATTAAACTTGTTATATGTTCGTAAGTTCTGTTCGAAACTGTTCTCTAAAACTTTATCCATCATCAGCAACATCATTGTCAAATTTTATGGGTTACGTCCACTTAAGATAAAGTTAGTTTCGTTAGTTTAACGAAAATATCACAACTTAACCTAACCAATCGTCAAGGGCATACAGTTGACCTAACTGGGCATTCAATTAATCTAACCGGGCATTATATCCCATACAAAATTACAATAACAAACATACTCGTCCCTCGTCATTAGCGTCCCTGGACAATTGCGTAGGTGAAGTCACAATGAACTTTCTATTCACTTCTCTAATAAATAAACTTCATATAGTAGTTGGGGAAGTGCGCAATTGTCCGGGACGCAATTGTCAGGGACGAAATAAAACCGGACGCAATTGTCCAGGGACGCCAATGACCGGGACGCATTTGTCCGGGACGCACTTGACCAGGACGCATTTGTCCGGGACGCACTTGACCAGGACGCAATTGTCCTGTCACCATCAATTATATCTAATATATCAACTCTCTATTACATCATCAGTTTATTGATCATAATATCGAGACATATAACAAATAAATCTGACCATCCGTCACCTCAGCGGCACCTCATGTAATATTGCCATAGAGACGTCATTTAGATTTCAGATTTGCACTGTAGTATGGTATGATATCCTCTCCAAAATCAACAGTGTCAGCAAGCTCCTACAATCTGCCGAGAGACAACTGGACGTGGCAGTTAACTTCCTAGAGAAGACTAAAGTATTTTTTATAACATACAGAGATAATGGTTTTGCTAGAGCACAAGCCACTGCAAAAGAGATATGCGAAGATATGCATGTGGAGGCTGTCCTCAAAGAGAAGAGGATAAGAAGCACAAAGACACACTTTGCTTATGAATCTCCAGATGAACCCATAAACGATGCAATGAAGAGGATGAAAGTCACGTTTTTCAATGTGGTGGTCGACTCAACCATTAGATCTTTAGATGACAGATTCAAAACACTAGGAGAAGTGAGAAATAAGTTTGGAGTGTTGCTTAACTTTCCAAATATGATCAATGAGGCAGTGACAGAGGAGTGTGAAGAACTTGGGGAAAACATTAAGCTGTGGAGAGAAAGCTGATATTGATGGGAGAGATCTGGCCACTGAAATTGGGAACCTTCCAAATTTGCCGAAAGAGTTGAAAGACAACAAGACAGCACTTGGACTCCTAAGTTACTTTCATCAAAAGCAGTTGAAAGACAATTGGACTCCTAAGTTCCCAATCTTTGGATAGCACTTCGGATTGCTCGCCTCTCCACTGACAGTGGCATCAGCAGAAAGAAGCTTTTCAAAACTAAAGTTCATAAAGACCTATCTCAGATCCACAGTGGCACAAGATCGCTTCAGTGGACTCGCTATCATCAGTATTATCAAGAGATAGCAGGCAGCTGTCTTATGATAGTGTTATTGAAGATTTTGCCTCGAGAAAATCAAGGAGGTACAGATTATTATAAGCACTTCAGAGTACTATTATTTATGGTCTGACAAACAGTGATGTTTTTGTTGTTAATTTTTCTAATCAGGTTGCAGTTGGCTTCAACAATTTTCCTTTATTTCTTCTTGTTCTCTTATTTATCATTTTATCAAACTATATTTACAATTGTCAATTTTATTTTCCGCCATTGCTTATTATTTTCTCGACATTAAAATCATTTCAAATTTATACTGTACGTTGGAATTTTGAATATTTGTAATTCTTTAAATAATAAAAGAGGAACACTGATACTGATTTACCTTCCTGTTATATATTTGTGAAAAAAATAAAATAAAATATATATATATATATATATTATATATATATATATATATATAAGGGGGTGCCCATATAAGAGCTTGCCTAGGGCGCCAAATACCCTTGCGCCAATATATATATATATATATATATATATATATATATATATGTATAATATTGGGTGTTTGCTCTTATCAAGATGATGTCCTCATAGAAAATCAGAAACATATGTGGGGCCCTGGGAGGGTTGTGTAAGGAATGGGGGCCCCCAACCATCTTGCACAGGGCTCCTCAGAAGCTAGGGCCGGCCCTACATATCAACCAACCAGGTAAATCATTCAAGGAACTTAAAGTACAAATTTATAAATGCCAAAAATCCAACTTCACAAGTAAAATATCAAGGAGATGCCCCTCTTACAGAGGGGGTTGGTGTTTAGAATAATTTGGAAGCATATTTAAAGCGAACATTCCTTCTCGAAATTTTCTTAAAAAAAAACTTAGATAACCACAGTTACTCCGTCCCTTCACCATTTTTCTTTATTCTATTTTATGGTTCTTTTCTCTTAAAACCTTTGTTATAATTACAGTGTCTCAAACATTGTCATTTCACAAGATACAATATTTAAGATTGTATTTTCTTATTGCGTTGTTGTAATAATAGCATAAGTTTAGCCTCCGTATAACCTTCTTTTGAACAACAAGAAATTTTAAACGATACGTTATGGTCGCTTCAGGCATATAATGAGTACTAATTCTCTCCAGCAAAGTAAATAAAAACGCTACGAACGGTATGAAATAAATTATTAAATATAATTGCCATGATATCAACTAAATTACGAATATAAATTGATTAATTTCGCTGAATAATTAAGGAAATAACTGCCTCAGTACTTAATTCACTGAGAAACGATTGACTGACTAACTAAACCACTCGATAAGATATCGGAAAACACTTACAAAATATACTAAAATAAATACACCTTTTCGAAATGAATTTAAAAACATTTATTTGCTTTTTAAAACTTCAGATTTTTAATCGAAAAATTGTAATTGAGTCTCGAAAATAAAAATATTAAATTTTGAAAATCTATTTACTTTTCAAAACTGTTTAATCACATTCAGGAATGCTTTAAAAATTTCAAATAAATTTGCTAAATGGAATAAACAGATTTGAGAGTCAAATTTGTTGAATTGAATATTCGATTGCCAAAATAGTTCATTTCCGAATAATTTCAATGAGAATTTAAATTTCTAAAACGAAATTCAACGTTTCTGAAGTAAATCGGAAAAAGGTGTAATATCGTAACAGCAAAATTACTCGCCAAGCAAATTCCATATTCAGTAAATAAATTTTAATTGTTATTTACCGCATAATTTATGGCATACGATTAAAATAAGGAAAAGATTATTAAATTGTCGTTTAATAATTTTAATATTAAAAAACAAGGTTGAACACGCAAAAGCTGTTATGGTAATTAAATCCGCATGTTTTCTCTTTAATACATTTGGGATTCGTTTAAGTCAGAGCAAAAATAAACAGGAAAATATGAATCTTTTATACAAGTAATCCTTCGCGTTATGGATCTTTTATGAAATAAATATCAGAATATAAATCCTTTATTCATCATTTTATATATATTCATACTATATATCTATATATATATATATATATATATATATATAATATATATATATCTATGTGTGTGTGTGTGTGTGTGTGTTTGTTTGTGTGTGTGTGTGTGTGTGTGTGTGTGTGTTACAGACAACTAAAAACACGAGGATCCACTCTAGGTTAGTAAGGAAGAAGTAAAGTGGAAAAAGGTAAGGAAGCGAACAGTTATATAAAGTTCAAGTTCACTCTCAGAAAACAATGCATACATGAATACGCCATGCATACACCTAACTTCGTGTACAAGGACACACGAAAATTTGAGGTAGGAAAAGTAGAAGACGAAAAACGACAGCGCGTAACACTAAACTACACAATCTAATTTACGCCATCCGTTCTTTTTAAGGAACTTTTGCTTAATTTACTAAGTAGGAGAAACATCGTTTCATGAGAGCATAATTTCATCGAAGTATCATTTACTCGTTTCTCCACATTTGCTCTCTCCCTGTTCATCCCGAGTCCAACTATGGATCAGAACTAGGTTTGTGAAAAACTATCTATCTAATCTATCCTCATACATATTTGACCGATGTATTACCTACGACCTGCGGCGGAAGACTTAAAAAAAATTAATGATATTATAAGAAAATAAGTTTTGCGCTATGGCACAAGTAAACCTACCTTTAAGTTTAAACCATATTCCTGGTTACGCTCTCATGAGCTAATTTAAAAACATGATCGAAATTTACATTTTCAATTCTATTTAACACCTTAAAAACTTCAATAAGTTGGCCCCTCTTCCTTCTCCTTTCTAGTGAAAACAAATCAAGTTCTGCTAATCTTTGTTCGTAGCTTTTATTACGAAGGTTAGGTATAAGCTCAGTCGCTCTTCTCCGAATTCTTTCAAGTGTTTATTGAAAGAATATACGGAGACCAAAACTGTACAACGTACTCTAAATGTGGTCAAACTACGCCCGGCAAAAGAAGGACATGTCAGGTATTAATTGGGTCGTTTGAGCTTGTGGGAAGCTCATTTTTAAGTCTGTATCATATCTAAGTAAAAAGCCGGACAATATCAACATATTTAAAGTGCCTGCTGGACAGAGGACATGAGATTGAAAAGGAGGACATGTCTTCCTTTTGCCGGACGTCTGGTAACCCTACATATGCATTACTTTGCATTTGTCGACATTAAATTTCATCTGCCATTTATCCGCTCAATCAACGACTTTATCAAGGTGAGTTGGCAACGACTCTCCATCGAGACTACTATAAATTAATATCGAGATAATTTACGTAAACAATTAACAAGATTGAACCCAACACAGCCCCCTGAGGGACCCCGCTAGTTACCCATCCCCACTCCCAGTGGCGGTTCCTCATATGGACAATATGGGCAGCCGCACAGGGCGGCATTTGTGGAGGGGCGGCATGAGCGCCTGCAAAAAAAATAAAAATAAAAATAAGAATAAATAAATAAAGAAATAAATAAAAATAAAAAATAAAATAAAATAAATAATAAAAGATCAATAAATATATTTTTATTAATAAAAAACCATCTATTGCATTTTCCATAAACCTTCCCATAAAAGACCTAAACAATGCAAAATGCTTCCAGATTAATATTATTGGGAATAAAGGCCCATACTTTAACATATGTAATGTTATTTTTCTGGGTTTGGTTAAATAGTGAAATGTATATTATTTATTACAGAACGAATCTTCACACTAAGCCACTAAGGTCTGTCAAATAACCGCAAATGGATAAGAAGAGGTCAAAGCTATCAGGTGCTCAGTTTAGAAAAAAGAGGAAAGAAGAAGAGGAGAAACGAGCAAAAGATAAAGGTATAGAGCTATGTCATCTACTCTTCACTGCTATATTGCACTGCTATTTTGTGATATAGCTTTCTGAGTCATTTGAAGTGTACTATTATGTATATAATTAGCCATTAACCAAGGAGGTTGTATTATTCATTTGTTTCCTATTCTAAAAGTTTAATAAATTGTGCTTAATAACATGTTAAATTAATTGTACTAGCCTATTCATGCATTGGTCTGTTATGTTCTATTTTACTATTTGCAGGGGCACTTTTGAAATATTTTGGAACACCCTCTGCCACTAGCCAGGATGAGAAGCCGTCTACTTCTGCCATTATTGAGGCTGAGGAGCCATCTACCTCCTCAGCCTCACATATGTCTCCACAAATGCAGTCTGATCCTGAGGATGAAGACCCATTTGCTTCTACTTCTCCCCGGCAGGACTCTTCAGGTGAGTTTGTGTGCACATATGTCTGTGAGTGTGCGTGGTGTGTGTATGTGTATGTGTGTGCATCCCTGCAAAGCATTTTGCAAACAGTTATAAATTATAATGTTATTATCACTGGGTCTGGGTTACTGGGTATGTGTGGTGTTTCACCACCATAATTCCATAACACCACCACCATAACAAAGTGCTGTGAATAATGTGTTATCTAACTTAGGTGTGTATACTAATGAGTAATGCTCTTGTTCTTTCTATTAGAAATGCCTGGAGCAGAATCGCCTCCTGAGGATGAGTCTCTGTCCACCGACCCTGCTAACTGGCCTTCAGTTCTGACTGAGAGAATTCGGACACAACTGGTTTCCAGGGGACCAAGTCAAGTACCATCTGACTTGTATTCCCTAGAAACGACAGTGACGGAAGAAGTTTCCACCATCAATACTTCAGGAAGTCATTGGTTAGTGGGGAAAATATAACCAGAAGTTGGTTGGTCTATTCCTTAAAAAACAACAGCCTTTTCTGTTTCTGTTGTACATTATTTTCCAAGAGGAAAATAAATTTAACAAGTTTGGGACTCTCGGACTGGAAGCATGCAAGCTCATTGCTCACATCACATGACAACAGTTCAGAACACCTAAATTCTATGAAAATCTGGAAAGAACTGGCAGTGAGGATGAGAAAGGGGGAGACCATTGACAAGCAGGAGATGGCACTTCTGGAGGCTGAGAAGTTGAGATGGAGAGCGGTGCTGACACGTCTCACTGCTATTGTGCATTCTCTGGCAGTTAGGAATTTGGCACTAAGGGGACATACAGAAAAATTGTTCTCACCATCAAATGGCAATTTTCTGAAAGAAGTTGAACTGATGGCACAATTTGATCCTATAATGCAAGAGCACATTAACCGTGTCCAAAAAGGGACCTCCAGTCACACCAGCTACCTCGGCCACCACATACAAAACGAACTCATTGATTTGTCGAGCAGCAAGACCATTTCAGCAATGGTGAGCGACATCAAACAATCAAAGTTTTTTTCAATAATTCTAGATTGCACTCCAGATATCAGCCACACTGAACAGTTGTCAGTTGTGATTCGGGTTGTGTCACTGGAGGGGAAGCCCCATATAAAGGAACATTTCATGGGGTTTTTGGAGGCAGAGGAGTCCACTGGTCAACATTTGGCATCTCTGATTCTGAAGAGACTGGAGGAGCTAAAAGTTCCTTTCATGGACTGTAGAGGACAATCATACGACAACGGGGCCAACATGAGGGGAAAAAACAAGGGTGTTCAATCCAGGCTCCTAGAAATTAATCCCAGAGCTCTGTTTGTTCCATGTGGGGCTCATTCTCTGAATTTGCTTGTGGCCGATGCTGCTAAGGGATCTATTGATGCCACAAGTTACTTTGGCATCTTGCAGAAGCTTTACAACTTGTTTTCAGCCTCCACACAACGATGGGCCATTTTGAAAAAACATGTGAACATCACATTGAAGATGTGGTCTGATACAAGGTGGGAAAGCAAGATCAAGAGTGTGGAGCCCCTGAGATATCAGGCAGCTGCAGTGAGAGATGCACTGATCGAGGTGAGGGACCACACCAAAGACTCTGTAATAAAGGTCGAGGCTCAATCTCTGTCAGAGGAGGTTGGGTCATACCGCTTCGCCATTTGTTCAGTGGTGTGGCATGACCTGTTGTGCCAAATTCAGCATGTGAGCAAGCAGATGCAGTCTCCTAGCATGCACGTTGATGTTGCAGTAAATCTCCAAAAAAAACAGAGAGAGGTCTCCGCAATTACAGGGCAACAGGTTTTGTGGCTGCACAAATGGCAGCCACAGATATCTGTGAACAAATGAATGTGGAGGCTGTGTTAAAACAAAAACGGCTGAGGTCCACAAAGCGGCACTTCTCCTATGAAGCATCTGATGAGCCCTTGATTGATGCTTTGAAGAAGCTGGAGGTGACATTTTTCAATGCAGTGGTTGATGCTGCAACATCAGCCATTCAGGAAAGATTTTCCACGTTGGAAATTGTGGGAGAGAAGTTTGGAGTGCTGACACATTTCCAAAATCTCACATTTGAGGAGCTGACAGAACAATGTGTGAACCTTAGTACTACACTACACTTTAAGGGACAATCTGACTTGGATGGCAGAGAGCTTGCACAGGAGCTGAAGAACTTGCCTGACTTGCCATCAAAGACCATATCCTTGCTTGAACTGCTGACATTTATCCATGAAAGGGAGCTCTCTGAAATATATCCAAATTTGTGGACTGCTCTCAGAATTGGTCTTACTCTTCCAGTCACTGTTGCTGAAGCAGAGAGGAGCTTTTCAAAGCTGAAGCTCATCAAATCCTACCTGAGGTCAACTATGTCACAGGAACGCCTTACCGGTCTGGCCATCATCAGTATAAATCATACAATTGCTGAGCAGATTTCATATGATGATTTAATTCATGACTTTGCATCAAGGAAGGTAAGAAGAGTCAGGCTTTAGATGGCAGTTGTGCTGTGGTGCAATTTATTTTGTTTCTTGTTCAAAGTGTAGCATAATAATTACCCTCTCTTAAGTGTCTTATTCTATTTATGTGATAGAGCATTTGTACAATTTAGAAATTTGATTCTCTAGTTTATTTATGGCAGTTGTGCAATTTAATTTGTATTTTTCCTGTTCATAGTATCATAATTACATTCTCTTAAGTGAGTTATTCTATTACGTGATGAAGGATTTGTAAAATTCAGAAATTTGAGTCTTTGTTTGGTTCTGAAGTTCCAACAATTAGTCCAATAAAAGTTATTTTGTGAAAGAGTTATGTCTGTCCTTTATTTTGGGGGGATTCGAATGTGTGTGTGTTGGCGAACAGGGGGGGGGGCGCTGAAGGTGAGGTTCGCCCAGGGCGTCATGTAAGCTAGGACCGCCACTGCCCACTCCGACGCAGATCACTTATTACAACTCTGTTTTCTGTCTGTTAACCAGTTTCAATACATTTTAATACGTTACCCTTAATATAGGGTGTCCAGATTTGTGCTTGGAAAAACAGGGACAGGGGTGGATCTATGCCCTATAGCCTATAGGCTTATTTTGAAAACACTTTTAACAGAGTAAATGAATACTAAATATATTAATACATACCTTAGTCATTTTTTTGTCCCGAAAACTTTTTTCTAAAGAGTGGGACAGCTCTCTGAAAACCGGAACGTACGGACAATGGACACCCTACCTAAATACCGAATCCAGGACAAAAACTCACTGGACAAAAACTCACCAGACAAATGTTTTTGCGAAATACATACACTCTAGTCTAGATCTTAAGCTCTTAAGATCTCGAGATTTAGACTCATTGCAGATAATTAATCTTCATCTTTAAAATTGTTCTGTTTTTTAACCAAATCGGTATACTAATGTAGTTTTGGTCATGATTCAAAAATAACTTTCTTTTTTGGAGAAATGAAAAACAAACATGTTAGAGCACTTTAAATAATTAATGTGTTTTTAGAACGAAAATATCATGGACTTAACCTAAACCAACGTCAAGGGCGTACAGTTGACCTACCTGGCATTCAATTGACCTAACCGGCATTCATTGACCTAACTGGGCATTAATTCTTGATTTTTTTTTCTGCTACTTAGGATCTTAAGATCTAGACTAGAGTGTATGTATTTCGCAAAACATTTGTCTGATAAGTTTTGTCCTCTTTGCTTTAAGTGGTGAGTTTTTGTCCGGTGAGTTTTTGTCCAGTGCCCCCTAATACCATGTGCCTGAATTTTTTTGAGTAATCGTTTATGCAGGGCTGTGTCGTCGAACGCCTTTGCAAAGTCCAAATACACAACCTCCATTGCCCCCTGTTGATGTATCTATTATAATGTTAAAGAATTCCAGTAAGTTGGTAGACACGAACGTTGTCTAAGGAAAGCGAATTAACTGTTTCTCATCAGATATATCTTTCAAGATGGTCATCCCTTCCATCACGTATTAATGAACTGTAAAAGTTTACCCACAACCGAAGTTAAGCTAATCTGCTTGTAATTGCCAGCGAAATTTTTATCCCCTTTTTTTTTAAATTGGAGTAATATTTACTAACTTAAAGTCAGACGGTACAATTCCCTCCTCCAACATTATATTAAAAAGTTTAGCGAGAAGGGGTATTTATTCGTTTTTCAGTTTCTTCTGATGATTAAGGATAAAACAAATTACGACCTGGCGAGTTACCAGTCTTTAATTTATTTATGTAATACAGAACCTCCTCTTCATATACCGTCATATCAGTTAACGTTAATTCTTCATTTAGATTAAACATAGCTCGTGCTTCTGGTGTGTTCAATACGTCTTCTACTCTAAACAGTTGAAGAAGGTAGTCATTTAATACTGTCGCTAGTTGATTCTGATCGTTTATTAAATTTCCACTGGCATCTAATAGTGACCCAATGGTCTCTCCCTAACTGGATTTTTTATTGTTAATATATACATAAAACTTCTTTGGTTCATGTTTGCTTGATGTTATAAAATTAACTCATATTGACGTTTTGCTTTTTCAATTTCGTTTTAACACACCTTCTTAGTAGAACATACTCATTGAAATTTGGCTGAGAGTTTTCGCGCGGATCCCTTTTATAGGCGCTATTCCGATCTCTAATAAGTCGTGTTATTTCATAACTTAAACCAAAGCGCTTAGGGCCTTTTCGAAATTTGGACTGTTTCCTATTTTTTTTTAAAATAAGATATTTAATGTAGATTTGTACGCTGATTAAAAAATGTAAGTCTTTTTTGGAGAAATATTATTTAAAACATGACACGGTGGTCTAGTTATGTGTGTATATATATATATTTTTGCTACCGCACGAAGGGTAGAAAAAATAGCTGAATGCCCGGTTAGGTTAATGAATGCCCGGTTAGGTCAGCTGAATACCGGTTAGGTTCATTGAATGCCGGTTAGGTCAACTGTACACCTTCACGATTGGTTAGGTTTAGTCGTGATATTTCGATAGTTTTAACAAAAATATCACGACTAACCCAACCAATCGTTAAGGGCGTACAGTTGACCTAACCGGCATTCAGTGAACCTAACGGGCATTCAGTGAACCTAACCGGGCATTCAGTATTTTTCTACCCTTCGTACGGGTAGGAAAAAATATATTATACGTAAAACTAGAACACCGTGTAACTTTTAAAATAATAATTTCCCCCAAAAAAGACTTACATTTTTTTAAATCAGGGTAAAAATCTACATTAAATATCTTATTTTCAAAAAAATAGGAAACACTCGCAAATTTCAGAAAAGGTCCGCGGCTTATTATTATTACTAGTACAGTTCCCGCCGCTTCGCTGACGGTTAGACAGGCTAAACTACAAAAAAAGACCCAGCCGTGAAAATTTTGAGCTTCACATTGTGTCAACATTTCTGAATCTGGTATCTCCCAAAACCTCCTCACCCCCAAGCATACAACTTGGGGGCTAACCCCCTCCCCCATTACCCACCCATCCCCGATTACCCCCACCCCCACCCTTCCCCCATTGCTAAACTACAGAAAAGAACACAGTCATGAAAATCTTGAGCTTCACATTGCCGCCGTAATACAATTTCTGAATTTTTTTTACAATTTCTGAATTTTTTCTCACAATTTCTAAAAGTGTGACGGACGGACAGACAGACGGACAGCTCTCTTATTATAGTATAGATTTCTTATCCTTTTTTCGTGCACATTGAGCATCTACGGTTTGAATTACATTACCCGTGTCTAAAATGATATTCCAGTTTATTGACGAAGTTGTTTTATGGCTATAGAAATATCGAGTGTCTAAAATGAGAAACTTTAAAGCAATTATTTTCCTCGCTAACCTTAACATTTATCCTAAATTATATTAATTTATGGTCGAAAGTACTCAGTTCCTCTCTGACTTCAACATCTTTAATAAGATTTTCATTTGTTGTGATTATTAAATATTGTTTCCGCATGTTGGCTCTTTCACGCATTGTTAAAGAGAGCTCTCCTCTGTAAAGTTTATTAATCGCGTCTCTTCTGCATCGCCACGTACAGTTTCTAAATTAATGTGTGGAGAATTGAAATCGCCCATTAAGACTGCTTGTGTTTGCCAAGTAAGATCACTTAACCTATCGAACATCATTCCCACGTCATGCTGTAAATTTTGCAAAAGTAGTCTATATATTACCGGGTCCGGACAAAAGCCCCTAGGACAAAAGCCCCTTAGGACAAAAAAACCCTAGGACAAATTGCTGGGTAGGGCAAGTCAGGTGTCACATCTAATCTGAAAAGATCAGAAGATATTTAGGTGAAATAACCAATATTAACCTGTTATATTAACTGAATGCCCAGTTAGGTCAACTGAACGCCCAGTTAGGTCAACTGAACGCCCAGTTAGGTCAACTGAACGCCCTTGATGATTGGTTAGGTTAAGTTGTGATATTTTCGTTAGTTTAAACGAAAATGATGAGAGCCAAAATACATAAACTATAAACATAAACTGCAAATAATAAAGAATACAAATAATGATTAAAAAATTCTTATTTTTCCTAGGGGGCTTTTGTCTTACACACATATATTACAACTACGTTAATTTTTAAGTTACGTACGGAAATTTCGTCTGCAATTGCGTCTACATCACTATTTAGATTTAGCGTTACGTTATTCAGCTTTAAGTTTTCACGTACATATACAGAGTGGCCACAAAGTCCCTTTGCAGTGAAATTACAGCATATCTGTATGTTGCTCTCCGTTCACACAAAGGGACTTTGTGGCCACCCTGTAGAAGCATCCCACCTCCGTTTCAATTCGTTTTTTTTTATATATAAAATAATCTATAACCTGTAGTTTGATATTCGCCAATAAAATTTCTAGCCTCACAATTTATCCAAAATTTCGTAACACTGACGATATCAAAATTTTCAACATACACCAAAGCAGAGCACGGTATTTTTCAAGTAACTCTTCCGACCTCTTTCCCTCTACATAAGCACCATTTGCCCCAACAAAAGAAAGAAGGGCGCTATTTGCTGCGGCTACATTCAATTTATCAACTTCGTCTCTTATGTCCTTTATTTTTCCCCAAGGTAAACAAACATACACTTTTTCTCTTGGACGGGTTTTACACTTTATGAATTCCTCGTCCACGTGCCTGACTAATGAGTCTTCTATAAGAACGGTCTTGTTTTCCGGTCTTCTCTTATCCGAACACAGTTTGCAATTTATTATTATTATTATATATATATATATTATATATATTTTAACTGCAAACACACAGTATAATTAATGTAAAGAACGACGCTTGTGTAGAAGAGCGTTCCGCACAAGATGAGGAGGAGAACGAACAAATGAAAAATGAGATACCACCCGGGAATCGAACCCGGGATCATCCGATTGCCGGTCAGATATGCTATCCACTACACCATGGGCCTCGATCAATCAGAAGTCGTAATTCTCCTACATACGAGCAGAAACCAATGCCCTGAGGGGACACCTTCGCATGCCGTACATATATACATTTTAACTGCGAACAACACACAGTATAATTAATGTAAAGAACGACGCTTGTGTAGAAGAGCGTTCCGCACAAGATGAGGAGGGGAACGAACAAATGAAAAATGAGGTACCACCCGGAATCGAACCCGGGATCATCCGATTGCCGGTCAGATATGGTTTCTGCTCGTATGTAGGAGAATTACGACTTCTGATTGATTGAGGTCCATGGTGTAGTGGATAGCATATCTGACCGGCAATCGGATGATCACGGGTTCGATTCCCGGGTGGTACCTCATTTTTCATTTGTTCGTTCTCCCTCCTCATCTTGTGCGGAAAGCTCTTCTACACAGGCGTCGTTCTTTATATATATATATATATATATATATATATATATATATAAAATGGCAAGAAGCACCATCTTGCTGAAAGAAGGTGCTATCTGAAAGATTTAATCGTCTTACTTTCCCTTCTACTTTCCCTTCTTCTTCTTCTTAAAAGTGGATCGGTAGAGGTGAACCAATTGCTTGGCCAATGGCCATCTCTTTCACCTGACATGTCCTCACTGGACTACTCTTAAGGGGTTCATGTTAAAATTGTTGTTTACTCATCAAACCCACATTCTTTGGGTGAACTAAGGACCAGAATCACAAATACAACTCGTGAAATCACTCAGCAACAACTGGACGATGTTTTCAAACAACTGCAAAATTGGATTGAATGATGTATCGCGAAAGATGGTAGTTAGGTTGAGGTCTACAAATTTTTTAGTAATTATGCTTTTATATGCCGTTTACAGTTTATACGTACGGCTATTCATCCTCAAATTCATACACAGTTTGGAATTTACTATATATATGTACAGGGTACATATTTCCTGCGTGAAATATCTCAACATACCCTATATATATATATTATATACCCTCTTTACTCACACATGCGAAAATACATGCGTACACACATACACGCATCTCTGCATAAGCGAGGTACCCACTTTTTTAAATGCATTAAAACTAATTAATTAGACCTACAGTAATTTAATCTAACACAACTTTAGTGGCATCGAACCGAAAACTAAGTGGTAAGTGTTTCGGACGCAATTAAGGGCTCGAAGCGTGTTTTCTGTGAAGTCATTAAGTAGTAAGGTATTCACTAATCTTGACTAACCTAACCTAACCAAACCTTAACTAACCTAACCCAATCAGGGCTAACATATTTTTTTCCGACAGTAAAAAATTTTCCAGTATTTATGTAAAGTTTTTATGTTCTGAGGTACAAAAAGTGTCACTTCACAAAAAATTACCCCCACTACATTTGTGAATTATCACACACTCACCCTCCCTTATGACTAGTTGCCTAAACACACACACACACACATACACACATACACATACACACACACATACACACATTTGTGCGGTTCCGCATAAGCGAGGTACCAACTTTTCTGGTGTATATCTCCAAAACTAATTAAACAGCGCAATTTACCCTAACCTAACCTTAGTATCATGAAACAGAGAAGGGCGTAATAAGTGTTCCGGGCGCAACTGAGGGCGAGAAAGGGGGTTTTCTTTAAGTCCCTAAACTGATAAGGTACTAACTGACCTAACTTAAACTAACCTAACCTAGCATAAACTAACTTAATTAGGGTTAGCATACCTTTCAACCGACACTCAAAACATTTCTGCTTTTTATATAAATTTTTAATGTTCCGAGGGATCGAAGGTGTGACCTCACAAAAAATTACCCCACTACTTCAGTAAACATACTCGACCTTTGTTTTGCACACACACACACACACACACACACACCAAAGACGTACATTTTTGTTCCCTTCAGAAAATAAAATGAACTTCGCATTGAAATATTCACATTTAATTAAATATATTTTCTCGTGTTAAAACTCGATTTGAAAATATGAAAAAAATTAAATGAAAATTTATGTAAAATATATTTATTAATTTTCGTATAAAAATTTTGTATTCACGTTTTAGAAAATTTCTTTTATTTAATAAAGGCATTCATAAATTAAAAGGAAAACGCTTGCGTCTGTCTTTTGTTACATACAGAGAGAGAGAGAGAGAGAGAGAGAGAGAGAGAGAATAGCGGTGAAGCAGTGATAAATATATACATACTTGACAAATCGCAACTCACTCAAGTACAGTCATACTTTTAAAAGATAATGAATTCAAATATACAATATTAAACTTACAGGGTGATAAACCTAAAAGTGTGCATTGCAAAGTTATGGCAAAGTTTGTGGTGCACACTTTTAAATTGTCATTAATAATAATAGTTTTAATTATTTTTTAATTTACACACACACACATATATATATATATATATATATATATATATATATATATTCACATCTCTCTTTTCCCTGAAGATGTGAATATATCACCAAAGCGCTCGGATTTCGTGTTTCTTTTTCCTTTTCCCTGTGGTTGTTTGCTTATATATATATATATATATATATATATATATATATATATACAGGGTGAGTCAAAAGTCAGGAAACATAAAACTAATGTTAGTCTGTGCTGCAATCCAGCCCGATGTCCTGGAAAGAGTCCAGGTCGAATGGGGAAACAGAGTCCAGAAATGTCTGGAAGTGAAAGGAGAACATAGAAAGCACATCTCCACATCTCTATAGAGAGCATTACTTGTAACATGTCTTTTTGCAATAAAAGTTTCCTATCCTTCCTATGTTTCCGGACTCTTGACTCACCCTGTGTGTGTGTGTATATATGTGTGTATATATGTATATATATGTGTGTATATATATATATATATATATATATATATATATGTGTGTGTGTGTATATATATATATATATATATATACATTTTAACTGCAAACAACACAGTCTAATTAATGTAAAGAACGACGCATGTGTAGAAGAACGTTCCGCACAAGATGAGGAGGGAGAACGAACAAATGAAAAATGAGGTAACCACCCGGGAATCGAACCCGGGATCTTCCGATTGCCGGTCAGATATGCTATCCACTACACCATGGGCCTCGATTAATCAGAAGGCGTAATTCTCCTACATACGAGCAGAGAAAGCAATGCCTGAGGGGGCACTTCGCATGCCGTACCTATATATACATTTTAACTGCAAACAACACACAGTATAATTAATGTAAAGAACGACGCTTGTGTAGAAGAACGTTTCGCACGACTTCTGATTAATCGAGGCCCATGGTGTAGTGATAGCATATCTGACCGGCAATCGGAAGATCGGTTCGATTCCCGGGTGGTTACCTCATTTTTCATTTGTTCGTTCTCCCTCCTCATCTTGTGCGGAACGTTCTTCTACACAAGCGTCGTTCTTTACATATATATATATATATATATATATATATATATATATATCGGGTGATTACAAATGTTTTTCCCGATTTTAAACATTTATTATGAAAAACATAAAAGCTACAGCGAAAAGCAAGATATATAAATAAAGAAGAACTAAAAAATTTTATTTACAAGCTATTGAAATTCAATATGAGCTCCTTTTGTAACTCCTTTTGAGGTTACAACATTCCTCAACATTATTCAATCGTTGGATCGGGCGTGGGGGGCCCATTCCTTGGCCGACTCGCTCGTCCGATCTAACCCCGCTTGACTGCTTTCTCTGGGACTATGTCAGTAATGAAGATTTTGTTTCCCCCAATGGCAACAACTTTGGAACATTTGAAGGGAAGAATAACTGAGGCTGTTAGAAAAGTTCAGTATGATATGCTACAAAATGTATGGAGGGAAACAGAATACCGCTTTGATGTCTGCAGAGCCACAAAAAGAACTCATATTGAACTTCAATAGCTCGTAAATAAAACTTTTTGAGTTCTTCTTTATTTGTATATCTTGTTTTTCGCTGTAGCTTCGTTAATTTTTTCATAATAAATGTTTAAAATCGAGAAGATCATTTGTAATCATCCGGTATATACAGGGTGAGTCAGAACTCCAACCTCCTCATAGGATAATATCATATATTTAAGTAAATTCAAGAATTTTATATAGATATTTCTTTTAATTCTGAATGTGTTATTTATATTGAATTTATTTATTACCCCTTCATAGGAATGGCGGAATAAACACACGAAGCGCCTCAGGAAAAGGTGGAATTAGTCCTTTTGAACAATTTCAACATTTTTTCTATCAGTTGTGAACTTTACGTAAAGTTTGTAAGAAAATACTAAGAAAAGAAGAAAATACTAATACATATATACTTAAATAAATTAAATAACTATATGATATTATCGTATGAAGCCCATCAAACCGAGATGGGCGTGATAAGTGTTTGGAGCGCAATTGAGGACTCAAAGAGTGGTTCCTCTTAAGTCATTAAATAGTGAGGTACTCGCTAATCCAGCCTAACCTAACCTAATCAGACTTTAACTAATCTAACCTAACATAATCAGGACCAACATATATTTTTTCCGAGAGTAAAAATCTTTCTAGCTTTCTTCCTATAAATTTTGTAATGTTCCGAGGTATCGAAAGTGTTACCTAAAAAAAAAAAATTACCCCGCTACATCTGTGAATTATCATACACTCGAACTCGCTTATATTCGCAAAAGTGAGGTACACACACACACACACACACACACACACAAACTTTATTTCGCTTAATTTATTGCAAGCGATGTTGATACAAAGAGTGAAAATGGGAATTTAAAATAATATTTCAATAATATTTATCGATTTCTGTGATTTTAGTTTGTTTGTTTTTCTTGTCATTTAATAATTATTGATTTCATTTTAGTGTGTGAATAATTGTTTCAGTACTTAATTTAATTCATTTCTTGGGCGAATCGCCTTTCTTTTGTTATATTTTAATATTTTAGTTTTTAAAGAAAGATGACCCCCGGATCTCGGAGGTGAATTGGTGTACTTATTTCACCGGAAATTCATCACCAATCCTGGGAAAGTCCCGATGTAATTTTCAAAGCTAAAATTTATCAACCTCAATATGAATAATTTTTGTTATATTCGAAAAGTTTTTTATAAAAAAGGATTTTTTTTCAATAGTATTATTGTTTTCAACATGGAAATTTATGTCCTATATTATTTTTTGGAAATGTCCCATGTGTTCAAACTTTTCATATGACTTTTCTTTTAAATAATAATTTTGCTTAAATTTGTTTTACATATTCCTACGATATTCAAGATTTATACTAAGTCCCGGGAACTTCCCGGGATCCTGGATTGCGTGAGTTTGACTCCCGGTTTACGGGATTAGGAAGAACCGGTCAATTGATGAACTTTAGTAGTAGGTAACCTAGGGAACGATTTATAAACTCGAGATATTCCTTTATACGTTTCGTCATTCCGATATTGTTTCAACCTCGTTGGGAAATATTTGTGCTCTTAGAAGTACCCTAAAAGTATTACGAGGGTAAAGGGTAATAAAAATGTTAATAACGGACTAGTACCTACGCGTTACCGTTTTATCCTTGATAGACTATTTGAAATAGCCGCCTTCCTCAACCTAAAACCTTTATTAATTGCGCGCGTTGATGATATGCTTTATTTTGATATCGTGTTCGAGCATACGTATACAGTTTTAACTGACGACTTTATAAATTGTAGAGATGAACAAGGTGAGAACGGCTTAGAGCTTAGGGAATATTTAGAAGACACTTCTTCCGAGAAGTACCGGTCGTTTTAGGACACTGGTCGAGAGCGTTACAAATCCTCCCTCGCCTTTACCGTTCATCCGGCGGAGCTGTATCTTTATATACGCTCTAACTATCGTCACGATTTAGAGGATTTCATTCAATTACAAAAACAGGTGAAAAAAGAATAAACGGTCACTGAGAGCGTGTTGTGTATACAATAACATTTCATGGTAATATTGTAATATCTTATTGTAATATTGTAATATGCTTTTGAATTCAAAGATTAAGAATTATGAAAATGTTACATCCAAGTGTAAAATGGAACAAAAATAATCCTAAATGATCTTACAGCTCTGTACATCTAGTATAGAAAGCCTAATACATTAAAAGGGTATTATTTCTAAAAAGAATTGCTTGTATTATACAAAGCAATGAGGATGTAACTATTTCCACCATTATTTGTGAGTTTACTTTACTATTAAAAAAATAATCTCTTGCCATATTAGACTAATAAATATTGCACGAGTATGTATATGTGATGTATTATTATTTTTAAAAAGAATTGTATGTATTAACTATTTCATCCATTACTTCTAAGTTTACTATAATAATAAAAAATAATCTCTTGAAATGTTAATAAATACTGCATGTATATGTGATGCTTTATTATTTCTAAAACGAAATGTATGTATTAACCACTTCCAACATTATTTGTAAATTTATTAATATAAAACAATCTCAAGACAGGTTAATAAATATTGTTTGCAGATGTGTTTCTATTTACTCCTCACTTATTTTTAAATTATGTTTATATATGCGTCTTATATAAGATGATGGTCATCAAGAAAGGAATGTGAGCGCTATTGCCCGAAGATAAGGAAAAATATATAAAAAATTAAAATGTTATAATGTAGTTATAATGTTTCAGACCAACAAAGACCCTACGATTCATTCATGGCTGGTCTACCTAACCGTGTTTGTAGTTGTGTATTGCGCATGTCCTCCGTGGTGGCGGAGGGGACCTACAATTTTACGTGGGTTCTGAGCCACAAAAACCTTAATTTTACTACCTTAAACTATACCTAAGTTATCAACATATGCATCTGATCGATTTTTAAACATATTAATAGACGTGCTACTAATTTCTTCTGCCGGCAAATTATTCCACCTATTTACTATTCTATGTGTAAAAACGTTTTTGGCAACTACCGTCTCGAACCTTCTACTTGTCAACTTACATCCGTTATTTCTAGTTCTACTATATTGTGCTGTTTCGAAAAAGCTATCTCTACGTTATCGAATCCATTCATAATTTTAAAAACCTGGATTAGATCACCCCCTAGCCTCCTAGTCTCGAGTGTAGTCAATTTTAACTCCTTAAGCCTATCCTCGTACGACTTTGACCAAAGCGACGGAATCATCTTAGTTGCTCGTCTTTGAACTCTTCCGATTTTGTCTATATCCTTGCGTATATGCGGATTCCAAAATTGGATCGCGTACTCCAAATGGGGTCTAACTAATCATTTATAAAGAGAAACAATAATATTGCGCGATTTGTACTCAAAATTCCTAGTTATAAAATCTAGCACTTTGTTCCCCTTATTGACCGCTGTTGTACTTTGTTTCGCCACTTTTAAATCACCACTGACTATAACTCCTAAATATTTTTCCTGCTCTACGCTTGCCAACTCCTTCCCTTCCTCAAAATTACCGTTACGCGAACCTATATGTAAAATTTTGCGCTTATCGACGTTAAATCTCATTTGCCATGTGATGATGTGACTGACCAATCAATGATTTTATTTAGATCTTCCTGGATTTTACCTCTATCTTCGTCATTAATCGCCCTACCACTCAACTTCGTGTCATCCCCAAACTGTGAAACTGTACTGACTATGCCGACATCTAAATCATTAATATATATAAGAAAAAGCAAGGGGCCCAATACAGAACCGTTAGAAACGCTTCTCGCTACATTAGCCGAAGAAGACTCTGCTCCATCAACGACCACCCTCTGTTTCCTTCCTCGCAACCACTATTCTATCCAATTTATTACTACACCCCTGATTCCATGAGCATTAGTTTTTTCAACTAGTCTTTTGTGCGGTACGGTGCCAAACGCTTTTTTGAAAATCTAAATACACTACATCTACCGCCCGATGACTATTATAAACTTCAACCACGCTTTGGAGAAATTCTATAAGATTACTTAAACAAGATTTGTTTTGCCTAAAACCGTGCTGCGTATTTCTAATCAAGTTATGCAATTCTAAGTGTTCGACTATACGATCCCTAATTATCGATTCTAGTAGTTTACCTACAACAGACGTTAAACTGATTGGCCTATAATTCCTCGCCACATTTTTATCGCCTTTCTTTAAAATAGGTGTTACATTTGCAAACTTGTAATTATCTGGTACGCATCCCTCAGAAATAGACACATTAAAAAACTTTGTTTGCGGCACAACAATGCTTTCTTTTAACTCTTTTAGTTGTATGGGATATATGGAATCCGGCCTGGTGATTTAAGCATTTTCATTTTACAAATATAGTGCAGTTCCTCCCTTTCACTCACCACAATATTATCTAAAGTATTACCATTATCAAAAGGTATTATGTCTGTGACCGTAGGGATGTTCGTTACATCTTCTATTGTAAAAACTGACGTAAAAAATTCGTTTAGCAGAGAAGCCATTTGCTTGTTCTCGGAAACTAGCTCACCGTCAGAATTTTTCAATGGTCCCAACACGCTCTTTACCGGGTTCCTATTGTTGACGTATTGGAAAAATCGCTTGTGGTTTCTTTGCCGTCACGAGCTATGAAATTTCAAAATCGTGCTTGAACTTTTTTATTACGCTTTTCGCTTTACGCCTTAAAGATATATAGTTGTTTCGTAACCACAAATTGTCTTTATCGCACTCATGTAACCTATAAGCCCTATCTTTACTCTTTATAATATCCCCTACACTAAAAGTAAGCCACATGGGCTTGTTATTTACTTACGCACGCTTAATCTTGTACGGTACACATTCCTCATTTATAGTCCTAAGCACTGTTTCAAACGATTCTCACATTATTTTTGCGTTGGAGGCCCATTACGTTTTCCCATTCGACACGTGAGAATTCGTTTCTAAATTTATAAAAGTCTGCGCGCTGGAAGTCAGGGGTTTTAGTCGAGTTAGCTGGTTTCGAGTGATTTACTGAGAGGACAAACTCTACCATATTGTGATCGCTACTGCTTAAAGGTTCTGTTACTTGAAGCTCATTGATAAGCCAATCATCCGTAGTTATTACTAAATCTAAAATACTGTCCAACCTCGTAGGTTCCCCAACCTTTTGAATAAGAAAGCTATCCTCGAGAAAATTAACTGAACGGCATTGTATCGTAATTCATGTTTGCGCAGTTAAAGTCATCCAAAATTAAGGCCTGTTCACTACCTATTATTCTCTTAGTTCACGATATAACGCATCGTCCGTTTCAGCTGTTTGATTAGAGGGCCTATATATAAGGGTAACACAGTTTGAAATCGCTTAGTGTAAGTTCTGCTATAGTCGAATCTATCGGTTCTGGAATTCTGTGTTTTAATTCTAGAGCGTTCGCAATATTATCTTTGATGTACAACATAACACCTCCTTCTCGCCTACCTATTCTGTTTTTAACAAAAAGTCTATTATCTATATTGATGATTAAAACATTTTAACTACCACATTTATATAAAGACTGAGGTTGGGGGTTCGACTTCCGATGGTGTAATAGTACTGTTATGCCTAAGATACAGGATTGAATGGTGACCGCTAAAGCCCATAGTATGACGTCACACACACACACACACACACACATATATATATATATATATATATGTTAAACACAGACCGTGCATGGAACAAGGAACTCTTCTGGGAAAATTAAATCCACTATAGTCCGAATAAGTAATGGTAAATGACAAATACCCAGAGCTGGGCAATAAATACATTGAATGTATTTAAATACTAAATACTAAATACATGGGAGAAATGTATTTAAATACTAAATACTAAATACATTTTACGAATTATTTAGATACTAAAT
This sequence comes from Bathynomus jamesi, assembly GCA_023014485.1. NCBI lineage: Eukaryota > Metazoa > Arthropoda > Malacostraca > Isopoda > Cirolanidae > Bathynomus > Bathynomus jamesi. The sequence continues at coordinate 745,587 of JAJOZX010001677.1, read as the reverse complement.
ACAAAATACATTAATTGTATTTAAATACATTTGTAAATACATTTTAAATTGTTATCTGCAGATATATCACTGTTTGATTCACCGGATTTGCTTGTTGAAGCCATGACACGCACACGATAAAGAAATCAACCGCTTTCGACTAAGAGTGGCACACAACTGATTGAACTGACACGTTGAAACATGAACCATGCTGTACTACACTGTCGACGCGTCGTACTGTGCTAGTACAGAACGTGTATTAAACCAGTAAAAGTATTTACATTTTTATATTTTGAGTATTTAAATACATTGTATTTAAATACTCATTAAAGTATTTAAATACTATATTTAAATACATGAAAAACAATGTATTTATAAATACAGTTCTAAATACACAAATGTATTTAAATACGTATTTAAATACAAATGTATTTAAATACTGCCCAGCTCTGCAAATACCATAGTTTTTCTTTTTCATGATGCTAGCCCGACGTGGGCAACGGGTCTCTCGCAAAGAGGTCCCATAAATATAGCTTCCCTCACCAGCTATCTGCAAAGCAGACAGGATCCAGGTTTGGGACATGGATCTAGGGTTTAAAGCAAGCCTACTCCCACTACATTCAGAACCTCTATATAAGTAAAAGACTTGTTTCTCAGGGGACCATTCTGAGTTTGTGTATATTAAACGGACGTGTTACGTGCCTTGAAAAGTGGACGCTCAATGTCCCGGTTGAGGTTTAAGTTTTGTTTTTTTGGCTAAAAATACAATAGTTACCCCTTTTTCTTTGATTCATTCAATCCGACGTGAATGCAATGAGTCTTTTACTTATATAGAGGTTCTGAATGTAGTGGGACTAGGCTTGCTTTAAACCTAGATCCATGTCCCAAAGCTGGATCCTGTCTGCTTTGCAGATAGCTGGTGAGGGAAGCTATATTTATGGGACCTCTTTGCGAGAGACCCGTTGCCCACGTCGGGCTAGCATCATGAAAAGAAAAAACTATGGTATTTGTCATTTACCATTACTTATTCGGACTATAGTGGATTTAATTTTCCCAGAAGAGTTCCTTGTTCCATGCACGGTCTGTGTTTAACATATAAGTTTCTCAGGGGACCATTCTGAGTTTGTGTATATATATATATTTTTTTTTTTCCCAAGTTTAGGCTAAGTTAGTCTAGATTGCTCTCGGGGCAGCGTGAAAATGAGGTTAGATTAGATTACTCTATATTCAATTCTTTACTTTTTGGAGGTGCGGCACCCCCGCCCCATTATCATATCTCCCATCTCCCACCCTCCCTTTGAGAAATTAAAATTCTGCTTTTCCCTCTTTCTCCTTACCTCCTTACCCCCTTTCCCTTCGTTTCTCCTCTCGTCGTTTTTGAACCGATACTACTGATCCGTGTGACTCTGTGTTGCGCCCACCACGCCAATTCGGAGGCCTATATATAAATATTAAAAGAATATATTCTACAGGGTGGCCCATAAGTCCCAATCGGTTATAATTAAAGCGAAAATACAAAATCAAACAAAGTAAAAAGTTTATAAGTTTAGAAATATTTATTGATTATTATTCAAAGTGCAAAATATAACCATCTCGACAAATATTCTTTCCTTAGTAATCGATTACGTCTGTGTGAGCGCCAATAGATGGATTTTCGCTTTAATTATAACCGATTGGGACTTATGGGCCACCCTGTAGAACAAATGGCGCTAAAATGTACACGAGAGTAAACTTCACAATGCCTCACAGCCAGAGATGGGCAGTAACGCGTTACATGTAACGACGTTACGTAACGGTAACGCCTGAAAGATTTTCAAATGTATCAATGTAACGGTAACGCTTTGCAAATTTTTTATCAATGTAACGGATTTTTTCGTTACTCGTTACATGTTACTCGTTACAAGTTTATTGTAGATGCATTCAATATTTCATTACTGCTATAAACCTATAATCGTAATACATTACTTTAAAACGTTACAGAACTCTAGATAGCAAATTTAGGCATTATTAGTTTGTTATGCCCATGTGTATGATGTAGTCCACATGATGTGGATGTGGATCTGTGGATTGTGATTGGTAGGCAGTTGTATCATATGTAGCTATTGAATCGTGTTTACAAACTAACAATAATAAATCGATACTTGAATTTGAATTTGATAACATTGCCATTCCATTCATGAGGACTATTAAATGCAATTCACTATTCCGTGTTAGTGGCAACAACTAAATTTATATTTTCTAGGTCTCTTCATCTTTCCCAAAATCAATGGGATGCAAATTATTGTGCAATATATCGTTCTTAAGAGAACAACATTTATGTAGTCAATAATAGTAGCAATTAGAATTTATGTGGTATGGCTGCCATTTGTAAGTTTATCTGTAGTTTCAAAATACTTGTGAAGGCACATAAACAAATATCAAATGTAACTAGTTACTTGTAACGTCGTTACATGTATCAAGTAACGGTAACGCTTTAAGGGTTTTCATAAGTAACCATATAACGGTAACGCCGAGTACATTTTCGACGTGTATTACTCGTTACACGTCGAAAATGTACTCGGCGTTACCGTTACATCGTTACTTTTGAAAATCCTTAAAGCGTTACCGTTACTCGATACATGTAACGACGTTACAAGTAACTAGTTACATTTGATATTTGTTTATGTGCCTTCACAAGTATTTTGAAACTACAGATAAACTTACAAATGGCAGCCATACCACATAAATTCTAATTGCTACTATTATTGACTATATAAATGTTGTTCTCTTAAGAACGATATATTGCATTTGATATTTGTTTTTGTGCCTTCACACGTATATGTAACGCCGTAACGCCGCCCAATTTAATGTAACGGTGCCCATCACTGCTCACAGCAATTTTGCCCTGCCTCCCATATTTGTACATTTTTAGTTAAATGTTTACTTACCATTTGGTCCAAATGTTGCGAAAGTCACCGTGGAATGACCTGCAATATCTTTGACAATACTGCAATCACCACATAACTCAATTGTACGACTTTAACATATGAGACTCAAGTGAATTGCTTCCTCGCTTCATTATGACCTAGAAGTACAAGAGTTTAAGTATTTGGGTCAAACTATTACCAGCTCCTTGAGTGATGACTCGGATATAAGAAAACAATCTCGAAGCTGTGTGCTAAAGCGAATATGACCATCAGGAACTTTCGATTTTGTACAAGTGAAGCTAAAGACACTCTCTTTCGTACTTTCTGCAGTAATATATAGGGACAGCAACTCCGGGTGAATTATAAAAAAGGTTCTGGCAGAACCCTAAATTTGCTGTACAACAGGTCTTTTAGACTCTTACATAAATTACCCCCGACATGCTCAGCTTCGCAAATGTTTGCTACCCGCAATGTCCCTAACTTCCCGGAGGTAACAAGACGTGCTCAATACAGTCTAATGCAAAGAATTAAAAAATTAACCAACCCGATTATCCAAGCTATCCATGAGTCCTGCCGTTTATCTGCTAAGCTATGGAATTCTTGGTACGAAAACGTCTGTCTGTAGCTCCACTTAACTCCGACATTACAGTATTATTTCTAATCAATTGTATATATTTCTATCCTTAGTATGTGAACTGTCATTGTATTAATAATATTTGTCAAATGGACTATAGTCTGCCAATAAACCTTTTCCTTTTCATTTTCATTTCATTTTCCTCGTCAAAAATTCTCACGAGTGAGTTTTATAAATAAAAAATATATGAAATATCTGTTACTAAATGCAAAAAACTTCACTTTTTTACGTGAAGGTCAAAATATGAGAATAAAAACCCACTCTAATAGACAGAGTTTATTTCCACGACAGTTTCGACGCCCACTGGCATCCTCCTCGGGTGGATACAGAAACACAAATGAAACAAAACAAGAGGGAAAAACAGTTCAGGGATCGACCGTTAAGAAATTCGCACCTAGGTTGGATTCCATTCTCTCGAGACAGGGGGCATTTTCATTAAGTACATTCGAACAAATTTTAAAACTATCTTCCTGTTCTAAACATACAGATTCTATTATTTTTACATAATTATTACATTTATAATTAAATTTATTACATTTAATATTGCATAATTATTAATTACAGAAATTATAAATTTATTATTACATTGGTTATTACATTGTTGTTTATTATACAGAAATTATAAACCGAAAAACGAATGAAAAAAAGGCGATTAGGAAATAATCCAGAGACCATTGAGAAATTCGCACCTAGGTTAGATATCGTTCTCCCGAAACCAGAAGGGCATTTTATTACAGGGTCAGCTTATAACTACATTTCCACAAATTAAAAATATCTTCTTCTTCTATACATACAGATCCTAATGTTTTGACATAATTACTGCATATATTTATTTCCACATTAATTACTTCCATTATTACATTTACTAAAAGCGAGTAATGTACCAATGTAATAATAAATTTATAATTTCTGTAATTAATAATTATGCAATATTAAATGTAATAAATTTAATTATAAATGTAATAATTATGTAAAAATAATAGAATCTGTATGTTTAGAACAGGAAGATAGTTTTAAAATTTGTTCGAATGTACTTAATGAAAATGCCCCTCCTGTCTCGAGAGAATGGAATCCAACCTAGGTGCGAATTTCTTAACGGTCGATCCCTGAACTGTTTTTCCCTCTTGTTTTGTTTCATTTGTGTTTCTGTATCCACCCGAGGAGGATGCCAGTGGGCGTCGAAACTGTCGTGGAAATAAACTCTGTCTATTAGAGTGGGTTTTTATTCTCATATCTGTTACTAGTTTACGCACACGTGCACATTCCGCTATACGGTTACATATATGTATATTTAAAGTATGTGACGGTATTCTCGCTTTTTGTTCTTTTAATATTGTGTTACTGTACTTATCTTTTTCCTTCCTATTATTTTTAACACCTCTTTTTCATAATTACCTTTAAATTCATGCGTACATAGTTTACCTAATATATAATAAGTCTGTACCGATAAACCTTATCACTTACTCTTTTTTTCTTATTTCTGTTGTGTACAAACACATTTTTATTAGACTACTTCGCTAAAAAATCCTTCTGAAGAATGCACGTTCCAAGTTGATCCGGGGCTTCGAGCAGGGGCGTGCTGAATCAAACAAGGATTGCTCCCTCTAAGCCTCATATTCATTCATTCATTGCATTTGTGTGCTGTAATTTCTTATTCGAGGTGTGTTTTTAGCTACTATACTAATTATCATGGTACATTTTATGGTCTAATAAAGAATATTATGGTAATTTCACCTTGGGAGATTTTTTATTCATTTATTTATTTACCTATTCATACATGAATAGGGAACATATAATGGATGTAACAAGAGATATATTATATATATATATATATATATATATATATTATATATATATACACTAGAAGGTCAGCTAGAAGGGATTCAGAGAAGCTTCACAGCCAAGATCAATGAGTGCAAAGAACTAAATTACTGGGAAAGGTTACATAAATTAAACCTATAAGTCACTGGAAAGAAGAAGAGAGCGATACACCACTATTTACACTTAGAAAATAATGGAGAAACTAGCCCCTAATCTTACTCTGAAAGTCTGAACCCTATAACCCCCCAAACAACAGTGGAAAGTAGAAAAGGAAGACTGTCGTGTTCCCAAATTAAAGGCTAGACAGGGAACATCTTCAACCCTGAAGGAAAATAGTTTTGTTTGTGAGAGGACCAAGACTGTTTAACCAGTTGCCCAAGGAACTAAGGAACACGAGTGGTGCTGCGGTGGACATCTTCAAAAGAAGATTAGACGCCTGGTTCAGAACAATCCCAGATGAGCCAGGCGTACCTAGCTATGTGAGGTGGAGAATAGAAGAAACCAACTCTCTACTTCACCAAGCCAACTTGAGAGGAGAGACGACAAGCTTGACCTTCGTGAAATGAGGAATCATCGCACGGAACATTTGAAAGGTTGAAACGAAAGCTAAGATTACACCTTTTTCTTCGGATATCGAGTTTATATACTATAATAATAAAAACCTTGACAATAATCAATTTTTTGATCAATCCAAGAATAAGCACCCCAAAGTCCCTAATCCAACAAAAAGCACCCCAGTTAGACCTCAATCCAAAAAACGGCACCCCAGTTCGCCCTCAATCCAAATTAAGGAATTTTAACATCAACATTCCTCGAAAACTTTGTCCAGGTCATTGCTTGATCGCAATGCTTGATATACCGGGTGGGCCAAAAAAAACTATTACTCAACTTTTGAAAAAATATTGTGGCTCACCCTAGTAGTATAGCCGCAAAAGGTAAGAGTGCAGGAATGTTGCAAGTTATTACGTAATGTTGCAAGAGGGTGGGGTGTTGCGAAGGGGGGTGGGGGTAATGTTGCAAGAGGGTGGGGTGTTGTGAAAGGGGTGGGGGTAATGTTGCAAATGGGATGGGGTGTTGCAAAGGGGGTATGGTGTTGCAAAGGGGGGTAGTGGTTATGCAACAACTCAATGTTGCAAAGGGGTGGGGTTATGTAACAACTCAATGTTACAAAGGGGGTGGGTTGTTGCAAAGGGGGGTGGGGTTATGCAACAACTCAATGTTGCAAAGGGGGATGGGTGTTGCAAAAAAGGGGGTTGGGGGGATGCTGCAGGTGCAACCATGAAACACACACACACACAGGAGAAAGCGAAACGCTAATTGAAACGTGATTTATTTAATAAACGAAATATTCAAGACATATATATTTACAAACACGTGTAATAAATAAGTTAACACTAGACGCATCAAAGATTATGTTCAAGATGTATATATTTACAAACACGTGTGATAAATAAGTTAACAAATGAATTTCTGTGTGTTAACATAATTTCATTTGTTAACTTATTTATTACACGTTTGTAAATATATGTCTTGAATATAATCATTGATGCGTCTATTGTTAGCTTATTTATTACACGTATTTGTAAATATATATGTCTTGAATATTTCGTTTATTAAATAAGTCATGTTTCAATTAGCGTTTCGCTTTCTCCTGTGTGTGTGTGTGTGTGTGTGTGTGTGTGTGTGCACAGGTGAAAGAACAGCAACGTGATTCATGCTACTATCGGGAAACTCCCTGCGTGTAGCTTGATAATGACGTCAGAACGACATTGTATAAAGGCAGGCGAAACTTTCACTTAAACTCATTGCAAGATTGGAAATAGAGGATGGAGTCGTGTTAGTTAGCTCTCTGTGCCTTGACCAATTCCTAAGTGGTGAACATGATATCTGACGTTCCAAACGGGTTTGAAGCACACAAGTTGATAAATATATCGCTCGGTAAAATTGCATCCAGACGTTCCGGAAGAGCTGGTGCATCTTTGCATAAATCATTATTAGTTGCCACTGTGTTACATAAAGCCCGTTTTGTTTACTTAGAAGCAGCACATAATTACCTCCACACAATATTTTCCCCGCCACAAGGGCAACCTGAGGAGTTTGCCCCCGACCCACCTCATGCGCCCGCACCATTACCTGAAGTGTCCGTTACCCCAGTGAGCCCTCTCGATTGTGGTGTCAATAATATCAACCAAGATGATTATTCACCCATTGAATGCATTAGTGAAGAGTGTAAATCTAGATTAGAAGACAACGTCAGTGAAGTAGACTCGAGCAGTGAATATGGTTGCAACGAAACCTTGCACCATACCAGAAAAAGGCGGAGAGTTTCTGATCAGGAAACAAAGGCAGCAGTTTACTCAATTTTACCAAAACGAATCAAAGATAATTTAGAACAATGCTCAGGCTGTTATTTTAGCGACTAAAATTTTGTGTTGATGTGGATTCGATCTTACCTCTTGTCGGTGAAAAGTAAAATTCTGTAACAACGTCCTAACTTACCCCGTTGCTGATTGCTGTAGAAGGGGACAATGGAAGAGTGCGCTCGGGCAGATTAAGATCAGAGACGAATTGATGAAACTGAATCTATTTTAAAACCGGTATTAATTCGTGAACATAGGCTAAAAGTATTTAATAGAATGCATTCTTTAAAGTATTAGGTTACTGTTTTTTGTGATCACCAAATCTATGCATTTGTTTTTTCTTGTTTTCTGTTATTTCTTGTGTTAACATAATTTCAAATGTTAACTTATTTATCACGTGCTTTTAAATATATATGTCTTGAATATAATCATTGATGTGCCTATTGTTAACTCGTACACTTCGGCTGAAAATGTAAATGTCGTCATCATGGACAATCTTAAGTATTTTTATCACTATATTAATGTATATCATGATGAGGCTCGTAGTGAGGTTGTGGCTAGTGCCCTGCGTGAGTTTTTAGCAGACTTTAGAGAAGAGTATCGTCTGTCAAATAAAAAGGTAAAATATGGTTATATGTTTCTTTCAAATAGTTCACCGGAGTGTGAAGACGTTTAGTTTGTGGAAATGGTAAGTGGTAAAACAATAAAACCGTTATAAAAGGAAACGTTACCAGTTACCTGGTACCTATGATACCGTACCCTTTGGATACCATAACTTTTGATGCGCCTATTGTTAACTTACTTATGACACGTATTTGTAAATGTCTTGTATATAATCTTTGATGTATCTATTGTTAACTTATTTATTACACGTATTTGTAAATATGTATATAACTTGAATATCTCGTTTATTAAATCGTATTTGTAAATATATATAACGAATATCTCGTTTATTAAATAAATCATGTTTCAATTAGCGTTTCACTTTCTCCTTTGTGTGTGTGTGTGTGTGTGCACAGGTGAAAGTTCTAAGCTCCGCCCACTGTTGTGCGTGTGTGTGTGTGTGTGTGTGTGTGTGTGCACAGGTGAAAGTTCTAAGCTCCGCCCACTGTAAGACCAACAACGTGAGTCATGCTACTATCTGTGATTCCCTGCGTGGTCAGTCGACTGCAGTAAGCCCTTGAGATCAAACGTGTATTCGCCAACGTAGAAGAAAAAAAGGAGATCAGACGTGTATTCAAATGGCTACCTTTAATATTGCTTGTACAACGTTTATGAAATGGTATTCAGCAAAGTGTCAGGATGTGGTGGATACCGAAAAACTTCCTATTTCCCCCTCCTATGCCTCTTTTAAAACCACATTGGATTGTGCGAAGTTGCAAGATGTACAAATACTCTACGGATGTTCTGGTGAGACCGTTGAAGGCTTTCGTTGCACAGACGATGTGCTGAAGTATGCTGTAGAGCTAAACTTTATAAAGTCTCACATATACCGTGAAGTAAAAGAAACAACGCGTGCAGAAGAGAAGCAGCAGGTATGGATAATGAGTCTTGTGGATGGGTGGGTGACAAGCGGTATTATGTCATGTTACACCATGTCGATTACTCATACCCTACGACTGAAAATGTGAATCTCGTCATCATGGACAATCTTAAGTATTTTTATCACTATATTAATGTGTATCATGATGAGGTTCGTAGTGAGGTTGTGGCTAGTGCCCTGCGTGAGTTTTTAACAGACTTTAGAGACGAGTATCGTTTGCTGGGCAGAAAGGAAAAATATGAGCATATGTTCCTCTCAAATAGTGCGCCGGAGTGTGAAGATGTTTAGTAAAACAAATGTGCCTAGTTCGTGAAAATTATCCTGAGGGAAACTGTCTGGTGCGTAGTCTGGTAGTGATAAAACCGAAATTAATTCTTGTACCGGAAAAACAAATATGTACAACAATTCGATTATGGTGCGACTCGCGGATCATACGAACAAGCCCATTCACGTATCATCGAGTCAGCCGCCCATCGAACCGTTCCTGCCTACCTGCGTGCCTCACACGGCTCATAGTTATCTCAGAGCTTGAACCGAGTGGACGCGCACTCCTCGAATACGATGGAACTTCCTTTGAGCAGCATTCTCAACGCCTCGTACGATGTGTCCGTGACGAAATCGTTGCGCGTGTTCAGGCGTAAATCCGGTACCGTTAGCTATGTACTGGAAACGGAATGTAGACAAACAAACAAACGGGTTTATTTAAGTGTCGAGGAGATGAATAGAATCTTCGTGATAGTTGAGAAGTGGAGTGAAGATCGTTATAAAATACCTGCTAGCGTAGGTACAAGAAGAGAGCAGATTAGTGACGCACCCTCATACGCCGTTGTATGTACGTTGTGTATAAATAACGATCGGCCATGCATTGATATACGGCTGATGTGGAAGAACGCTTCTGATAATAACGCTCTTGTTCCTACGCGAAACCGTTTCATCCTCGACAGAATGTTTGAAATCGTCGGATTCCGCAAGCTGAAACCTATATTAGACGCGCGTGTTACGGATATGTTTATTTTGATACAGTACTTGAATACGCATACACCGCTCTGCTCGATGGGTTTCCGAGTGTAGGGCTGAACAAGGTGAGAATGGTCTAGAGCTGGACGTTTATTTAAAAAGTTTAAACTCTTTGAAATACCATGAACTTTGGTACAAAGCAATTGATCGGTACAAGGCTGAGCTCACCTACACCGTTCACCCTGAAGAACTATTTCTTTATATAACGAGCAGTTGTCGTAACGATTTAGAAGATTATTTCAATTGCCGCTATGTTGAGTGAAGATGAGTTCACGATTGAAAAGCTCGGGTCGGTAGAAATAAAACCTCGATTGGAAAGGCGTGTTTATAAACTTGTGTTTAATAATGTAGCTAACGATGAACTCTTTGTGCGTGCTTTTGATTGTATTCTAGACGTATTTAAAGATGACTTACCAACCGGTTGTAAAGTGGGAACAAAATAGTACTGAACGATATGAAAGCCCTTCATATCGAGTACAGGTTTCCCTATACTTTAAGCGGTGAAATATTATTAAACCGCATATACTGCGTAATGCAGAGCAATAATGATGTAATTGTAGACTCGATTAAGTGCGAGTTTAGTATTTTGAAAAAAAGTGAAATGTATTTATATATTTAACATATTTGTGTGATATTTCTCCTGTACTGTTATGATTATATGCATATTCCTCGTTCATATTTCTATTATTATTGAAATGTATATTTATTTCTATATATCTCCATAATGTGTGTGTGTGTGTGTGTGTGTATATATATTTTTTTGATTATATGCATATTCCTCGTTCATATTTCTATTATTATTGAAATGTATATTTATTTCTATATCTCCATAATTGTGTGTGTGTGTGTGTGTGGTGTGGTGTGTGTGTGTGTGTGTGTATTCTCCTGTACTGTTATATTGAAGGATATATGATTATATGCATATCCCTCGTTCTATATTATGAAATGTATATTTATTTACTATATATTTATAATAAACAGAATGATGCAGTGTTGTTTTACTTAATTCTAATTATATCATGTTACGCCTTCTAAACCTACTAGCGGAATTCTAAACCAACTTTTAAGAAAATAAATGGTACAATCTGGCAACTGTATACCTGAACAATGATAATCGGCGAGAAAGAGTTAATTATTATTATTACTAAAGAGGAAAATCGTGCATTTCCATGTTTTGCAGCCATACTAAACCGGATCAATAATCAAATGATCCTGTTATTTTAAATCCGGTTCAATAATCAAATGTTCCTGTTATGTTGATATTATGATGTGGAAGAGTGAGCAACGACTCCCTGACGAGATGTATTTCGATCCACAGAACAGATGTTCACATCTTCTGAAGGCTGCATGCCCCACGCGCCACAGATCTTATAGACAATGCAGGTCCTGTATATGTGCTTTAATTATCTCGATGAAATAGTGAGCAATCGACGAGATGTATTTCGATCCACAGAGCAGATGTACTCATCTTCTGAAGACTGCATGTTCCACATTTTATAATAAAGAAATTATAAATATATCCTAATTATATTTTTAAAAGAGCATTCGGTTTCCACGTTAAACTGTGGGTCTAAGGCGGAGTGAAAACCTTAACCGTTGTCACTCTTCGGGGAAGAGCTAGTTGTTATTATTATTATTAAATAGAAAATCATGCATTAACATGCTTTGCGTCATACTACTGCCCCGGCTCAAATGATCCTGTTATTTTAAATCCGGTTCAATAATCCTGTTACGTGAAATGTGGAAGAGTAAGCAACGACTCCCTGACGAGATGTGTTTCTGAATCCACGTTAAACTGTAGGTCTAAGGTCGGGTGAAAAGCTTTCCAATTCGGCGAGAAAGAGTTAATTATTATTACTACTGTAATTTGTACCACGTTAAACTGTAGGTCTAAGGTCGGGTGAAAAGCTTTCCAATTCGGCGAGAAAGAGTTAATTATTATTACTACAGAAAAAATCGTGCATTACGATGTTTGAATGAACAAAACTCCTCTCTCTCTCTCTCTCTCTTTATATATATATATATATATATATATACAGTGGTGTAGTGCTAAATAAAGAAGTGAGGGAACGCATTTTGAAAGTGTTACTCAGATGCGGGGGGGGACAATGGCGAGCGCGGCGAGCCCATACAGCTGGGGGTCCGGGGGCACTGTAAGCCCCCCGGGAAATCTATTGAAATCTGACCAATTTCAGGGATATTTTGAGGTCATATGCACTGGATATTAGGATATATTCCAAGGTTGAAGATGCAGTATTTCCAGTGTCATTAGATATACGACATCCAGTACGATCAATAAAAATAGCTAACAACTGGAATGATTAACTAAAAAAAATATAACAACTGGTACGCTGTGGTGACTGTTTCACCAGATCTTTATAGGCTAGCATTGCCTCAGTCGAAGCTAAAAGAAATGAAGCAGTTAATGATTCTTTCTCATATTTCTTCTAGGGGTGGGAATTAAAATTTCATGTCGTTAGAGATTTGTAAGTTCGGATTTATTTGAAATAGTGAGGGAACGCCGTTCCGTCTACCAAAAAAAGTAAGGGAACGCCGTTCCCACGCGTTCCCACAGCACTACACCACTGTGTGTATATATATATATATATATATAGAAAGAAAAGAGCATTCGGTTTCCACGTTAAACTGTGGGTCTAAGGCGGAGTGAAAAGCTTTCCAATTCGGCGAGAAAGAGTTAATTATTACGCTGGTATGCATCAATTTTGCTGTCAAGGGTTTTGAAAGTGATTCTTATGGAGTTTTTCCTACTGATTTCGGATCTGCAATCCGTTTTTCTCAATCAGCTCAGGTTATCCGGCTATGGCCTCATAAGTAAAATAGAATTTTTCGTGATTTTGTCAAAGCGGAATTGGAACAGTAACATCTATCATCACTTGTTTCACTTGTATAATATCATTTTTTTACTTTTCAGGCATATAGATAAAATATTTCATAATGAATAGAGCGTGTAAAAATGATCCCAATAGATTCTGTTACATATGTGGGACGGTTACCATGCCAAATAACCAGTCCCAAATCACTAAATTTGTGAAGACAATGTATAGAGCATACTTTGGAATTAAGCTAGGGGACCAGGACAAAAATTTCGCCCCTCATATGTGCTGCAACACGTGCATTGAAAATTTGAGAAGATGGAGCAAAGGCAGAGCGAAATCTTTGCCTTTTGGAATTCCCATGATTTGGAGAGAAGGAAAGGATCACGTGACAGATTGCTATTTCTGCATGACAAACCTCCAAGGTGGGCTTATAAATATTTTTCTTAAATATTTTGAAATCCTCGTATGAAACTTGACATAATATTCACCATAATGTAATATTCACCATATATAGCATAATATTCACCATAATGTAATATTCACCATATATAGCATAATATTCACCATAATGGTAATCATACATTTACATATACATATTGTTATAGAAAATACATTTACACATACATATTGTTATACAAGTTACATTTACATATACAATGATTGTATATTTTCTTTCTTTTTCATTCATATTGTCCCCGAAGGGACAATATGAATGAAAAAAAAGAAAATATACAGACTCCATCGACCTATTTCATATCTTACAGACCGCAGCCTTCCCTCACGAGCCGCCACTGTCTGAATGCTTCTTCTATTTCATATGCAAGTTTTATATCCATTTTTCTGTGTTTCTATTTTCAGGAGTTAACAAGAAGAATAAACACATTGTTGTATACCCTGACATTCCTTCTGCTATGAGACCTGTACCCCATGGTCCTGGAATTCCAATACCCGACCCACCTCAAACCCTGGACTCCGATGATTCTGATGATGAATCAATGACCAATGCCAATGACCAGTCCCAGTCGTATATACCTCAAAATACCGCTTCAAATGAGCCGAGGCCTCTCAACCAGGCCAAACTTAATGATCTTATTAGGGATTTAGGACTTTCCAAATTAGCTGCCGAGATCTTGGGCTCACGACTTCGAGAGGACAACTTGCTGGCTCCGGGAACAACATTCTCCTGGTATAGGAAACGAGAGGAAGAATTCCGCAAGTTTTTTGCAGTGCACGAAAATACCTCTTCCTTAGTGTACTGCTGCAATGTTGAGGGGCTAATCGATTCCTTGGGCCTGCCATATAGCGCATCAGAATGGAGGTTATTTATAGACTCGTCTAAACGAAGTTTGAAAGCAGTACTTCTCAACATTGGGAATAGGGTTGCATCAGTCCCTGTAGCACATTCCGTACAACTTACTGAGAGCTACGATAACATGAAAATTTTACTGGATGCTCTCGTATACGACCAACATAACTGGAGGATCTGTGGAGATTTGAAGGTAATGCTAATATCATAAGTAAACTATTGCTATTGACTATATTGTTTTTCCAAAGGTTATTTGAGAGCGTATAAGAACACTTAACTTCCCCACAGAAGTGATACAGTCCAATGCATAGATTTTTTTATCTGATAGAACAAATTCTCTAACTTCTTTAAATATTTTCATTTTTTTTCAGATTGTGGCATTTGTATTGGGAATGTAAGGGGGATACACGAAATACCCATGTTTCCTCTGCAACTGGGATAGCCGAGCGGATGAGAAGCACTATGCACAGCGTGAATGGGCATCCAGAAAGAATTTTGAACCTGGGTCGCATAATGTCGTTTCAGTGCCCCTTGTACCACCAACAAAAATTTTGCTCCCACCACTTCATATTAAGCTGGGCTTGATGAAAAATTTCATCAAATCAATGAAGAATAAGGAGGGTTCAGCATTCCGATATCTCGAGAGTAAATTTCCTCATATATCTGATGCTAAACTAAATGCTGGGGTTTTTGATGGTCCTCAAATTCGAACTTTGATCAAGGATACTCAGTTCGTAAACGCAATGACTCCAACTGAGAAGAATGCCTGGCAGGCATTCAAATCAGTTGTCACTGATTTTCTTGGCAAGCGTAGAAGTCCAGAATACGAGTCCGTTGTCGAAAACTTGATGGAAGCTTTCAAAGCTCATGGGTCGCGCATGTCCATAAAAATGCACTTTTTGTGGTCATACTTGGACTATTTTCCTGAAAATTGCGGGGATTATAGTGAGGAACAGGGTGAACGATTTCACCAAGATATCAAAATAATGGAAGAGAGGTACCAGGGAAACTGGGATATCAATATGCTGGCGGACTATTGCTGGTGTTTGAAGCGAGACGTGCCCGAAGAAAAACAGACGGAAAGCCAAAAAAACTTCATTCCTTCCTCAATAAACTTTTTTCCATATTCATTGTATGAATAAAAGTATTTATTCACACAATGTTTTCATTTTTCACGAATGTTCTTATAATATTACTCGTATCTACAGTGTTTAAGCTAAAAAAATCAATGAATTTGGGGATAAAATTGGACTTATAATAAATGGCCAATAGAGAAAAAACCTGACCTGATTGAGGAAAACCAATGTCATTTTCGAATTCAGCATGGTCGATTTATATAATATGAGTTGAAAAAACCCTCACAGCAGACAAAAAAAATTCATATGCATACCAGTGTTATTACTACTCTAATTTGTACCATCCTATATAGGGTGTTACAAATTACAGTAGTAATAATAATATATATATGTAATTATTAGTACTTTCAGGTTTGCCCACCTCATGCACCTTGTCTCTTTCGCTGATTATTATTTAATATAATTGTGTGTGTATCTTTCAATAACAGAGATGTTATCTAAGAATATGACACCATACAAATTACGCGTAAATAAAAATATAAAATATTTTCTTCGTTTCATTTTAGAAGTAATAACAATAACAATATTAAGAATTGAAGTGAAGGGAGGTTTTTGCTCGAGTAGACTGGAAGAAAGATTAACCCGCGGTCAAAAAGGTCTCTGGGAAAACGATTCGAATTGACCCAGAGTCTCCCTTTCCTCGTGTGTGTGTGTGTGTGTGTGTGTGTGTGTGTTTGTGTGTTTGTGTGTAGATTTGAGAATATGTTAATAGAACGATTTCTTTTAATTGTTTAGTGATTTGTTTTAATTCACTTTAATTTTGTCATTCCTTATATATATTATGATTCTTTCTACATATATATATGTGTGTGTATATATACATACAAACAGATGAGGTGAGAAGATTTGGGGGAATGAGGGAGGAGGATCGTGTGTTTTGAATTGTAGTTTATTTTCACCTATCTTCGTAAGGTTTCTTTTCTTTTAATTGTTTAGTGATTTGTTTTAATTCGGTGAAAATCCATTTGTATATATATATATATATAAGGAATGACAAAATTAAATAGACACGGCTATTATGATTCTTTATTCTTTCTACATATATATATATGTATATATATATATATACAAACACAGATGGGGTGAGAAAATTGGGGGGAATGAGGGAGGAGGATCGTGTGTTTTGAATTGTAGTTTATTTTCACTATATTCGTAAGGTTTCTTTTCTTTTAATTGTTTAGTGATTTGTTTTAATTCGGTGAAAATCCATTTATATATACAGTATATATATAAGGAATGACAAAATTAAATAGACACGGCTATTATGATTCTTTATTCTTTCTACATATATATATATGTGTATATATATACAAACACAGATGGGGTGAGAAAATTGGGGGGAATGAGGGAGGAGGATCGTGTGTTTTGAATTGTAGTTTATTTTCACCTATCTTCGTAAGGTTTCTTTTCTTTTAATTGTTTAGTGATTTGTTTTAATTCGGTGAAAATCCATTTATATATATAAGGAATGACAAAATTAAATAGACACGGTTATTATGGTTCTTTCTATATATATATATATATACAAACACAGATGGGGTGAGAGGTTTGGGGGAATGAGGGAGGGCGACCGTGTGTTTTTGAATTGTTTCACCTATCTTCGTACTTTCCCACTGTTATTGTGTGTGTGCGTGTTTGTGTGTGTGTGTGTGTTGTTCATTCGTTTATTATATATACAAGCACAGATGGGGTGGGGGTTTGGGGGAATGAGGGAGGGCGACCGTGTGTTTTGAATTGTTTCACCTATCTTCGTACTTTCCCACTGTTATTGTGTGTGTGCGTGTTTGTGTGTGTGTGTTGTTCATTCGTTTATTATATATACAAGCACAGATGGGGTGGGGGGGTTTTGGGGAATGAGGGAGGGCCCGTGTGTTTTGAATTGTTTCGCATATCTTCGTACTTTCCCACTGTTATTCGTGACATAAATTTTGATATTAATAATAGGAATTAAGTGTGTAAAGGTTTAAATTATTTATTTAATAAACAGAATTTAATTGGATTCAAATAGGAATTAAGTGATTATTGTGTAAAGGTTTAAATTATTTATTTAATAAACAGAATTAATTGCTGGAATTAAGATGATTAATATATGAATTAATTAAATATATAGCACAAACTGGCAATTCAGCCTTCTATTGATACATGGCGCTATCTGGCAACATGGCGGGTTAGAGGTCTATAAAAGAGCGAGAGACGGCTGACGGAGTCATTCAAGCTCGGCTCCCAGCCGAGCAAGGACCTCTGGTCCTTTCTCTTTCTGGCCCTTTGGGAAAACCCCTTAGAGGCCTCTTAGGTTAGGTATACCCCTTTGGGGAAAATAGCTTGGGGAGAACTCCGCCTCCAATTTGCATGCCCTTGCAATCGGCAACAAAGGCCGATACTCTCTCTTTCTCTCTCTCTCTCTCTCTCCCCTTCAGGTGTACCCTCCCCCCTTGGCTCCTTCTAAGCCAACTGGCTGATTAGGAGCCTATAAGACAACGCCTACTCGGCTGAAGTCTTAATATGCACTTGGCTCCTGCCAGGTGAACACCTCTCCTCCTTTTCTTGGGGGATAACGCCGCCTCCAAGTTTCATGGTTGCACCTGCAGCATCCCCCAACCCCCTTTGCAACTTTGGGGGAATTTTTTTCGCAACACACCCTACTACCCCTTTGCAACATTACCCCTACCACCCTTTGCAGCACCCTACCCTTGCAACATTGAGTTGTTGCATACCCCTACCCCCCTTTGCAGCACCCGACCCCCTTCGCAACACCCCACCCCCTTTGCACCATTACGTAATAACTTGCAACATTCCTGCACTCTTACCTTTTGCGGCTATACTACTACCCTCTATATTGATCTTACTGCTGAGGCCGTATGTTGTACCCATACTTTTACTCTTTCAAACGCTGGCTTTGAATCTACAGTAGATTCAACGGCCCAGGAGTAGAGATACAGGCTCACAACTGTAGGGAGGTATCAGAATATGGTGCTCAATTGAAAGGCAGTCAAAGTCAGCAACTGATACTTTCAGATGACAGTCAGTTTCTCCATAAATAATTAATTTTCCTAATTTTTACACAAAATAATTAATTTATTTCCGTTTTCATTTCAGACCATCATTCTGCTATAGCTGATGAACAAGTTATAACATAATGAAATGCTCTTTGGAAGAGGAAGCATTGATAGTGAACCTGCGTAAGGAGAAACACTGGGGTGCAAAACGAATGAAGAAAGAGTTTCAAAATAAACGATGGACGATACCTGGACTTCGATATCTCATCAAGAAAATCGATATCACAGGGTTGACCAAACGAAAAGAAGGCAGTGGAAGGCCAAAAACATCACGTACTGAGGAAAATATTGACACGGTTTCATCATGGCATGATATGCAGTCAAGAAGAACGGCCCAACACCGACAAGTCGTTAGAGAAATTTCAAAACCTACTGGTATTTCTCGCTCTAGTGTTCGTCGTATAGTAAAAGATGATCTGGGTCTTAAATGTTTTAAAAGAGTCGAAGTTCATAAGCTCTCTGCATCAAATAAGCAAGCGAGAGTTGAAAAATGTCGTGCTCTGTTAGATCGATTCCCAGACAGAGAAGTGTCAAAAATATGGTTCAACGACGAGAAGACCTTTACTGTTGCTTCAACAATAAGCACACAAAATGACTGAGTTTATGAAAGACAGGACAAAAATCTATCAGTCTAGATCGACTTTGCAGGGAACGTCCGCATTTTTCTCAAAAAGTCATGGTTTCCATCTTTATTTCAAAGTTAGGGAAGTCAGAGATTGTTTCTGTTGATCAAAAATGTCAAAATCACTGCTACTTATTACCAAGAAAAAATCCTTGATGCGGTACTGCCGTCGATAAGGGAGAAGCAAGGTTGCAAGTGCGCATTGATAAAGGAGGAGGGCACATTCCGCATAATCTTGGATTTAATTAGATAACTATATAGAAACAGAAAGTTTTTCCAACCGTCTCTGTATAACAGCGAATTACAAAATAATGGTTACAGTTAGCAAAAATCCAACTTCACCACGAGATAGACCATGAAATTCTATACAGGATACATATATTGATTGTACAAATAACATTTAATAAAGGTAAAATTATATTGTTCAGAATCAGGGTAATAGTTTTTATTGGCCCACCCTGTATATCGAAACCTACGGTAAAATTATTGAATGCCCGGTTAGGTTAATTGAATGCCAGTTAGGTCAACTGTATGCCCTTGACGATTGGTTTGGTTGAGTCGTGATATTTTCGTTAAAACTAACGAAAATATCACGACTTAACCAAAACAATCATCAAGGGCGTACATTTAACCTAACCGGGCATTCAATTAACCATTTTAGAGCAATTAACTCCATTTTAACTCCATTTTAGAGCAATTAACTCCATTTTAACTCCATTTTAGAGTAGGGTCGCCAGATCAGATGGTTTCCAAATCCGGAGATTTTACCTACGAAGCTCATCATTATTTGTTTTTGTAGTTAAACCAATATACAAACTTCCTCATTTTTAGAATAATAATTATCTTGCCAAAATATCTAAGAAAAAAGGCAAATTTTCCTTTTAATAACACTTTTACAAAGCTCAATTTCCGGAGACTCCGGCCCAAAACCGAAGACCTGGCAACCCTATTTTAGAGCAATCCAAGAATAAGCACCCTCGTTCGACCCCACTCCAAGAAAAAGCACCCTAAATTGAATTGGGGTGCTTATTCTTGGATTGCTCTCAATTTTGTTGTGGTTCTAAAAGAATGAAATTATTTATCACTAATTGTAGATGGTATGTGAAGGGTATATATATATATATATATATATATGTGTGTGTGTGTGTGTGTATATATATATAACGTGCTTTAAAACATTTTCAGTTACTGGTTAAAATGTATGTGAAAAAAATTACCAAAGAAGATGTAGAAATATCTTTTACTATTTCAATGCTTAGATGCTCGAAATCTCCCTATATTTGGCCTATTTTCTCTAAAAATTCCCTGAAGAAGTTTGTAGGGTCTGGATTAAATAATAAATGCACGTCAACATTTTGTCGCACGACAGCTCGTGGCCCGTTTTATTAATAATTTCTAATGTAATCTGCGTATTGGTAACATAACGAATTAATCAGTGGTCGGTGAAGTAATTTACGTAAAGTAGGACCGGGATAAGTGCCAAAATGCGTGGAATATGCATCTTCTCTGTGACGTATGAGAATTCTGTGCCACAAATTGGGTCATGTTATTCAAGTATGAGCGAAACCACTTTGAGGGTAATCCCCTAAAGCCGACATGTTCAATGTTTTTAAGAGTATATCTTAAGGTAATGTGTGAAAGGCTTAAGCTCGATCAAGTAGGATGATTATTGACGTTATGGATCGAGTGTTTTCGCAGAAATTCAAATTGCTGTTTGCTGTTTGGTGAATGATTATATGTCACTCGGATAGTTTACTGATGGTTGGAAGGACGGAGACGATCTGTAGTTTGAGGAGCAAGATTTATAACCTAATTGAAAAATAGGGCATACTCTACCCTTTTTGCAGCAGTCTGAGAAGATACCATTTTTGAGTGGAATGGTTGGTGAACTTTGCGAATTGGGGGCGCAATCAAATTCGCACATTCTTTATAAATTCTGTCTTTTTAAATTGTTTTTAACGTACATATTTTTTTACAGTTGTTTTATCGCTGTTATTAAATCGTATGTCGTAGGTGACAGGAAGAAAGAATAGGGTAGTGGAAACCCTACGTACGTATCGAAGAACCGCTCCAGAAGAGGAGATATTAGTGGGCTCCCACTTCAGTGAAAAATTCGTTGCAGATGCATAAAAATATCCGTCATATCTGCAATGGGTTCGTCATTGATTTATTAGTTTTCCGAGTGTAAAGGGTTTTGTTTGGTTTAGTTTATAGTTTGTTGATGAAGTTCCAATATTTTCTGAGATCGACCCTATATTCTTTGAATTTATATTTATAGTAATCAGCTTATATGCAATTCATTTTAGAAGAAATGAACTTTAGAAGCAGTAACCTTTAGAAGAATTGAACGCTTCCCTAAAAATGCGAGCTAATGCTAAAAAAAATGCCCAAAAATATATACATATATTTGGTCGCTGAAGAGAACCAGAAATGTTCACCTTTTGGGACACTGGTACTTAAGAAGATGGTCGCTAAACGTATAAGACAGGTGCTCGCTTAACTCAGGTTTTTCATAACAGGGTAAAGGGATAAAATATTTGGAACTGAAAAAAACTGGTTGCTTAAGGCAATTGCTCGTTTAACTGAGGTGGTCGCCCGACCAAATTTTACTGTATATGAATTTTTATTTGCTATAACCGCACTAAAATAAGATGGAAAGTGAAAAGGCAATAAAACGGGAAAACTCAGAGCTAGTAGGATTCGAACCCACGTCACGTCGTTTCAAAGTCAGCGCATATTGATCACACTATTTCAGTGCGGTTATTGTATTTAGAATAAATTTATCTGCATAAAGGCGAGAAAGTTTAACGGAGCCTGGTCAAACAACGTAAAATTTGGTCTCGCTTAAATGCTCCACGTTTCACTGCTTAAGGGGTTTCTCTGCGTTTTATTTGGTTTGGTTGTAGTTTGGACCCCACAAAAAACTGTAACTCCTCTCCATCATATAACCTTATCTGAGTTGAAGGAGATTAAATAATCCAT
Source organism: Bathynomus jamesi (assembly GCA_023014485.1). NCBI lineage: Eukaryota > Metazoa > Arthropoda > Malacostraca > Isopoda > Cirolanidae > Bathynomus > Bathynomus jamesi. The sequence continues at coordinate 723,388 of JAJOZX010001677.1, read as the reverse complement.
AACATTAATATTACTCGATCACGCCATCCACATTTGAATGCTTTCGAACTGCTTTAAAAGCCAAGGATTTGTTCAGTATACAAAGCGTGAGATAAATTCTTTTCCTCAAACGAGTCAATACTCCCCACGTCAGTAAACTATATGACAAATTAGGAACTAGCAAATTGGTAATTAGCAACCACTTAGTAAAAATAGTAAAAGCAATTTTTCTCGAAAGAAATTAGCCAAAAGAGTTGCATCACTCTAAAAGTAAGTTTTCAAGTTTGGTTGATAAAGTCAAATGAAACCTGCATCCTACTTCTGAGTCAATGACGTGCCATTGATGTATTAAATTTCGTGGCAATTTGTAGTTTAAATATGCTTACCAAGAAACTGCAAAAATTGAAAAAGTGTATATATTAAAACTAATATAACAAACAATAATTACACCAAATCTCTCTAAGGAAGTTAACAAATCTTGACAAGTGTTATTAAATTCCTTATCAACACTCAAAATTCATCAGTGATGTTATGGGGGTAATTTCTGTCAATACTTCTTTTTCATTCCAAAGAATTTAAGGTGTTTCAACCCTTTCGCCATAGCTATACGAGCCCATGTATGTTTAACCGTGACAGCGTTTCGAACTTTTTTCTATGTCTTGCGTAATGTACTCTTCTTCCAAATCATAAAACTATGAAATAAAAAAAAAACCGTACCTCACGATCAGCCAAAAATCTTATTTGCAAATGGCGGTTTTATTCTTGGACGGGGAAGAAATCTGAACATTAATTGGTAATGAATTAATAAATACATTTTTATAATTCTTTACTGCGCATATATGGAAAGAAGAATAAACCATTATTATTATTATTCCACTGATAATGGGAAGAGCTATTCCCGAAACGTCTGGAATTAGGAAACATAAATGTTAAGAGCATTGGTTTTATTTATTCTGAAGATAAGGTCCCCAGGAAGAAATCAATTAAATTGCAGAAATTTTAACACACACACACACACACACACACACACACACATATATATATATATATATATATATATATCGGCCACCAAACCACAAACATAAAAGAAAATACAACTATTGTAAGTTTCCAAATTAAGCCATTTATTTCCTGGCTATTCATTATGGCAACAAAATTTACGACTTTTGATAATAATATTTTAGCCGAAACTATAATGGGACAATTTTAATGGGACAAACTGTGCTTCTTTGCTTCTGTTCTCCTAAATTCATTCCTTCATATTTCACCAACATACACGTAAGTATACTTGCCTTTTTAGATTTCAAACCAACTTCGGAAATGCGCATGCGCAAACACCATGCGCAAAAAAATTATTTGTTTTGACGTGCGCAATCGGGTTTCAGGCGTGATTCATTTGTGTGAAGGTTTTCAATTAGATTAACATGCTGCAAATATACTTAAATGGTTAAGTGTAATCTCTGCCGGTTTCAATATTATTTCTCTGTACAGAATACGTGAATTTACAAATGATTTCTTGTCAATATTTACTTTCTAAAAAAAATACCTTCATGTGCGATTACATTTGTGTATGTATACGATACAGAAAATGTGAGTCAACAAAGGGTGAGATGATTCTAGCTGAAGGCTGAACGATAACTCTTTCTTATTAGGAAGGACAAACACAGCTTGTTGATATAATTAATTATATGGGAAAGGTTTCCATAGTGCAAAATATTACCTTTCCTTTCGTTTTATATGTTTGCATTTTCTTTATATACTGTATATATATATATATATATATATATATATATATATATATATATATATATATATATTATAATATATATATATATACTAAATTACAGCCGTACAACATCTCCTCGACTTGACATTCTATCTACAGATCTACAGAAGCTAAGGCTAACAAAGACCCTAAGATCCACTCTAAGGTTAGCCCGAGAGTATAGGGGGTTTTGTGGGTTATATTAAGTTAGGTTTGGTTACGCTAAGTTAGGTTAGGTTAAGTTAGGTTAAATTAGTTTTTTATGGTGTCGATTGTTTGATCTTGTCGACGAAATTGGTACAGGTCTCTAAAATTAAGTATAAATGATGTAGAAGTATTAGGTGTAACTAACGATAATTTTACATTTGTTGGTGATATGAATGGTACAGTACTACCAGTTGGATCGATCACTGTCTCACTAGTACATAATAATAAAGGATCAAATTGTAAGTTTATGTTCTGCATTCAGTTCCTTCTTCCTGATCATAGACCGTTAGAAGCACTAATTAATTTTACCAACTTATCTAATACACGACATAACAAGAACTCACTAGGTAAGAATAATCACGTCAATTGGTCTAACTTGAATATATACAAGAGCGAATATTATATAAGGACAGAACGGATCACCTCTTTAATAATTTAGAAATTTTGCGCCTTGCCTGTAAAAACCTTTATTCAAATGATTCTCACTGTAAATTCATAGTTAAGTATTATAATGTAGTATCCATATTTGAAGAACCAGGAAGGCCCCTGATTTAAAGCTTACAGCTGTCATACTAAAATTATTACTGGATGGAATGATTTTATTGCCTCTCTAAAAAGGAAATCAAAAGACGCTTAAGATTTATGGTGCCTTCAAGGTAGACTCAGAATAGGGCCGGTTTACACGAATATGTGTAGAAGGAGGGGTCATTATAAAGCAGCCTAAGTAGGTGCAAACAGGAAGAAGATTCTATTGGAGCAGCAAAATCCTGTGAGGATAATTTAAATAATAGTAATAAGATATTTTAGAAATTTGTAAAGAAGGAAATAGGTATTAAGAATGCACTCCCTCCAACAATTGATGGGCTATCGGGGGGAAGAGAAATTGCAAGGATGTGAAGAAAACGCTATTCAAACATTCTTAATAATGTAGGAAGGGCTAATCTTAATATACACTGCGAAAACACGTCCATGGGAGGGACCATGGAAAATACTTGGACTTCAGTTCCTGAAATTAAGAGACTGATTAAATAGTTAAAGGCTGGTTCTGCTTCAAGGAGGGATGACCTATCGAATGAGCACTTAAAATATGACATTGACAGTGACGTGGGGCATCTGCATATCTCATGGCTTTTCTCAGCTACGCTTGCTCATAGTTATATTCCTATAGAGTTTATGAGGGTATATATCTTGCCCCTTGTCAAAACTAAATATGGGCACATTCTATCAAGAAATAATTACGGGCCTATAGCTGTCGCCTCCTGCTTCTCGAAACTACTAGAGAAACTTATGCTGCGTAGTAGTATAGCCGCAAAAGGTTAGAGTGCAGGAATGTTGCAAGTGATTACGTAATGTTGCAAAGGGGGGTGGGGGTGTTGAAAAAAAAAGAAAAAAAAAGAGTACTGGCCTTTGTTGCCAACCGGGGTTGCAAGGGGCATGCAACTTGGAGGTGGAGTTCTCCCCCAAGCTATTCCCCCCAAAGGGGCAAAAAGGAGAGAAAGGAGGAGAGGTGTTCACCTGGCAGGAGCCAAGTGCATATTAAGACTTCAGCCGAGTAGGCGTTGTTTTATAGGCTCCTAATCAGCCAGTTGGCTGAATCAGTCAGTTGGCTGAGCCAAGCGGGGGAGGGGTACACCTGAAGGAGAGAGAGAGAGAGAGAGAGAGAGAGTAGTTGCCTTTGATTGCAAGGCATGCAACTTGGAGGCGGAGTTCTCCCCCAAGTTATTTTCGTTTACCTAACCTAAGAGGCCTCTAAGGGTTTTCCCAAAGGGCCAGAAAGAGAAGGACCAGAGGTCCTTGCTCGGCTGGGAGCCGAGCTTGAATGATTCCGTCATCAGCTTCTCGGTCTTTTATAAACCTCTATTCTGGCTGAGTTGCCAGATAGCGCCATGTATTCAGTTGCCAGATAGCGCCATGTATTCCAGATAGCAATATTTATTAAATTGTACTTGTATATATAATAAACTAATGAACCACTCGTGTGCACAAACCATATAAAATACCACAATATATGACGGTAGATGAATCCAATTAAATTCTGTTTATTAAATAAATAATTTGTACACACTTAATTTTTATTATAAATATTTAAGTCACGAATAACGAAACGAAAAGAAACTTTACGAATATATGCGAAACAGTTCAAAACACACGACCCTCATTCCCCCAAATTCCCCCACCCATCTGTACTTGTATATAATAAACTAATGAATCACTCGTGTGCACAAACCATATAAAATACCACAATATATATTTATATAGTTAATCAATTGGAAGATTCAACCATATAAAATACCACAATATGTTTATATAGTTAATCAATTGGAAGATTCATTTAAAGTTGAAATTAGCCAAAACACAATCCGCTATAACGGGGTCGGGCGACTATTGACATCTTTATATTTTCGAAGAACACCTGCTTGTTGAGAGATCTTCCTTCCAGACGCTCTTGATGTGGATTATATATATAATAAACGAATAAACAACACACACACACACACACACACGAGGAAAAGGAGACTGTGTCAATTCGAATCGTCGCCTAGAGACCTTTTCGGCCGAGGGTTAATCCTTCTACCATCTATTCGAGCAAAAACCACCGTTCACACCAATTCTTATTATTATCATTATTATTATTATTATTTCTACAATGAAAATATTTTATATTTACGCGTAATTTGTATGGTGTCATATTCTTAGATAACATCTCTGTTATTGAAAGAAATACACACAATTATATTAAATAACAATCAGCGAAAGAAATAAGGTAGGCATACCTTAATGTACTAATAATTATATATATATATATATATATATATATATATATACATATATATATATATATATATAGAAAGAGAGCGAGAGTTTTGTTCAAATAAAGGAGTCCAGTGGTGGCCAACCGATGCGTGCCATTTTTAGGTTTAATTCGGAAGCGCAAAAAAAAAAAAAAAAAAAAAAAAAATTGTGAAAAAATTACTAAACTTGTAAGTAAAAATAAAAATATAATATTTACCTGAAATAGAAATATAATGTGAAAAATATTTACCTTAATTTTAGTTTACATCTTAACTGCTTAAATCTTTGATTTTTAATATTTAGTGTTAGAAGTGAAAATTTAGCACAATTCATACTAGACCTCGATGCGACACTTCAAAGTACTTGATAATATTTTGGGAAAAAATGGAAATATTATTTTCTCGAAAACTATGGGTGATAGAAAAATTCTGAAACCATATTTGGAATCAGTATCAAATGTTCTATAAGAAACACCAAATAATTTTCAAGAAATGTTGTTCCCTAGTGTAATTTCTCGCCGAATTGGAAAGGTTTTCACTCCGCCTTAGACCCACAGTTTAACGTGGAAACCGAATGCTCTTTTAAAAATATAATTAGGATATATTTCTTTATTATAACGTCCTCTCGATTACATTAGTGACTAATGATCCGGGAATAGTGGGGGGAAAATATTGACATGGTAAAGACAGCAAGGAGTAATACGAGCATTAAATCTATTGGAGAAAATATAAAGATGCCATTACTCGTCCGGACCCGTTATAGCGGATTGGTACACGTCATAGCTCCACCCAGCTACACTGGCAGCCAATCACTACGAACATCTGGTCTTTTGGGGCGGAGCTTGGCGATTGTGTATATAAAAGGGGATATTTTTCAGTTGGGAGTAACAGTAGCTATTTTCGCGTCAGTGAATAATCATTCCCTCCACCATGGACCTGTACGTCTCCCCGGATTTGTATGAAGAAAGTGACACTGCAACATTAACGGCAATTAATCTTTTTAACGCGATTGACCGTGATGAATTATTTCCAACGCAAACCGTTGAAGATATTTGCAGTGATGCTCCTTACAATCCGACGCAAGGGACTACCATAGAAATGTAAGTGACTATAATTCGATTTATATATATGGAGAGTTGTAGTATCTCGTCAAATACTTCATTTAGATACTAGCCAAAAATCGAAATTTTTTTATGGCAATCAATGTTATTTGGTTTTACCTCTTATACCCATTATGCTAAAATCGAAATTTTTTATGGTAATCAATGTTATTCCTCTTAAATGAACCAAAGATATCTTCACATAATGGGGATCTGTCTGAATACTCTGTATATGTTTTAAAAGAATGAACATTATTCCTTTAAGGTCCGATGAGGATTTGACACGTGTTATACAATATTTTGAAGAATCTCGTGTCATGAACACGGAGGATATACTGATCAGTCAGCAATGTCACACATCCTCCCATGGACCTGTACGTCTCCCCGGATTTGTATGAAGAAAGTGACACTGCAGCATTAACGGCAATTAATCTTTTTAACGCGATTGACCGTGATGAATTATTTCCAACGCAAACCGTTGAAGATATTTGCAGTGACGCTCCTTACAATCCGACGCAAGGGACTACCATAGAAATGTAAGTGACTATAATTCGATTTATATATATGGAGAGTTGTAGTATCTCGTCAAATACTTCATTTAGATACTAGCCAAAAATCGAAATTTTTTTATGGCAATCAATGTTATTTGGTTTTACCTCTTATACCCATTATGCTAAAATCGAAATTTTTTATGGTAATCAATGTTATTCCTCTTAAATGAACCAAAGATATCTTCACATAATGGGGATCTGTCTGAATACTCTGTATATGTTTTAAAAGAATGAACATTATTCCTTTAAGGTCCGATGAGGATTTGACACGTGTTATACAATCTTTTGAAGAATCTCGTGTCATGAACACGGAGGATATACTGATCAGTCAGCAATGTCACACATCCTCCACCATGGACCTGTACGTCTCCCCGGATTTGTATGAAGAAAGTGACACTGCAGCATTAACGGCAATTAATCTTTTTAACGCGATTGACCGTGATGAATTATTTCCAACGCAAACCGTTGAAGATATTTGCAGTGACGCTCCTTACAATCCGACGCAAGGGACTACCATAGAAATGTAAGTGACTATAATTCGATTTATATATATGGAGAGTTGTAGTATCTCGTCAAATACTTCATTTAGATACTCGACAAAAATCGAATTTTTTTTTATGGCAATCAATGTTATTTGGTTTTACTTATTATCCCCATTATGCTAAAATCGAAATTTTTTATGGTAATCAATGTTATTCCTCTTAAATGAACCAAAGATATCTTCACTTAATGGGGATCTGTCTGTATACTCTGTATATGTTTTAAAAGAATGAACATTATTCCTTTAAGGTCCGATGAGGATTTGACACGTGTTATACAATCTTTTGAAGAATCTCGTGTCATGAATACGGAGGATATACTGATCAGTCAGCAATGTCACACCGAAATAATGTAAGTGTTTTTCGATCTTTTTGGGGTAAGAAGACAATATATTTTCATAAATTTATTAAATGAAAGAAATCAGTACAATAACCAACTACAGAATATACCGTTACAAATATACGAACAAAAACATTATACTATACAACGAGTACGTACAATTGGAAAACGGATTTTTATCTGTCTGCATACCATTTCATCGTTTCGGCGAGTGTGACACGGGTCAAATAAATTTAAAAAATTTATAAATTCTTTATCACATGACATATGCGTGAGAAATGAGACGCAGTACATTCCGCAAACATTACTAAAATATCCTTGTATACGAAATGGGTTCCATACAACTTCGGGAATATGTAACTGAGCGAGAAATTTTACAATAATAGGGTCACTCCAGGGTTGAGTACCGAGTGAATCAAATAGTACAGGCGCTGTCTATTTTTAAAATAGACAGCGATCCAGTGAATCCCTTCATTACCGATGACATATGTGTTCACAATAAGACTACCGCATTCTCGCGTACTTGGCAAACTCAATGTTTCATTCTTCGCGATAAATTTGGAACGTGTGACTCGTTCCATTACTTTCTGAAGTGTATTAGCATCCATTTTAAAAGTCAGTGATAACGCTCCTAAATCTATCTACTTCTATTAGGGCTTGCGATTCGAGATATACTAGTACACTAATAGGAGCGTCTATAGGCTTGGCGAATTCCAGCCGCACTGAGATGTTTCCGCTCTGCTGTGGGGTTAAATGGGTATTTACGCTAGCAGATAAGTCAGGTGTAATGTCAAACGGATAAAGGTTAAATTGATCAATGAATTCTTCCTGCGTTACCCCATTACCAAGCTCATCACAATCACCTGCAATATGGGTCAGATTACTATAGGCTCTGGCACAAAGAGGTAACACAGCGTCTGATGAATAGTCCGTACCCATTGTTCCACCCAAAGCAGTGCCATTAACGTATAGAGTTATATTTTTAAGTCCGAAATTCTCGAATTTAAAGGCACTCTTTTTATATTTTCCATTCACCGAAGCATGGTCCTGCATGCCGATTAATATCCTTTTAGGAAGATTTCCCAGGGCAATGTTTTCTATCTGCTTCGATGCCAACCCTGCAGGAACCGTATATAGTTTGATTTGCACTCTGTTAATAGGATATTTCACTGTAGCGTTTAGTAAATTTTTCTCAATTTCTAGTTGTTTTGGTGAACTTAATTTCACTCGCCGTACGCGGAGGTGTGTCCATAATGTGAACCACAACGGGCTTTGCACCCTGTTTTTGATCAGCATCCAGATTTAAGCAGATCTCAGGACTCGTGCGGGTGAGCTTTATTTTCATATCCACCCCGTTGACAAGCAACTTCTCCTGGAAAGTGAAATCTGTATGCAACCGTCCAAAACACTCGTATATTTTCTTTTTAGAATTTTTAAATTTGTCCTTTATACTAGTTTCATCTTTAGTTTGATAATATCCCTCGGCACTTAAAAAGGTAGCCTTCGATTCTTTGGAAAAGTTGAGGACATTTTCCAGATAGGCTCGTAGATGATAGTACCCCGTGCCTGCCGATATGTTGGTCTGATTTAAATATACGTCACACTGGTTGAATATGGAGTGCAGAAAGTTTGTTTCAGGGTATACAGCATATTTGTCATCGCAGACCGTTCCATCAGAATGGGTTATACGTAGCTTAGCGTACATGTGCACACAGCTTGGATCAAAAAAGTAAGGACCTGAGCTGGGTATCACGAATTCTATAGGTGCACTCGGGGAACTAATTGTGTTTAAAGGGTTAATTGTAATAAAGTCACTGTGCTCAATAGAAACTTGGGTTGGAGGCAGCTCAAAAAGGGACAGCTCCGATTTACAGCATTGTGAACTACATGGGTGGATGAAGCGTGCCATGGCGAAATAGTGACTCCTCTCTCGACAAAGTGGTAAACAAACTATGATTCATGAGATCAATGTCCTTAGCTTATATCAGTCAAAAAAGTGGTCAACCATAGGTTTCATTCGCTTACAGCACTTCTTTTTTGATAGCCTTTTACGTTTAATACCACGTGACCTTCTTCTTCCGGGGAGCCCTCTTCATCTTCTTCCCGCCACACGCATTTTTCTCTTTGCATCTTTGATGATTTCGTCCCGTGTACGCTTTAAATGTTTTTTTAGAGCTTCTTTAGGTTTAGCCCCGGCCAATATGTCTTCTGCAGTGTTAAGGCCTGATTGTAGCGCTTTCCTTCCAAGGTATCTGGCACCCCTCTTCAGCAAAGGAACAGCCGTACGTAGTATGGATGAAAAAATGGATCCAAGTCCACTACCGCGCTGGTATCTTACCCCTCGATAGACGGTGAAAGGCTTTCTATCCATTATAACTCAGTGCGTCGAAAGTGTAGCTTCACTGTTAAGCTCCCGTTACCGAATGGGAAGTTTTCACCCTCAATCGTTCTTATATATATTGAGATATTGGTTATTAAATTAGTTGCGACATTCACATAATGGGGTCTGTCATATGTAATACTCAAACTCCTTCCTCTATGGTTGGGGATGTGAGCAATGCGCAGCAGGCGTGCCTGGGTATCCCCAACAAACTGGTGCTCCACTATATTACTGTAAATATAGCACATGTCTGGGGACCTTTCAGCCAATTTCTCCATCTTCAATTGATACATTAATCTGGACAAGTCATGCTGTGTCTCGTGAAATGTGTCTCTTTGGAAGACTGCGCTATATCGGCCATTGGTTAGAATTTGGAACTTTCTATGGTCTTTAATACGTCTGTTAGTCTTTGATTTTAGGATTAGTGTATGTGCAGGGTTGTTTACGATTTCGTATACTAAATCATTCGTAAGGTTTGAGTTTCTTAAACTTACGTTTAAGCCTCTCACAACATCCTCGGCCGAACCATATTGACCCGGTCCTAGTCTTACTTCTGTACTGTAATACCGTGCAGCCTTAGTCCGAGCGATACGCATAGTTTCATCCATAGCTACCCCAGCTTTTTCACACTCGTCAATGTCTCTAAGAATCGTAAAAACGGTTTCTTTATGTTCAATATTTAAAAAGATGGTGTCCAGCTGAATTTCGCATATCCCCACCTCATACGAATCACGACCCAATTCAATGTGCCCGTAAAGCTCTGTTACAAAGTTGGCTAGTGTGTTGTTAGGGTGTACAGACAGGGACGAGGAGCCAAGTTGCATACTATTTAAGCTTCATTATTGCATCAGCTTTTATATAGGTGTTGAAACTTTCTGGGTACCCTAGCCATTTCACCAGGTACATTTTTCTCTTTCCTGAACCTTTGCTTCCTAAAATTTTCTCAATTTTAAACACATTTTTCTCTAAATTAAACGCAATTTTCTGCAATTCCTCGCGGTAAAAACCTCCTGAGATTTCTTCCCCATTCAAATCTTCAATGTAATACATCATTATCTCACCTTTAGGTCTCATAGCCCTAACTTTAAAAATCTGGCATGTCCATCCTTGCTCAAAACCCTTTGCGAATTTGTTCCCCGAACGCGACAGCCTTACATAATCATTGATTTTAAAACGCGCAGAGTGTGGTGGTGGTGGTGATCCATCTCTCCTCGGGAACGTACCTCTTTCTAAAACTTCGTTAGGTGTTGTCCCAATCGTGCGATGGTGTCAGCGGTTGTAGGATGATGCCAATAATTCCAGAGTGTCTAGAAATCTGTATGTGTTTTTATGTGTAAAATAACGGTGCATGCGTTCCTTTATGGTGCGCTGAACTCTTTCAGCTAAAGAAGCCTTATGTATAGAATTGGTTGTGTAATAGCTGATATTAAACTCTGTCAACATGTTCTGAAAAGCACGGCCTATAAATTCCTTCCCCATATCCGTACAAAAATAGCCAGGAACCCTGTTTTCTTTTAACATTAGCGTTTTGGTGGCTTTAGCTACTGTTTCAGGTGATTTATTTTTCAGAGGAACTAGCCACAGATATCTAGAGAATACGTCTATTATGAATAGAATGTAGCGGTAACCATCGTTATACACAGAATATCTTTGCATGTCTGTTAAATCTGCTTGCCAAATAGAATCAATCGAGGAAGCCGTTGTCTTGGCTGTTTTAAACCTTTTTCTCACAGGCTTATGAAGCGTATAAGCGTCCTGCTCCCTCAAAAATCTTTCAACATCTTTTTTTCCTACTACGTAAACACTTCTGTACAGTCTATCTACGCCGCCGTAAGAGGATGGGTTAGAAATGTCATAATAGCGTTTAGTTAATACGTTAGCCATTTGCGTATTTTAGAGGAACGTGGGTAGGGTTGGTTTAACCTCTTCTTGCTCCTCTTCAAAGGTGTTACCGCCGGGGGTGACGGCTCCTTCAACTGTGTCACATGCGTTGCATGTTCCAAGTCTTTTAACCTGTTCAGATTTCCTATCAACGTTTTAGGGACATTTATTTGTTGTAGTCTTGCTTTAATATGCTTCCATCCTGATGGTGATGGCCTATCCCACTTTCTCACCAGATCATGGACAATGTCTACGATATTCGATCCCTGTACCTTTGATCCTTCCACAATGAGCTCGCCTGTATCGGTCCATTGTATGGCTGGATCCTCATTCAATAGATTATAAAGACTTATGCCTTTACTCATCAATGTATGTGGGAGGGTGCTTTTTAATACATGTTCGATATGTTGTGTGGCTAATCTTTTTGGTTGGTCAGCTGTATCGTCGGGCACAGATCCTATGTCGCCATGTCCATCGTCCCCCGTGCTGTGCCTAATAACCACAGGAATCTTTGTAGGGCTCTTATAATTTTCGTACTCGTGAAGAAATTTCTGCAGAGCTTCTTGGTATAAGACTCTTTTCTCATCAGGTGTTTTTTCGGGTCTGTATCGAAGGAGTGACATTTCAAAGGAGTGACATAACAAAGGAGTGACAGAAATACCGTAACGAAGGAGTGACAGAATTGTTAAAATTAAGATTTTATTTCAAAAACTAGAAACCAAACCAAACCTAACCTAACCTAACCTAACAGTTGCAAGCCTCTCTTCCCTCTGGATTTGTTCTTTCTTCTTCTTTGTTGGTATTTTCGTGTCACTCCTTTGAATTTTATCTCCGATTTGTCACTCCTTTGTTATGTCACTCTTTCGTTATGTCACTCCTTTGAATAGGACCGGTTTTTTCACTGTTTAATAGGGCCAGCAATTCGCTTTCCATTCTTTTAAGTCTGCTTTTACGGGGATCTAGATCCGTGTCTGGATTCCTTTGCAGTGAAGCGTACACCTCGTGGGGAATCACTACCACTTTCTTCATTATATTAATCTAGTCAGTAAAGGACCCACAACTGAAAATAAGATGGGGAGAAATGACCCTCCTGTTTACAATAATTCGTTTTTTCTTCGCTACAGTTTGACTTTTACGAGCGAGTGCACGTATTATGTTCTTGTAGCGGCGTAGGCGAGCCTTCTGATGGGTTTTCATTGATACATTGCAATTTATAACGTTAAGACAGATTTCACAGATGCATTTTAAAAAGTCGGCGTCGATATTTTTAATAAACATCTGCTGGATTGCCCGGGGCAGTCGATGATAGATTTTTATTAATTCACGGTATTTCTTTAGTCTCTTTGTCATTCTGGAATATACACCGTTTCAGGCTCGTTTGGAAATATATTCGTTCGTAGAAGCACTCTAAACGTGTTTCGCGGATGAAGGTCGCAAAGCAAATATCTGTAACGCGTGCTTGTAGCTTCTTTATAAACTTCCAAAAACTCCTTACGCTGATTCGGGAACATTTGATTGGCTAATACCCCAATTTGTGATACATCTCTACGTTGCGCGAATAAGACTAGATATTGCGTATTTAACGACACATCGCGCATGTATCTATTTTTGAAAAATAGATTCTGATTGATGAAGAACACGCTTATGTTAAGATGGTGGGAGAATACTGTAAATGTCTCGGCAAACGTTTTATCCATCTCCAACATGAGATCGTCAATTACAATAACTGTATGTTCATTTCCCTTTAACGAATTAACGTCATATACGCCTTTGTGGAGCAAAATATCATCTTGGTACTCGTTGAACACTGATTGATACGTCGAATAGCACCATATAACTTTATGCACAAATTTCGAGAACATCTCTCCCTTTTCTTTAATGATTTTAAGCATAAACACAGTTTTACTACATCCTGTAGGTCCAGATATACATGTGGATTGACTCGTGAATCTGAATTTTTCTACAGAGTCCATTTCTAACACGTCACACTCCTAAGTGGGTCATTTACAAAATATTACAAATTTTGAGTGCTGTTCCTTATATTTTGCTTTCTTCTCCCACAGAACCGTGAATGACGATGAGGTAGAGCACCCCATCATTGACATTACGGACGACCTCGACGACAGTGTAGTTGTGATCTCCCCTGCCAACGAACCCTCACCAGCGATACCGGTAGCACGTCCAAGCGGAGGTGTGAGAACCCACGTCAGATATAAAGCGACCGAATACGCGCCTGTTGCAGCAGTAATAGAGCCCCAACCCTCAACCTCTTACGCAACAATCCCCCCAGCAGCACCTCCCGCTAATATATCCCCTTATTCATCCGCCACAGTTGCCCCCCGTTCTGTTAAGTCTACAATAATAGATCCCCAACCCTCAACCTCCTACGCAACAGGCCCCCCCCATCAGCACCTTCCGCTAATACCCCCTAATTCATCCGTCACAGTTGCCCCCCGTTCTGTTGAGGATGCTATAACCGATCGAATTGGTGCGATCCGCAGCCCCCCACACCCAGCCTTGACTAGAAATCGGTATAGAGCAGTTGTTCTCAACCTTTTTTATACCAACGCCCCTTTACCAATTATAGACCTCTCAACGCCCCCCCACCAGGAAAATTCATTCTTAAGTCTTGGAATGTTGAATACGGTCATGCAAATCTTCCCTGGAATGAAACAACAGCTTAACATAACATGAAGAATTTTATTCAAACAAACAAAACGCAGTAACGTAAAATAAAACAATGTGCCACACAAAATATACAAAAATACTAGTGAGAGCCTTGCGCTTGGTGTTTTGCAGCCAATATCTTCACTGAAGGTTGGATAGAAGTCAGGTTCAACCTCAGTGCACCTGAGGCTGTTATATTAAGCCTGTTACGATATTTGGACTGCATGTAAAGGACATAGCTGAAACCCTGTTCCACTAAATATGAGGTAGGGAATGCCAAGAGAAGAAGATGAGTTCTTTTCCAAAGAACTGGATAACGTTGCCAATGTGTTGCCCACATACCACCGCCAGCCAAGTGCGGAATTACCTGGCCTCATCGTCATTTTGTACATCAACAAGCTCCTCCTGGATCTCACTTCAAATTTCGTACATCTGATTTGAAGGCTGTACCACCCAGTCAGGGACGTCAAGCTTTTGAAGATCGCTGAATCGGATTTCCATGTCAGCCTTCATCATCTTTAAGTGGTCGATGTAACGGAGTAGATGTTCATCAGTCAGTTTCTCGGACACCTGTGAATAAATTCAATAAACACATTAAAAAACAAGTAGTTTTTAAATAAAAATTTCTGAAATTTATTAAAAAGTAAGTATTTAGTAAAATCAATTACCTTCATCAATTTGGGAAAATGAGCCAGCTGACGCCGTCCAATGCCTTCCTGGTATATGTTCAGCTTGGCGATGAAGCTGCAAATTACAGATTTGCAGTGAATCAGCGTCACTTCATTTCCTTGTAATTTAATGCTGATCTCATTCATTTTTTCAAAGATGTCTGCCAGGTAGAAAATATCGCATTGACTTAACAACACTTGTTCCTTGAGAGTTGCATCAGTATCCTCAAAAAACTCTAAAACTGTGCTCAACAACTCACACAAACGGGAAAGACAATTGCCTTTCGAGAGCCAGCGCACCTCGGTGTGAAGTAGCAGACGCTCAAAAATTTCATCATTGTCCCCACAGAGTTGTCTGAACACTGGTCATTCAGTGCATTGGCCTTTATCTTGTTGATGGCCTTAACTGCCACACTCAGTGACTCGTGGAGAGGAGGGCTGATTTTTTTCGCCACTAGATTATGACGGTGCAGCACGCAATGGACTGTCAAAATGTGTGGAGCCCACTTTTTCAATAGAGTAGTGAAACCACGGTACCGTCCAACCATGGATGGAGCCCCATCGTGGCACATGCAATGATGTTGGCAGCTGGAATAGAATTGCAACTCAAGTATTCTTCAACTGCATTAAATATGGTCTGCCCTTTAGTGTCGGTTTCCAAATACTTGGAGAACAAAAACTCTTCGGAAATTTCACCAGATGACAGATAACGAACATAGGTCATCAGCAAAACGTTATTATCTGAGACAGTTGTCTCGTCAGCCTGAAGAGTGAACGGATTTTCTCGCAGAATGGCACACAACTGCTCCTCACTATCCAATGCCATTTCATTGATTCTCCTTGACACAGTGTCATTGCTGAGGGGGATGGATTTTAGAACCTGCGAAGGGTCACATTCCATAACAGTGCAAATAGCTTCTTTAATAGCAGGAAGAATCAGCTTTTCTCAACTGTGAATGGCATTCCACATTTGGCAATAAGGAGAGAGATATTATATGAGGCAACTAAGCCCTTCTCAATTTGGTTTCGTTCTTTTTGATATGCTACTGATTGTGCTTCTGGCATGTCTTTCTTTGAGGTCTTTAAAGAATGCAAGGTCTTTGTCAGTTTTATCAGGATGGATTTTAATTATGTGCTCCTTCAGGCGTGAGGGTTTCATGGCCTGGTTAGAGAATACTTGCTCCACACAGTAAACACATGAAGCCGTTGATTCGTAGGAGAAGGTACGAAGCCATAGCTGGATATTCAACATTATACTGACGACACTTTTTCTTGCCTTGTGACATCGCGAAAACTGTAAAACATTCAGAAATTTTTTTTTAGTTAAGTTAGCCGTTAGCGTAAGAAATGTTTTATTTGTATGCATAAAATAAGTTTTATGGTAAACTAGCCTAAATTATACTTCTGCGAGCTGAATATTTTGCTATATCTTTAACAAAATGGAATCATGTTTGCTGTATTAATGTATTTAAAATGTTTTTCCTAGCAAGGATGTTACTAACAACTATACTAGACTATATACTAGACAACTATTTAAATGTCAGTTGACTAATAGAAGACGGCTTTAGTAAAATTACAAAAACACTTACCGAAAAAATGGCGTCTACTCACTTCCAATAATTCACAATAAATGACATAATTACTCAAGAGCCATCTATTGAGAGAATGTTGAACTTGACATAGTGACAATTCTCCCAGTAGATGGCGCTTGAGAAATTACATCAGCTGAGTGGATTCCATATTTTTTCGGTAAGTGCTTTTGCAATTTTGCTAAATTAAAAGGTTCTAGTAACCTTGTTTCAGCCACTTAATTTCATTCAAACATTCAAATTTAATGTAGATTCCAGGACTGTGTAGATGAAATTCATTGAAACACATGAACGCCCCCCATTAGCTGACTAACGCCCCCTTTTCAACTAACCAGCTTCTAACGCCCCCCGACACCCAGTGAACGCCCCCTGGGGGGCGGTACCGCCCCCGTTGAGAACCACTGGTATAGAGTCAGTGTCGACCCTAGAGCCATGTATAGCAATGGAATTGAGCGCGGCCTACGCCGGGTTGTACAGCGTATTGTAGAGTTTGCTCTTCAGAATCGCGACGAGCGTGAAGTCAGGACGAGTCTGTCCTTTGGATTCGGGTCAGATGACGGTGATGTAGAGTGTAGACGATTATTGGATGATAGTGCCATTTAGACGTTTGGCGGCTGAAGATGTAGAATATATATTAGTACGTATAATGCAAGCCGCCAAAAGTAGTATAGCCTTCAATATGGACAACTTCACGGTAAATATTGACCGTGTATTCCGTGTTGCGGGTCATAGTGCCATACCGTATACTCTTAACTTCAATTCTCCGACTATTTACCGAAAGCATATAAACGTCGATCGTGGTTGCGGCTTTATAGCAGTACTCTTAGCACGTATGTTTACTGTACAAAATACACAGGCCAAAAATTTGGTTGCCTACGGTCGTGGAGCGTGCCCGTAAACTAGCTGTAGACTGTGAACTTGAATTTGACTGTAATATGGGTCCTGAAGAGCTGAGAAGGGTAGAACAGGAAATGAATGTCGTATAGTTGTATTTGGGCTGGATGATCGTCGTAGGACTGTGTATGTTTTTAAAAGCTGTGTGAGAGATCGTACAAGACCCCTACTTATTTTAGGATTGTCAGGGACAACGTATCTCCCCATCCGTAATATAAGGTGGCTTTACGCGAGTTATGACAAAAGTCGAAAATATGGGAGACATCATGATTTGTGTAAGGGGTGCCTCGAGTTTGCGGATGATATTGTGAGACATTGTAAAGAATGTCACATGGTATGTGAGCAGTGTAAAAGCACCAAATGTGAAAGCCGTGTAGTTGAAGCTGAGAAGAGAGACTGTGATGTGTGTAGACGCACATTTTTCAATAATAGCTGTTTTGATTTCCATAAATCAATTGGCACGTGCAGGAAAATGAGAATCTGTGAATGTGGTATGTTTCACACAATGGATAATTGGGGAAATTTAAGCACAAGTGTGACGTAATTCACTGTCCTACATGCCAGGAGGAATATAAGGCGGATGGAGTAAAGCATGTATGTTATATGAAAGATGCTAAGCCTAAAAATAACCCTTGTATAACTGTATACTACGATATAGAAACATATACGAACGCTGAAACCAAAGAGGTAATTCCACATTTACTTGTGAGCCAGACCATCTGTGATGAGTGTATGGGTATCGAATGTGACGAGTGCCCCAAATGCGGTAAACGGACAAACGTTTTTAAAACGAATGTCCGCGATAGTCCTGTGAAACTATTTGTGTCCTATATTGTCAAGTTAGCCGACAAGTTCAAAAAAATGACTGTGTATATTCTCGCCCATAACGGGGCAAAGTTTGACACGCAGTTCCTTTATAAGGAGTTGCTTGAACACGAATCCTCTGAGATATTTACAGGTGATCCATTGAAAAGAGGCAACAAATTAATACAGATGCAGATAAGAGGCAATGTACAATTTAAAGATACTTTATTATTCACACCTTGTAAATTAGCAAAGCTACCCAAGGTGATGGGAGTAGCAGCTGAAGTTTCCAAAGGATACTTCCCTTACACTTTCCTCACCAGCGAGACTTTAAACTACGTAGGCCCACCACCGCCCAAACATTATTTTGACTGTATGGATGAATGTGAAGACTTTGATCGATACTACAACAGTTTTAATGAAAGTAACCCTTATAATATAGCTGATGAATGTGAGCGTTATTGCGTGAATGATGTGCGCGTGCTTAGAGTATGTTTCCAGGCCTTTAGAAGGATGTACATAGCCCGTTTCAAATGCGATCCACTGCAAGTCGCAACCACCATCGCATCATTATGTTTTACGGTGTTCAAGAATAACTTCATGCCTAAAGACACCTTAGCCATTATTCACCGAAACAACCCCGCAGTTACGGACACAAGGCTATTTACTGGCTCATACACCTACAGCAACAGACAGGTGTATACATAAAGCACGCCCGCAACACGGGTGAAGTACCCATTAAGATTAATGGACGTGTTTTTTGGGTTGATGGGTTAAGTGAAAACCGTGTCACTGGTGTGAAGACTGTGTACTCCTTTAACGGTTGCTGGTGGCATGGATGCCCCCGTCCTGAGTGCGGAATCGCCGGAGATATCCACGGTAATCTCCTGCCGACTGTCTTGCATGGACCCGCACCCGCGATCAACTTATAGGATCACAGTTCACTCACAAAGTCTTGTGGGAGCATGAATATGATGCACGGATGGAGACAGACGAGGTGTACCGTGAGGAAATAAACACGATCAAGCGTTCAATGGTGCTGGATCCTCTCAAATGTGGTGATAGCTTGTTTGGAGGACGTACAAATCCATTCAGACTATACTTTCCACCTACGGAGGGCGTGAAGCTCCATTACTACGATTTCTGTTCTTTATACCCATACGTGATGAAGAACAATCCGTACCCCGTGGGCGCTCCTGAGAAACTGGTGGGACCTAACCTGCCATCCATCAATGAATTTTCAAGAAATTTGAATGATCGTTACTTTGGGCTCTCTTTCGTAGACGTACTCCCCCACGCAATTTATGGATGCCAATCTTACCTGTCGTTATCGACGACAAGCTCATGTTTCCCCTGTGCGTGAAGTGCGCGGAAGAGGATAACGGCGATTGTAACCATATACCCCACCAGCGTAAGATCAGAGGCGTATATACAAGTCCTGAGCTGGCCCTAGCCGTACGCCATGGTTATAGAATACTGAAGATACATGAGGTGTGGAGGTTTCAGAAGCTACCCAACCTTTTCACACCATATATAAACGCCTTTTTGAAGGATAAGGTTGAGGCATCAGGGTATCCGCGAGGAGTTGATACCGAAGATGAAAAGTCTGCCTATATTCAACGTTACCGCGACCGCGAAGGTATACAACTTGATCGTGCCCAAATTGTAAAGAATCCTGGCAAGCGCTTTAGTGCAAAGTTGTGTCTAAACAGTCTATGGGGAAAATTTGCGCAGAATACCGGCAAAGGGAACATTCATTTGGCACAAAGTTATAGTGATGTCTGGGATTATGCCAATGCTCCCGATAAAGAGGTCATGGAGATCGTGAATGTAGGTAATACTTACATAATAAAGTACAACAACACTGAATTGGCCACAGATACCTCAAGGGTTACAAACATACCTGTGGCCAGCTTCACAACAGCCTACGCCCGTATAAAACTTTGGGGTCTATTGCATTCTCTTGGGCGGAGAGTATTGTATGCCGATACAGATAGCGTGATATTCACAGAGAGGGAGGGTGAATACATGCCCGCTATTGGGGAGTTCCTCGGCGAGCTCACTGATGAGATCAAGGATGAGTATGGGGACAACGCATACGCCGACTCTTTTGTCTCAACAGGACCTAAAACTTATGGGGTACGGGTCAGGGTGGGGGAGGAAATGAAATATATCGTGAAGGCAAAGGGTATTACGCTCAACCATGCGAATCGGCGGGTTGTTAACTTTGAATCGTTGAAGGATCTAGTGTGTTTGGACGATGATGAGGGCGAACACCTCCCCAACTAATTGTAGGCACCCACAATTTTCGGGCGCAGAAGCTGGGGGGCGTGAAGGAACTTAGGGGTACGAAGGTGTGCCGTAACACCTATAGGAAACGTTACCAGTTACCTGGTACCTATGATACCGTACCCTTTGGATACCATAACGTTGATGCTTCTATTGTTAACTGACACGTAGTTGTGTCTTGTATATAATCGTATCTATGATTTATACACGTATTTGTAAATATATATATAACTTGAATATCTCGTTTTATATAAATCGTGTTTGTAAATATAGATATATATATATATATATATATATATATATATATAACGAATATCTCGTTTATTAAATAAATCATGTTCAATTAGCGTTTCACTTTCTCCTTTTTGTGTGTATGTGTGTGTGTGTGTGCGCAGGTGAAAGTTCTAAGCTCCGCCCACTGTAAGACGAGTCATGGGAGTCATCTGGAAGTCCCTGCGTGGTCAGTCGACTGCAGTAAGCCCGAGAGATCAGACGTGTATTCAGAAGAGATCAGACGTGTATTCAAATGGCTTACCTTTAATATTGCTTGTACAAGTTTATGAAATGGTATTCAGCAAAGTGCCAGGATGTGGTGGATACGAAAAACTTCCTATTCCTCCCTTCCTATGTCTCTTTTTAAAAACACATTGGATTGTGCGAAGTTCAAGATGTACAAATACTCTACGGATTTCTGGTGAGACCGTTGAAGGCTTTCGTTGCACAGACGATGTGCTGAAGTCTGCTGCAGAGCTAAACTTTATAAAGTCACATATACCGTGAAGTAAAAGAAACAAAACACGTGCAGAAGAGAAGCAGCAGGTATGGATAATGAGTCTTGCGGAGGGTGGGGTGACAAGCGGTATTACGTCATGCTACACCATGTCGATTACTCATACCCTACGACTGAAAATGTGAACCTCGTGATCATGGACAATCTAAGTATTTTTATCAATATATTAATGTATATCATGAGAGGTTCGTAGTGAGGTTGTGGCTAGTGCCCTGCGTGAGTTTTTAACAGACTTTAGAGACGAGTATCGTTTGATGGGCAGAAGGAAAATATGAGCATATGTTCCTCTCAAATAGTGCGCCCGGAGTTGTGAGTGTTTAGTAAAACATAAAATGTGCCTAGTTCTTTACCCTGAGGTAACTGTCTGGTGCGTAGGCTGGTAGTGATGAAATTAATTCTTGTACCGGAAAACAAATATGTACAACAATTCGGTGCGGACTCGCGGATCATACGAGTTCGAAACAACCCCATTCACGTATCATCGAGTCAGCCGCCCGTCGAACCGCTCCTGCTACCTGCGTCCTCACACGGCTCATAGTTATCAGAGCAGACCGTTCCATCAGAATGGCTATACGTAGCTTAGCGTACATGTGCACACAGCTTGGATCAAAAAAGTAAGGACCTGAGCTGGGTATCACGAATTCTATAGGTGCACTCGGGGAACTAATTGTGTTTAAAGGGTTAATTGTAATAAAGTCACTGTGCTCAATAGAAACTTGGGTTGGCGGGAGCTCAAAAAAGGACAGCTCCGATTTACAGCATTGTGAACTACATGGGTGGATGAAGCGTGCCATGGCGAAATAGTGACTCCTCTCTCGACAAGTGGTAAACAAACTATGATTCATGAGATCAATATCCTTAGCTTATATCAGTCAAAAAGTGGTCAACCATAGGTTTCATTCGCTTACAGCATTCTTTTTTGATAGCCTTTTACGTTTAATACCACGTGACCCCTTCTTCTTCCGGGGAGCCCTCTTCTTCTTCCCCGCCACCACGCATTTTTCTCTTTGCATCTTTGATGATTTCGTTCCGTGTACGCTTTAAATGTTTTTTTAGAGCTTCTTTAGGTTTAGCCCCGGCCAATATGTCTTCTGCAGTGTTAAGGCCTGATTGTAGCGCTTTCCTTCCAAGGTATCTGGCACCCCTCTTCAGCAAAGGAACAGCCGTACGTAGTATGGATGAAAAAATGGATCCAAGTCCACTACCGCGCTGGTATCGCATCCCTCGATAGACGGTGAAAGGCTTTCTATCCATTATAACTCAGTGCGTCGAAAGTGTAGCTTCACTGTTAAGCTCCCGTTACCGAATGGGAAGTTTTCGCCCTCAATCGTTCTTATATATATTGTGATATTGGTTATTAAATTAGTTGCGACATTCACATAATGGGGTCTGTCATATGTAATACTCAAACTCCTTCCTCTATGGTTGGGGATGTGAGCAATGCGCAGCAGGCGTGCCTGGGTATCCCCAACAAACTGGTGCTCCACTATATTACTGTAAATATAGCACATGTCTGGGGACCTTTCAGCCAATTTCTCCATCTTCAATTGATACATTAATCTGGACAAGTCATACTGTGTCTCGTGAAATGTGTCTCTTTGGAAGGCTGCGCTATAGCGGCCATTGGCTTAGAATTTGGAACTTTCTATGGTCTTTAATACGTCTGTTAGTCTTTGATTTTAGGATTAGTGTATGTGCAGGGTTTTTACGATTTCGTATACTAAATCATTCGTAAGGTTTGAGTTTCTTAAACTTACGTTTAAGCCTCTCACAACATCCTCGGCCGAACCATATTGACCCGGCCCTAGTCTTACTTCTGTACTGTAATACCGTGCAATCTTAGTCCGAGCGATGCGCATAGTTTCATCCATAGCTACCCCAGCTTTTTCACACTCGTCAATGTCTCTAAGAATCGTAAAAACGGTTTCTTTATGTTCAATATTTAAAAAGACGGTGTCCAGCTGAATTTCGCATATCCCCACCTCATACGAATCACGACCCAATTCAATGTGCCCATGGAGTTCTGTTACAAAGTTGGCTAGTGTGTTGTTAGGGTGTACAGACAGGGACGAGGAGGACGGGAGTGTGACGTAGAAATGGTTAGGAGCCATGTTGCATACTATTTAAGCTTCATTATTGCATCAGCTTTTATATAGGTGTTGAAGCTTTCTGGGTACCCTAGCCATTTCACCAGGTACATTTTTCTCCTTCCTGAACCTTTGCTTCCTAAAATTTTCTCAATTTTAAACACATTTTTTTCTAAATTAAACGCAACTTTCTGCAATTCCTCGCGGTAAAAGCCTCCTGAGATTTCTTCCCCATTCAAATCTTCAATGTAATACATCATTATCTCACCTTTAGGTCTCACAGCCCTAACTTTAAAAATCTCGCGTGTCCATCCTTGCTCAAAACCCTTTGCGAATTTATTCCCCGAACGCGACAGCCTTACATAATCATTGATTTTGAAGCGCGCAGAGTGTGGTGGTGGTGGTGGTGATCCATCTCTTCTCGGGCGTACCTCTTTCTAAAACTTCGTTAGGTGTTGCCCAATCGTGCGATGGTGTGAGCGGTTGTAGGATGATGCCAATGATTCCAGAATGTCTAGAAATCTGTATGTGTTTTTATGTGTAAAATAACGGTGCATGCGTTCCTTTATGGTGCGCTGAACTCTTTCAGCTAAAGAAGCCTTATGTATAGAATTGGTTGTGTAATAGCTGATATTAAACTCTGTCAACATGTTCTGAAAAGCACGGCCTATAAATTCCTTCCCCATATCCGTACAAAAATAGCCAGGAACCCTGTTTTCTTTTAACATTAGCGTTTTGGTGGCTTTAGCAACTGTTTCAGGTGATTTATTTTTCAGAGGAACTAGCCACAGATATCTAGAGAATACGTCTATTATGAATAGAATGTAGCGGTAACCATCGTTATACACAGAATATCTTTGCATGTCTGTTAAATCTGCTTGCCAAATAGAATCAATCGAGGAAGCCGTTGTCTTGGCTGTTTTAAACCTTTTTCTCACAGGCTTATGAAGCGTATAAGCGTCCTGCTCCCTCAAAAATCTTTCAACATCTTTTTTTCCTACTCCGTAAACACTTCTGTACAGTCTATCTACGCCGCCGTAAGAGGATGGGGTAGAAATGTCATAATAGCGTTTAGTTAATACGTTAGCCATTTGCGTATTTTAGAGGCACGTGGGTAGGGTTGGTTTAACCTCTTCTTGCTCCTCTTCAAAGGTGTTACCGCCGGGGGTGACGGCGCCTTCAATTGTGTCACAGGCGTTGCATGTTCCAAGTCTTTTAACCTGTTCAGATTTCCTATCAACGTTTTAGGGACATTTATTTGTTGTAGTCTTGCTTTAATATGCTTCCATCCTGATGGTGATGGCCTATCCCACTTTCTCACCAGATCATGGACAATGTCTACGATATTCGATCCCTGTACCTTTGATCCTTCCACAATGATCTCCCCTGTATCGGTCCATTGTATGGCGGGATCCTCATTCAATAGATTATAAAGACTTAAGCCTTTACTCCTCAATGTAAGTGGGAGGGTATTTTTTAATACATGTTCGATATGTTGTGTGGCTAATCTTTTTGGTTGGTCAGCTGTGTCGTCGGGCACAGATCCTATGTCGCCATCGTCCCCCGTGCTGTGCCTAATAACCACAGGAATCTCTGTAGGGCTCTTATAATTTTCGTACTCGTGAAGAAATTTCTGCAGAGCTTCTTGGTATAAGATTCTTTTCTCATCAGGTGTTTTTTCACTGTTTAATAGGGCTAACAATTCGCTTTCCATTCTTTTAAGTCTGCTTTTACGGGGATCTAGATACGTGTCTGGATTCCTTTGCAGTGAGGCGTACACCTCGTGGGGAATCACTACCACTTTCTTCATTATATTAATCTAGTCAGTAAAGGACCCAAAACTGAAAATAAGATGGGGAGAAATGACCCTCCTGTTTGTACAATAATTCGTTTTTTCTTCGCTACAGTTTGGCTTTTACGAGCGAGTGCACGTATTATGTTCTTGTAGCGGCGTAGGCGAGCCTTCTGATGGGTTTTCATTGATACATTGCAATTTATAACGTTAAGACAGATTTCACAGATGCATTTTAAAAAGTCGGCATCGATATTTTTAATAAACATCTGCTGCATTGCCCGGGCAGTCGATGATAGATTTTTATTAATTCACGGTATTTCTTTAGTCTCTTTGTCATTCTGGAATATACACCGTTTCAGGCTCGTTTGGAAATATATTCGTTCGCAGAAGCACTCTAAACGTGTTTCGCGGATGAAGGTCGCAAAGCAAATATCCGTAACGCGTGCTTGTAGCTTCTTTATAAACTTCCAAAAACTCCTTACGCTGATTCGGGAACATTTGATTGGCTAATACCCCAATTTGTGATACATCTCTACGTTGCGCGAATAAGACTAGATATTGCGTATTTAACGACACATCGCGCATGTATCTATTTTTGAAAAATAGATTCTGATTGATGAAGAACACGCTTATGTTAAGATGGTGGGAGAATACTGTAAATGTCTCGGCAAACGTTTTATCCATCTCCAACATGAGATCGTCAATTACAATGATTGTATGTTCATTTCCCTTTAACGAATTAACGTCATATACGCCTTTGTGGAACAAAATATCATCTTGGTACTCGTTGAACACTGATTGATACGTCGAATAGCACCATATAACTTTATGCACAAATTTCGAGAACATCTCCCCCTTTTCTTTAATGATTTTAAGCATAAACACAGTTTTACCACATCCTGTAGGTCCAGATATAATACATGTGGATGGGCTCGTGAATCTGAATTTTTCTACAGAGTCCATTTCTAACACGTCACACTCCTAAGTGAGTCATTTACAAAATATTACAAATTTTGAGTGCTGATCCTTATATTTCTTCTCCCACAGAACCGTGAATGACGATGAGGTAGAGCAGCCCATCATTACGGATGACCTCGACGACAGTGTAGTTGTGATCTCCTCCCCTGAACCCTCACCAGCGATACCGGTAACACGTCCAAAGCGGAGGTATGAGATACCCACGTCAGGTATAAAGCGACCGAAATACGCGTCTGTTGCAGCGGTAATAGATCCCCAACCCTCAACCTCTTACGCAACAACACCCCCAGCAGCACCTAATATATCCCCTTATTCATCCGCCGCCCCCCGTTCTGTTAAGTCTACAATAATAGAGCCCCAACCATCAACCTCCTACGCAACAGGGCCCCCATCAGCAGCACCTTCCGCTAATATACCCTAATTCATCCGCCGCCCCCCGTTCTGTTGAGGATATAACGCTGGAATTGGTGCGATCCGCAGCCCCCACCCCAGCCTTGACTAGAAATCGGTATAGAGTCAGGGTCGACCCTAGAGTCATGTATAGCAATGGAATTGAGCGCGGACTACGCCGGGTTGTAGAGCATATTATAGAGTTTGCTCTTCAGAATCGTGACGAGCGTGAAGTCAGGACGAGTCTGTCCTTTGGATTCGGGTCAGATGACGGTGATGTAGACGATTATTGGGTGATAGTGCCATTTAGACGTTTGGCGGCTGAAGATGTAGAATATATATTAGGGCGTATAATGCAAGCCGCCCAAAGTAGTATAGCCTTCAATATGGACAACTTCACGGTAAATATTGACCATGTATACCGTGTTGCGGGTCATAGTGCCATACCGTATACTCTTAACTTCAATTCTCAAGCTATTTATAGACGGCATATAAACGTCGATCGTGGTTGCGGCTTTATAGCAGTACTCTTAGCACGTATGTTTACTGTACAAAATACACGAACTCAAAAAATTTGGTTGCCTACAGTCGTGGAGCGTGCCCGTAAACTAGCTGTAGACTGTGAACTTGAATTTGACTGTAATATGGGTCCTGAAGAGCTGAGAAGGGTAGAACAGGAAATGAATGTCCGCATAGTTGTGTTTGGGTTGGATGATCGTCGTAGGACTGTGTATGTTTTTAAAAGCTGTGTGAGAGATCGTACAAGGCCCCTACTTATTTTAGGATTGTCAGGGACAACGTATCTCCCCATCCGTAATATAAGGTGGCTTTACGCGAGTTATGACAAAAGTCGAAAATATGGGAGACATCATGATTTGTGTAAGGGGTGCCTCGAGTTTGCGGATGATATAGTGAGACATTGTAAAGAATGTCACATGGTATGTGAGCAGTGTAAAAGCACCAAATGTGAAAGCCGTGTAGTTGAAGCTGAGAAGAGAGACTGTGATGTGTGTAGACGCACATTTTTCAATAATAGCTGTTTTGATTTCCATAAATCAATTGGCACGTGCAGGAAAATGAGAATCTGTGAATGTGGTATGTTTCACACAATGGATAATTGGGGAAAATTTAAGCACAAGTGTGACGTAATTCACTGTCCTACATGCCAGGAGGAATATAAGGCGGATGGAGTAAAGCATGTATGTTATATGAAAGATGCTAAGCCTAAAAATAACCCTTGTATAACTGTATACTACGATATAGAAACATATACGAACGCTGAAACCAAAGAGGTAATTCCACATTTACTTGTGAGCCAGACTATCTGTGATGAGTGTATGGATATCGAATGTGACGAGTGCCCCAAATGTGGTAAACGGACAAACGTTTTTAAAACGAATGTCAGCGATAGTCCTGTGAAACTATTTGTGTCCTATATTGTCAAGTTAGCCGACAAGTTCAAAAAAATGACTGTGTATATTCTCGCCCATAACGGGGCAAAGTTTGACACGCAGTTCCTTTATAAGGAGTTGCTTGAACACGAATCCTCTGAGATATTTACAGGTGATCCATTGAAAAGAGGCAACAAATTAATACAGATGCAGATAAGAGGCAATGTACAATTTAAAGATACTTTATTATTCACACCTTGTAAATTAGCAAAGCTACCCAAGGTGATGGGAGTAGCAGCTGAAGTTTCCAAAGGATACTTCCCTACACTTTCCTCACCAGCGAGACTTTAAACTACGTAGGCCCACCACCCCCCAAACATTATTTTGACTGTATGGATGAACGTGAAGACTTTGATCGATACTACGACAGTTTTAATGAAAGTAACCCTTATAATATAGCTGATGAATGTGAGCGTTATTGCGTGAATGATGTGCGCGTGCTTAGAGTATGTTTCCAGGCCTTTAGAAGGATGTACATAGCCCGTTTCAAATGCGATCCACTGCAAGTCGCAACCACCATCGCATCATTATGTTTTACGGTGTTCAAGAATAACTTCATGCCGAAAGACACCTTAGCCATTATTCACCGAAACAATCCCCGCAGTTACGGGCACAAGGCTATTTACTGGCTCATACACCTACAGCAACAGACAGGTGTATACATAAAGCACGCCCGCAACACGGGTGAAGTACCCATTAAGATTAATGGACGTGTTTTTTGGGTTGATGGGTTAAGTGAAAACCGTGTCACTGGTGTGAAGACTGTGTACTCCTTTAACGGTTGCTGGTGGCATGGATGCCCCCGTCCTGAGTGCGGAATCACCGGAGATATCCACGGTAGGTCTCCTGCCGACTGTCTTGCATCGACCCGCACCCGCGATCAACTTATAGGATCACAGTTCACTCACAAAGTCTTGTGGGAGCATGAATATGATGCACGGATGGAGACAGACGAGGTGTACCGTGAGGAAATAAAAGCGATCAAGCGTTCAATGGTGCTGGATCCTCTCAAATGTGGTGATAGCTTGTTTGGAGGACGTACAAATCCTTTCAGACTATACTTCCACCTACGGAGGGCGTGAAGCTCCATTACTACGATTTCTGTTCTTTATACCCATACGTGATGAAGAGCAATCCGTACCCCGTGGGCGCTCCTGAGAAACTGGTGGGACCTAGCCTACCCTCCATCAATGAATTTTCAAAAAATTTGAATGATCGTTACTTTGGGCTCTCTTTCGTAGACGTACTCCCCCCACGCAATTTATGGATGCCGATCTTACCTGTCGTTATCGACGACAAGCTCATGTTTCCCCTGTGCGTGAAGTGCGCGGAAGAGGATAACGGCGAATGTAACCATATACCCCACCAGCGTAAGATCAGAGGCGTATATACAAGTCCTGAGTTGGCCCTAGCCGTGCGCCATGGTTATAGAATACTGAAGATACATGAGGTGTGGAGGTTTCAGAAGCTACCCAACCTTTTCACACCATATATAAACACCTTTTTGAAGGATAAGGTTGAGGCATCAGGGTATCCGCGAGGAGTTGATACCGAAGATGAAAAGTCTGCCTATATTCAACGTTACCGCGACCGCGAAGGTATACAACTTGATCGTGTCCAAATTGTAAAGAATCCTGGCAAGCGCTTTAGTGCAAAGTTGTGTCTAAACAGTCTATGGGGAAAATTTGCGCAGAATACCGGCAGAGGGAGCATTCATTTGGCACAAAGTTATAGCGATGTCTGGGATTATGCCAATGCCCCCGATAAAGAGGTCATGGAGATCGTAAATGTAGGTAATACTTACGTAATAAAGTACAACAACACTGAATTTGCCACAGATACCTCAAGGGTTACAAACATACCTGTGGCCAGCTTCACAACAGCCTACGCCCGTATAAAACTTTGGGGTCTATTGCATTCTCTTGGGCGGAGAGTATTGTATGCCGATACAGATAGCGTGATATTCACAGAGAGGGAGGGTGAATACATGCCCACTATTGGGGAGTTCCTCGGCGAGCTCACTGATGAGATCAAGGATGAGTATGGGGACAACGCATACGCCGACTCTTTTGCCTCAACAGGACCTAAGACTTATGGGGTACGGGTCAGGGTGGGGGAGGAAATGAAATATATCGTGAAGGCAAAGGGTATTACGCTCAACCATGCGAATCGGGAGGTTGTTAACTTTGAGTCGTTGAAGGATCTAGTATGTTTGGATGAACAACCTCCCCAACTAATTGTAGGCACCCACAATTTTCGGGCGCAGAAGCTGGGGGGCGTGAAGGAACTTAGGGGTACGATGGTGTGCCGTAACACCTATAGGAAACGTTACCAGTTACCTGGTACCTATGATACCGTACCCTTTGGATACCAATGATGCTTCTAACTCACACGTCTTGTATATAATCGTATCTATTTGTAAATATATATATATATATATATTAATATCTATATATATTAATCGTATTTGTAAATTGATTTATTAACGTATTTGTAAATATATATATATAACTTGAATATCTCGTTTATTAAATCGTATTTGTAAATATATATAACTTGAATATCTCGTTTGTTAAATAAATCATGTTTCAAATAGCGTTTCACTTTCTCCTTTGTGTGTGTGTGTGTGTGTGTGTGTGTGTGTGTGTGTGTGTGGTGAAAGTTCTAAGCTCCGCCCACTGTAAGACCGTGAGTCATGCTACTATCTGGGAGTCCCTGCGTGGTCAGTCGACCGCAGTAAGCCCGAGAGATCAGACGTGTATTCAGATCAGACGTGTATTCAAATGGCTACCTTTAATATTGCTTGTACAACGTTTACGAAATGGTATTCAGTAAAGTGCCAGGATGTGGTGGATACCGAAAAACTTCCTATTCATCCCTCCTATGCCTCTTTTAAAAACACATTGGATTGTGCGAAGTTCCAAGATGTACAAATACTCTACGGATGTTCTGGTGAGACCGTTGAAGGCTTTCGTTGCACAGACGATGTGCTGAAGTATACTGCAGAGCTAAACTTTATAAAGTCTCACATACACCGTGAAGTAAAAGAAACAACGCGTGCAGAAGAGAAGCAGCAGGTATGGATAATGAGTCTTGCTGATGGGTGGTGTGACAAGCGGTATTACGTCATGCTACACCATGTCGATTACTCATACCCTACGACTGGAAATGTGAATCTCGTGATCATGGACAATCTTAAGTATTTTTATCACTATATTAACGTATATCATGATGAGGTTCGTAGTGAGGTTGTGGCTAGTGCCCTGCGTGAATTTTTAACAGAGTTTAGAGACGAGTATCGTTTGATGGGCAGAAAGGAAAAATATGAACATATGTTCCTCTCAAATAGTGCGCCGGAGTGTGGAGATGTTTAGTAAAACATAAAATGTTCCTAGTTCTTATCCAAAATGTCTGGTGCGTAGGCTGGTAGTGATATTCTTGTACCGTACAACAATTCGACTCGCGGAACAAGCCCATTCACGTATCATCGAGTCAGCCGCCCGTCGAACCATTCCTGCCTACCTGCGTGCCTCACACGGCTCATAGTTATCTCAGAGCTTGAGCCGAGTGGACGTGCGCTCCTCGAATACGATGGAACTTCCTTTGAGCAGCATTCTCAACGCCTCGTACGATGTGTCCGTGACGAAATCGTTGTGCGTGTTCAGGCGTAATTCCGGTACCATTAGCTGTGTACCGAGGAGATGAATAGAATCTTTGTGATAGTTGAGAAGTGGAGTGAAGATCGTTATAAAATACCTGCTAACGTAGGTACAAGAAGAGAGCAGATTAGTGACGCACCCTCATACGCCGTTGTATGTACGTTGTGTATAAATAACGATCGGCCGTGCATTGATATACGGCTGATGTGGAAGAATGCTTCTGATAATAACGCTCTTGTTCCTACGCGAAACCGTTTCATCCTCGACAGAATGTTTGAAATCGTCGGATTCCGTAAGCTGAAACCTATATTAGACGCGCGTGTTACGGACATGCTTTATTTTGATACAGTACTTGAATACGCATACACCGCTCTGCTCGATGGGTTTACCGAGTGTAGGGCTGGTGAGAATGGTCTAGAGCTGGACGTTTATTTAAAAAGTTTAGACTCTTTGAAATACCATGAACTTTGGTACAAAGCAATTGATCGGTACAAGGCTGAGCTCACCTACACCGTTCACCCTGAAGAACTATTTCTTTATATAACGCGCAGTTGTCGTAACGATTTAGAAGATTATTTCAATTGCCGCTATGTTGAGTGAGTTCACGATTGAAAAGCTCGAGTCGGTAGAAATAAACCCTCGATTGGAAAAGCGTGTTTATAAACTTGTATTTAATAATGTAGCTAACGATGAACTCTTTGTGCGTGCTTTTGATTGTATTCTAGACGTGTTTAAAGATGACTTACCAACCGGTTGTAAAGTGGGAACAAAATAGTACTGAACGATATGAAAGCCCTTCATATCGAATACAGGTTTCCCTATACTTTAAGCGGTGAAATATTATTAAGCCGCATATACTGCGTAATGCAGAGCAATAATGATGTAATTGTAAACTCGATTAAGACCGAGTTTAGTATTTTGAAAAAAAAGTGAATTGTATTTATATATATATTTTGCTTGACATTTCTACTGTACTGATTACACGCATATTTATATTGATTTGTGTTTATATATATATATTTTGCGTGATATTTCTCCTGTACTGTTATGTACATATTTCTATTGAAGTGTTATTTATTTGAAATGTATATTTTTTTTATATATATCCATAATTGTGTGTATATATTTCCTGTACTGTTATATGCTTATTCCTCAATTGAAATGTATATTTATTTTCTATATATTTATAATAAACAGAATGATGCAATGTTGTTTTACTTAATTGTTATGCCTTCTACTACCGGTATTCTTTTAAGAAATATAATAATGCATACAACGGTATTGCGGTATCTGGCAATATTTAAGCCTTCTAAGCCAACTGGCTGATTAGGAGTCTATAATAGTGTATACAATGGTATCTGGCAACTCAGTCTTCGATTAGAGAATACATGGCGCTATCTGGCAACTCAAGCCATTTACAGCCAACTGGCTGATTAGGCGTATATAATAATGTATACAATAATACTGCTAAAAAGAGGTATCTGGCAACTCAAGCCATTTACAGCCAACTGGCTGATTAGGAGTCTATAATAATGTATACAATGGTATCTGGCAACTCAGTCTTCGATTAAATGAATACATGGCGCTATCTGGCAACTCAAGCCATTTACAGCCAACTGGCTGATTAGGCGTATATAATAAAAATGTATACAATAATACTGCTAAAAAGAGGTATCTGGCAACTCAAGCCATTTACAGCCAACTGGCTGATTAGGAGTCTATAATAATGTATACAATGGTATCGCGGTATCTGGCAACTCAAGCCATTTACGCCAACTGGCTGATTATGAGCCTATAAAACAACGCCTACTCGGCTGAAGTCTTAATGTGCACTTGGCTCCTGCCAGGTGAACACCTCTCCTCCTCCTTTCTCTCCTCCTTTCTCTTGGGGGATAACGCCGCCTCCAAGTTTTCTTTGTTGCACCTGCAGCATCCCCCCTTTGGGGGAATTTTTTCTTTTATTCTTTTTTCTTTTTTTGCAACCCCCACCCCCCTTTGCAACATTACATAATAACCTGCAACATTCTTGCACTCTCCCCTTTTGCGGCTATACTACTATATATATATATATATATATATATATATATATATATATATGCGTGTGTATGAGAGAGAGAGAGAGAGAGAGAGAGAGAGCGTGGTGAAAGAAGATTTAGAGAAAAGTAGGAAAAAGTATAATGAAAAGAATAGCTTCAGAGTTCATTCACACCATGCGTACACTTAGCTCATGTAACTAATTACGCACTAGAGGACAGCAGAAAATGAATATCATGAAACACTAAACTACTTAATTTAATCTACACCATGAATTTTTTAAAGATTTTTTTACTTATTATGTACAAGAAGTCATCATTCCATCGTCGCATCCTTTTCCGCTGAGCAACGAAGTCATTGTGCTGAGAGACTTGCTTTTATTAAACATTTACTATTTACATTACCATCATTCACACTGGAATTACTCAGATAAGAGAGCACTGATCCAGAAGCACCTCCAGCTGGTCATTACAACCAATTTAAGAATTCCCACGAAAGTGTACATCAAGAAAATGATTTCCCCCTTTTTCAAGAAAGATTTATCATATCGTAATTTATACTACGCCCTTTGCATAGGAATTAGATAAGGGAGCACTGATCCAGAGAAGAGAAAAAAAATATATATATATATATATATATATATATATATATATATATATATATGAAAATTATTTCACGAAAGTAACACGTGAAAAATATTTATGATGAATAAAACCACGAAGGAAAGGAAACACAAAATGGTGCTCAAGCGCTTTCGTCTAATGACATCCTCAGGAACACTGAAGTACATAAAAAGGTTAAGCCTATATATAGGTTACAGAAGAGAAAAAGAAAAAATAAATAACATACATACACACACACACATATATATATATATATATATATATATATATATATATACAAATACATACATACATACATACATACATACATATATATACAATAAACAGAGAAGTAAAAATAAAAAATTAAAAATTAAAACCTTAAAGGATTACCCGTGAGGCGTACAGATTTGTAAGGAAAAATATCGATTTTTAGCACAAGATCAAATGGATTATAAAAATACAAATTTATACTGGAACTCTGCCCGGGTTTTAACACACTGCTGCCTATGGTCAGGTTTCGATATATATAAAAAAAAAAAAAAATGCAAATTAAAAGTTAATCGATTTTTAGCACAAGATCAAATGGATTATAAAAATACAAATTTATACTGGAACACACGTATAAAACAGCATCAATATTCCGTTAGAACAGGACAGTTGTCCAGTGCCCTTTTTGTCCATTTGTCAGAGTTAGCCCACTGTATTGATTGGAATAATGCTTCAGTTTTATTCCATTCAAGCAACATTGTTAATAGAAATATTCTTGAGTCTGCCATTATCCAACTTTCAAATAACTTCAACATAAGCAAAGGTCTTTTTCAACTCGATCCTGTTATTTTGAATTCCTTTAAAACAGATTTAGATAAGAAGGGTAAAACATTAAATCTTTGGTAAACTTGTCTTCTACTTTATTAACTTTTAATTTGCATTTTATTTTTTTATATATATCGAAACCTGACCATAGGCAGCAGTGTGTTAAAACCCGGGCAGAGTTCCAGTATAAATTTGTATTTTTATAATCCATTTGATCTTGTGCTAAAAATCGATTAACTTTTAATTTGCATTTTATTTTTTTTTATATATATCGAAACCTGACCATAGGCAGCAGTGTGTTAAAACCCGGGCAGAGTTCCAGTATAAATTTGTATTTTTATAATCCATTTGATCTTGTGCTAAAAATCGATATTTTTCCTTACAAATCTGTACGCCTCACGGGTAATCCTTTAAGGTTTTAATTTTTAATTTTTAATTTTTACTTCTCTGTTTATTGTATATAATGTATGTATGTATGTATGTATGTATTTGTGTATATATAGATATGTATATATATATATATATATATTATATATATATATATGTGTGTGTGTGTGTGTATGTATGTTATTTATTTTTTCTTTTTTTCTTTCTGTAACCTATATATAGGCTTAACCTTTTTATGTACTTCAGTGTTCCTGAGGATGTCATTAGACGAAAGCGCTTGAGCACCATTTTGTGTTTCCTTTCCTTCGTGGTTTTATTCATCATATATATATATATATATATATATATATCTGCGTGTATTCATTTCCAAAAGTTTCAAACAACAATGAAATAAAAGACATAAATAAACATTTACAAACATTTTTCTAAATTTGCCTCTCCTTTTTTGTCACCCTCAGCTTTGAAAACAAGAAATGAAAACATCATAAACAGTGACAAAAGCGCCCCCTGTCAGAATCTGAGTGAAATATTTCAGGTCCATTCAAATCTTGCCTTTTGTGAGCTCATTTGGAACAAAACGTGTCTTTTTATTTGTATTATTTATCAACTCTTATTTCACAGGCACAAATGGATCATATTTAAATATTTTCTAAAATATTCTAAGTTATAGTTGTATATAAATATAAGTATTGATATGCAGTAAGTTTTTGAAAATGTATCTGTGCATATTATATCAGACCCGTAGCCATGGGGAGGGGCCGAACGACCCCCTCTTGACAGGAAAGGTATACTTTTGTAACCATAGTTATAACTTATGTTGTGATATTATGACACAGTATATAACATTATTTAGTAAATAGATACTTGCATTTGTTTGGCATTTTTTTTAAACGTCACAAACTACTCTGAACTACTCTAAACCCCCTCCGAAGTGACTAGGTCGTTGCACCAAAAGGTCCGCCTTTCTATAATTTCGACCCTCCCCCACCTTTGGAAGTCCTGGCTACGGGACTGTATATTGTATTAAAATGATCATAGATTTCTAGAAATAGCTTCTATATGGCTTTTATTATAAACATACTGACAGAATGGACACGGTGCTTTCTCATTAATAAACACAAAAGGAGACTCACGGTTTGTGTTACAACCTATAGAAAGCCATATTCAACACATCACAAACGCTTGCGATGATAGCCACTGCACATTTCGGAAGAACGCACTGAAGCAAAGGCAGGAGATTCATTCCATCAATGACAGATGAACCACGCACGAAATAAGAAAACAAAAAGTATAAATACAGCAACTGTCTGATAGAATTTTCAGGAATTTATTATAAATTTAACTTTTTAACGGTCATCGGAATACGATCACAGATAGATTTATCCTACTCCAGATAGAAAGTAAAATCTTGAGAGAACTAGTACGCAGTTTTCTTTCAGATAATGGGTGGAAGAGGGTAGTTTGTGAACTTTTGAGGAGGGTAGTTTATGAACTTTTGCAGACTCCTAAATATTTAGTTTTCTTTGATTTGTAAACGAAAGCAGAAGTTTGTTTGGTCGAACATTATAAATCTTTCTAATTATATAAATTTATTTTTTTACTTATATAGTAGTAGTAGTAGTAGTAGTAGTAGTAGTAGTAGTAGTAGTAGTAGTAGGAGGAGGAGGAGTAAATTTGGTATTTTTATGCAAATAGCTCAAAACATATAAAAATATATAAAAATATGGTCTACGTCCAATTTCTTCTTCTGACTTTTATACTCATCAGTGAATTAGGCTAATTTAATTTGTAAACAAGTGTGCAGTTCCTCAGCATGAACATAAAATTACGGTAAAACAAGAGATTGGCAGGACAGCTGTGTTACAGTTACAATTTCATTACTTACAAAAGTATAATACTCTAAGTGTAAATAATAAAAATACTAATAATTATTATTATTACAATTATTATTATTATTATTATTATTATTATTATTATTATTATTTCATAAATTATAAAATTTAATAAATTATTGATTAATTATGTACTTTCTTTCAAATAATTTTTAATATCATAGCTACATTCGCATTCTTTAGCTGCGCTTTCGTCTACGACTCTACGTCATGGCCAATGTCGTAACACCGTTCCCGTCAACCAGTGAAGTTAAGTGACATTGGGTTTGGAGAGTAGTTGGATGGAAGGTAGTCCTTTGCGTCCAGATTACCAAGAATGCAGTGGTCCGTGGTTCCGATCTCAAGTAAAGCTGTAGGTCCCCTCTTTCATTTGATCTTGGATGTTGCGAAGGGGATTAAACAACCCCATCATAATATTACAGTCTCATATAAATCTGTTTATATTTGATATTTCACCTTCGCGTACCTTGAAAGGGATCCAAGAAAAATTACCTTATGTTTGGGAATATTTCGCATTGGAACTAAATTCTAAATTTGTTTAACTCTTTTAAAAAGAATTTATTCAATAAACGTAGAAAATATATTACAATAAGAATGTGTTTTAAGGACAATAACCGCACTTTATCAGTAAGATGAAAAATGAAAAGACGATAGAGATTTTTAATAAGTTTTTGAAAATAAGTTTTTGAAAAATGTTAATACAGAAATTTTCTTTAATAAAAACAAAACAAAAAACAAAACATCTTTATTGCGGATCATTCTATAGCATGCTATAGATTGGGAATCAAAAGAAAAATAATAGAATCTGTGTGTATAGAAAAAGTAGATAATTTTAATTTGTGCGAAGGTACTTATAAGTTAGACCCTTTAATGAGATTCTTGGTCAAAAAATCCCTTACGGATTTGTTAAAAAATGTAAATGCAGTAATTATGTCAAAATATTAGAATCTGTATGTATAGAACAAGAAGATAGTTTTAATTTGTGGGAATTACCTTATAAGCGGACCCTGTAATAAAATGCCCTTCCGGTGTCGGGAGAACGGTATCTAACCTAGGTGCGAATTTCTCAATGGTCTCTGGATTGTTTCCTAATCGCCTTTTTCATTCGTTTTTCGGTTTATAAGTTCTGTATAATAAACAACAATGTAATAACCAATGTAATAAAATTTATAATTTCTGTAATAAATAATTATGCAATATTAAATGTAATAATTTAATAATAAATGTAACAATTATGTAAAAAATTAAAAATAATAGAATCTGTATGTTTAGAACAGGAAGATAGTTTTAAATTTGTGCGAATGTACTTAATGAAAATGCCCTTCCGGTGTCGGGAGAATGGGATCTAACCTAGGTGCGAATTTCTTAACGGTCGGTCCCTGGACTGTTTTTCCCTCTTGTTTTGGTTCATTCGTTTTTCTGTATCCACCCGAGGAGGATGCCAGTGGGCGTCGAAACTGTTGTGGAAATAAACTCTGTCTATTAGAGTGGGTTTTTATTTTCATATTTTGACCTTCACGTAGAAAAAAGTGAAGTTTTTTGCATTTATACAAGTACAATCTTACGTATTATACACTGAAGTTAATACAAAAATAGGGCCAACATAGCCACTTAACCTAACATACTGGCATACTGTTTGATTAATTATCTGACAATTTTATGTATATTGTTATTACATGAGACATCATTAACTGAAAAAGATCATAAGATCATTTGTATACGTAGAAAATAATTGTAGCTTAATGAAGAAATCAGAGAAATTATGAAAATAAAAGAGTTTAATAAAAATGGTGATGAATTATGGGAAGCTGAGTTCGGATATGATTTTGTGGAAACTATATTTTAAATTATTAATTATACAACAAACAAAACATCTTTGTTGCGGATCATTCACAATCCATAGCTATTTAAGTTTTTAACCTAACATACAAGTACAATCTTAGGTATTATACACTGAACGTAATACAAAAATAAGCCAACATAGCCACTTAACTTATACAATATGCGGATCACCTGAAGATCCGTCACCCCCAGCCTTTTTTTAGTTAGCTTTATAAGTCTAACTAACAAAAATATCACGACCTAACCTAACCAATCGTCAAGGACGTACAGTTGACCTAATGATTGGTTAGGTTAGGTCGTGATATTTTCGTTAGTTAGACTTATAAAGCTAACTAAAAAAGGCTGGGGTGACGGATCTTCAGGTGATCCAATATGCATATATAACACTGGGGAACAAATTTCAAATTTTTGTCTATTGAATTAGATTTGACAGTTACTTCTAGGTAATTTGGGTGCGCTGAGCACGAATTTTTACTCGGTTTTGCTCTATCAGGTCCTGATTTTGCTCAACACCCCTCCTCTTTCGTCGTATTCATAAAAAGGTTTTTTTCTCAATACTCGCTAAGTCTTTTTGCAGTTACACATTATGCAACTAGGTTTTTATCTAGGTATTTGTACCTATTGTTATGGTATTGTTGTATTATGTATATTTTTATATGTAACACCCTAAAAATATTTTTAATTTTGTCATTTTTAACCCATTTTAATATTAGTAAATTAAGCTAAAAATATCATAGAATTCTAAAATTTTCTCGAGCGTTCCTGTTCTCTGTAGAGTATTCTAGAGGGACAACTAAAATATATAAAAAGCGACTCGTTTCCAGAGTTAATCAGTCAATTCAATCAGTCAGTCAGTCAGTCAGTCAGTCGAGTTAGTTAATTAAGTTTGGGCATTAACATAATTTTGAATTGGCATATGATTTAGTGAGTAATTTTGTCATCGTGATTTAATATAGTTGATTTAATTAGACGTAATTTATATTGTACCTACTCATCTGTGTTTCTAGTTTAATTTCATAGATTGTAAGTACCTATTTCATAATAAGTACCTATTTAAACTAATTTTTGTGTTTATATTTCAGATTTTCTTAAATTTATATGAATTAAGGGCTTTAAATACCTTTACAAATTGGCAGAACAATCAAGCAATATGTCATCAAGCACTAGAAAGTTCAAATGCAAAAACAACCCTGATTCCTTCTGTTATATATGTGGAAATTTTACACTTCCACATCAACGAGCAAATATAACTGACTTCGTAAAAAGAGCTTACTTAGCTTATTTTGGAATAAAACTGGGGGACCAAGATAAATCGTGGGCTCCACATAAAGCCTGCACTATATGCATTGAAAGACTGCGACATTGGACGAAGGGTTCGGATTCAAAAATACCTTTTGGAGTTCCGATGGTAAGTTTATGATTTCATAAAACTACGTAATTTAATCACTAGTATACTGTAACTTACCTAAATGTAATTGTAACTTAGGTACATAAACAAAAATTTACAGAAAATGTTTATAAGAATCTCAAATATTGCATAAGGTTGAAACACATAGAAATGTTAAATGTTTGGGTGATAACTTTTGATAAAATTCATAAAAACAAGTCTCTCGTCGCTTTTGTTAACGCTTTACAATTTTTTTTCCATATCAAGTGTGGCGAGAGCCTACTAACCACGAGACCGATTGCTACCTTTGCTTTGTCAAGACTTCGGGCTTCACTAGAAAAATAAACATTGTATCGAGTACCCAAATTTCGACACCGCGATACGACCTGTGCTACATTCAAATGAGATCCCCATTCCAAAATTTAAGGGTCTGCCAACTCAAGAATTAGTTGAAGATGTTCCTGAAAATATTGTTATGCACTTTGAGGAGTCAGACACCGATTTTGACCCCAGCGTATTTGAAAGTCAAAACGATCCGCAAAAGTTTAACCAGGCCGAGTTGAATGATCTTGTAAGGGATCTAAATTTGCCAAAAAAGGCTGCGGAAATTTTAGCTTCAAGACTTAAAGAGAAAAACTTGCTTACTTCAAACACATACATTTCATTTTACAGAAAAAGAGAAGAACTTGTTAAATATTTTAGAACAGAGGATAGTTTAGTATATTGCTGCGACATAGTTGGTTTGTTAAGAAGATGGGGGTTGAGTCTTACGATGCAAATGATTGGCGCTTGTTTTTAGACAGTTCGAAAGAAGTCTTAAGTGTGTGTTGTTGCATAATGGCAATCTATACGGCTCGATACCGATTGGGCACTCAACAAAATTAAAAGAAAAGTATGAACATATAGAAAAGGTTTTAAATCTTATCAAATATAGGGAGCACGAGTGGATCATATGTGTTGACTTAAAAATGGTTAATTTTCTGCTAGGACAACAAGGAGGGTATACTAAATATCCCTGCTTCCTTTGCTTATGGGACAGCAGAGCCAAGGAAGAACATTATTTCAAACAAATCTGGCCAGCACGAACATCACTTACTGTCGGAGAAAAAAACGTAATTAATCCACCTTTAGTGAGCAGAGATAAAATCATATTTCCTCCTCTGCATATAAAACTAGGCCTCATTAAACAATATGTAAAAGCTTTAGATACGAATGGCGAGTGTTTCAAATACATAACTTCAAAATTTCCAAGTTTAAGTTATGAAAAAATCAAGGCGGGAATTTTCGACGGTCCACAAATAAGAACAATGATTAAAGACAGCAATTTTCCTAATGTCATGAATGAACGCGAAAAAATGGCTGGTTCTCATTCGTGGACTTGATAGAAACTTTTTAGGCAATTATAGGGCAGATAACTACGAAGAAATCGTAAAAAAACTTTTAAGGGACTACAAAGAGTTAGGTTGCAATATGAGCATAAAAATGCATTTTTTGAATAGCCATCTTGACCAATTTCCAAGTAATTTAGGTGATGTAAGTGACGAACAAGGGGAGAGATTCCACCAAGATATCAAAATTATGGAGGAACGGTACCAAGGCCGCTGGGATTCCCACATGATGGCTGATTACTGCTGGTGCTTGAAAAGAGACCTGCCCATCAACAAGCAAATACGCTAGAAAGTCTTACAAAAGAAAATTTTTGCCACAGTGAAAGCTTCATATCTGTTTGTTTTTTTATTTTAAGTCATTTCTATCGTTATAATGTAATTTTACTGTAGTTTGAGCTGCTTGTATTCATGAAACTTGAAAAAAAATTTAACACATGACTTAATTTTTTAGTCCTAATTTGAAAAATCTGGAAAATGGCACATAGGCTGTCGACAAGAATCAGGACCTGATAGAGCCAAACCGAGTTGAAATTCGTATTCAGCGCACCCAAATTACCTAGAATCAAGTGTCAGATATCATTCAATAAAATACGTGTTGCCCAGTGTAATCTTTGCTCCATTACAAAAGTAAGGTATTGTAAACCATTTCCGCCGAAATCATATAAATTCATATGTTTATTGATATCTGAAAATAAACAGTTCTCCATAATGATTATGAAGTAGCTAATTTTATTGATCTTTTCAAAATAGATTTTTATTAAGAGTTAACTGTTCCTATGTAGATATAT
Source organism: Bathynomus jamesi (assembly GCA_023014485.1). Lineage (NCBI taxonomy): Eukaryota > Metazoa > Arthropoda > Malacostraca > Isopoda > Cirolanidae > Bathynomus > Bathynomus jamesi. The sequence continues at coordinate 680,657 of JAJOZX010001677.1, read as the reverse complement.
CATCGTTTTAGCTGTCAGAAAGACAACGTTCTCTATATAAATAGTCTGAATTTAATTGAAGAAAACTGAATTGGAGCGGTGCGTTGAATTAGGTATTCCTTGAAGCCTACCGTTTTATTCCTGTGTCCCACAACAGCCTACCTAACTCTCTCTTACATTACCAATTTAGAAGCTATAGACATTACCCCTAACTATACTTAAGTACGAACAACTTCCTACCCGATTTGTTACCTTAGATTCATCACCTAATTTTACTCAGCACCAAAGATTATGTCAGATAGGAAAAAACATGTCTAGGCCAGACCGAAGCAATACGAACAGCCCGTTGGTTGTTTATGGCTTCGTCTTGCCATTCCGCTTAGATTTAGTGATATTTACTCTTTAGTGACTTTTAGACTATATACATATATATACATACACGTCACCTCACTCCTCCCCTACAAGTTTAGTCTGTCAGGGGGATGAGGACCCTAGACGACCTGCGGAGCGGGGTTGATGTAGTAGGATCAGGTGCAACCTGTATAGGCGGGCAAGTTGAACCATTTTCCGGAGGATCAGTTCTCTCTTCCGGAAGACTCTGGTCCTTCTGCACTTCCCGTTCCCATATCTGGTCCTGATGGCGTTTAATAGAACGACCATCTTCTAGTTGGCACTTGAAGGAAACAGGGCCCGTTCTCTCCTGCACAGTTGCAGGAACCCATTTTGGTCCAGCCCCATAGTTGCGAATCACAACTGGATCATTAGGTTTCGCTTCTAGAACTCTCCCTCTTTTAGTGTCGTGGTACACTTCTGTTTTTCCTGATGGCGTAAAACTCGTTGTTGTAACATTTCGTTTGGACGTAACAAATCAAAAACTGAACGAATTCCCCGGCCAATCAGAAGTTTAGAGGGAGACACCCCTGTCGTGGTGTGTGGTGTTATTCGATATTTAAACAAAAATTTATCCAACACCACTTGCATTTCCTCCCCACGAGAATGACGCAAGGCCGACTTGAAAGTACGGACCATGTTCTCCGCGAGACCGTTAGTAGATGGGTGGAAAACACTAGACCGGACATGTCTAATGCCATTTAGGTGGACGAAGGAACGAAATTCCTCACTGGTAAAACAAGTACCATTGTCGGAAACCAGGACTACGGGTAAACCCCATCGAGCGAAAACTGAACGGAGTAGCGAATCGTTACACCCGAAGTCGTGGAAGTGGTTGGAAAAATTTCCACCCACTTAGAGTAGGCGTCCACCATGACTAGGAAATAAATATTATTTATAGGACCTGCATAGTCAACATGGATCCTATGCCACGGTATAGTAGGCCATTCCCAAGGATGAAGTGGACTTTTCCTTGGGAGATCTCTGTTCTCTAGGCAGCTTTGACAGGAACGAACCAATGATTCGAGTTCTCCATCTAAACCAGGCCACCAGAAATAAGCTCTCGCCAGCTCTTTCATTTTTGTTGCGCCCATGTGTTCAGCGTGAAGTTCCTTCACTAAATTCGACCTGCCTTTATTTGGAATAATCACTCTGTGGCCCCATAAGAGACAGCCATTTTGAATAGAGAGGCCAGACTGACGCTGAATAAAAGGCTGTAATTCACTCTCAACCTTAGTAGGCCAACCAACTGAGCAGAAATGGATGACCCTAGACAGAATAGGGTCTGATTTTGTCCACTGCTCTATTTGTACTGCAGATACTGGAGTGGATTCCAAAAACTCCACCAAGTGAACCCATTCTGTAGGTATAGGTACACAATCATTTGGATTTTCTAAGGGCAACCTACTTAGCGCATCAGCCGTACCTAGAAGTTTACCTGACCGATGTACTAAGTCAAATTTATAGGCTTGTAGAATCAGTGCCCATCGTTGAATCTTACCTGAGGCCATAACTGGAATATTTTTATTAGGTGAAAATAAACCTAAAAGAGGCTTATGGTCAGTAATTAGTTTAAATTCATGACCCCATAGATAGAAATGAAATTTTTTTACTGCAAATACTAAGGCTAATGCTTCACGTTCCACTTGTGCATATCGTCTTTCCGTCTCAGTTAGTGTTCTAGAAGCAAAACAGATAGGCCTATCTACACCATCAATGTGGTGAGATAACACTGCCCCAATTCCATAAGAACTGCTGTCTGCTGAAACTACGAGAGGAAGTTAGGATCATAATGCACTAGGAGAGTGGACTTTAGTAGTACGTCCTTGGAAGCCTCAAATGCTTCCTTTTGAGTTTTTCTCCCATCTCCACTGTTCCCCAGATCGTAATAGCTTATTTAGGGGTTCAAGGAAAGTCGATGCATTAGGCAAAAATTTCCTATAAAAATTTAGGAGACCTAAATAAGCTTGTAACTGTGTGATGTTTTGTGGAGGTGGTGCCTTTTCTATTGCTTCTAGTTTATCCACCGTTGGATGAATGCCTGAGGCATCTATGCGGAACCCTAAATATGAAACCTCGTTAGTGACCCATGAACACTTTTCTCTCTTTAGCTTAAGTCCAGCATCCCGGAGTCTTTTTAGAACCGTGGTTAATCTAGTTAGGTGTTCTTTTTTAGTCGAACCTGAAATGAGGACATCATCTAGAAAGCAAAGTACCCCTGGAATGTGACCTAGAACTTGGTCCATTGTCCTCTGAAAAATACCTGGAGCCGATGCTATTCCATAGCATAGCCTATTGTACTTATATAGGCCTCGGTGCGTATTTATGATAGTTAATTCTTTAGAGTTTTCATCTAAACTTAGTTGAGCATAGGCTTGGGACATATCGAGTTTTGTGAAATATTTTCCCCCAGCAAGAGAGCTAAATAATTCATCAGGCTTGGGTATAGGATAGCAATCTAGAAGGACGGCTCTATTTGCTGTTAAACGGTAATCCCCGCATAACCGCACGGACTTGTCCGGTTTTAGTACAGGAACTACTGGGGCAGCCCACTTAGCGTGTGTGACTGGTTCAATAATTTTATCTTTTAGCAGCCTGTCAATTTCTAAATCTACCTTCTCCCGCAGTGCATGCGCAATTGAACGAGCCTTACAAAATTTCGGAGTTACATTAGGATCTACTTCTATGCAGACCTGATGGCCTTTTAGGTTGCCTACTTCAGGCCCAAAAATAGAAGAAAACTCCCTTAACAATGAGTCTATGTCAGATGGATATGAAAGTGTATGCACATCTGCCTGACCCCTTGGCAAGATTTTGTCAATTGGCATTTCCAAAGCATCAATCCAATCACGGCCTAGTAGAGTAGGCCCTTGCTCATCCACCACTAAAAGGGTTAAGGGATGAGACAAAGTTTTCTGGTTAAGTGTAACTGTGACGTATGCTTCCCCACAAATAGGTATTTGTATGTCACCGTACTTCTTCAAAATCGTTTTAGATGCATGTAGTTTAGGTGTGTTTTTGAAAATCTTATCAAAAACTACCTTGGACATGACCGTCCGGGCAGCACCCGTATCCAATTCTAGAGGAACTGTAATTCCATCTAGGCCTACCTCTACAATATATGGGCCTGTATTTTCCCCACTTTGCTGCTCATAGAATAGGTACTCCACTCCAATGTTCGAAGTATTTCCCTTTTGAGGATTTATACTAGAAATGTTAAAATTAGAATTTTCACCCTTTGTTTTCTTTGAAAAACACACTTTAGCTATGTGGCCTATTTTACTACAGTTTCGGCAAACTGCTTCTTTAAAAGGGCAATCTTTCTTCCAATGGTGTTTTCCACACCCTGTACATGGCTTGGAAGGCTTAGTAGAATTAGTAGGCTTAGTCATATTCGCCTCATACCTTTTATTTGCCTGTCTAGTAGGCTCGTTAGGTCTGCCAGGCCAAGAAGATTTAAAGCTATTTACGTGTTGGGCTTTACTACTATGATTTCCAAAAGCTCTAACATCTTTAGCAGCTGCTTCTCTAGCCGTAGCTATTTCTACAGCCTGACTAAAAGTTAGGTCCTGTATGGCTAATAGGGCTCTCTGGGTAGACTCCTCTTTGAGACCCATTACAAACCTATCTCTTAGCATTTCATCTAATTTGTCCCCAAATTTACACGTACGGCTATGGCTTTTTTCCTGCAACAAACTCTGCAATGTTTTCATTTCCCGTCTGATGCCTTGAATAAAATTTGAAACGTTCATAGATGAGAACTACTCGGGGTTTGTAGTGATCGGTTAGGGCCTGTACCAATTCCTTATAGGTGCAAGTTTCCGGTGCTTTAGGAGAAACTAGGTCCATAACTAAACCAAACGTTTTAGGGCCTATTATAGTTAAAAAGGTAGGTACTTTCTTAGCATCCGGAATGGAATTTGCCTCGAAAAACAACCTCACCTAGTGGCATAAGCTTCGAAGTCCTCCCCATTGTCTTCGTAGGGGCTTATATGGCCAATCACCGACATGCTAAGCAAAACCGAATTAGACCAACTCACGTGAAGTAGGTTAGGTTAGGTTTAAATTTGGTCTAGTTACTGAATAGTGAATTTTATTAGAGTTAGGGCTGAATAGTGAATTGTATTAGAGTTAGGGCTGAATAGTGAATTGTATTAGAGTTAGGGCTGAGTAAGAATTAGTTTTAGAGTTAGGGCTGAGTAGGAATTAGTTTTAGAGTTAGGGCTGAGTAGGAATTAGTTTTAGAATTAGGGCGGCGGGACCTACGCTATAGTACGGTAGCTTCCCCACACAAACAAACCAAATCGGACGACCCACTAGTCTGCATCCAATTTTCCAAACAACCACTTGAACCCAATAAGCCAAATTAACCCAATAAGCCAAATTAACCCAATGAGCCAAATTTAACCCACTGAACAAAATTTAACCAAATGAGCCAAATCCCATCCTCGTCGCCAAATGTGATAGCGTGGGGTAGACACCCCAGTTAGGTTACTTAGGTTCTAGCAAACAATCAAAAGCACTTACCGGTGCGTTGAATTAGGTATTCCTTGAAGCCTACCGTTTTATTCCTGTGTCCCACAACAGCCTACCTAACTCTCTCTTACATTACCAATTTAGAAGCTATAGACATTACCCCTAACTATACTTAAGTACGAACAACTTCCTACCCGATTTGTTACCTTAGATTCATCACCTAATTTTACTCAGCACCAAAGATTATGTCAGATAGGAAAAAACATGTCTAGGCCAGACCGAAGCAATACGAACAGCCCGTTGGTTGTTTATGGCTTCGTCTTGCCATTCCGCTTAGATTTAGTGATATTTACTCTTTAGTGACTTTTAGACTATATACATATATATACATACACGTCACCTCAGTTTCTTATAACTTTTCCAAAATAGAAGCATTTCAGAGATTTGGTGTTTTCCAAATATGCGACCTTCCGTCATGAAATAGTAAGTGTTACTCAGTAATACGTTTCTTCTAGAATCTAGCTATAAGATAGGGCCGCCGAGAGGGCGGGAAGCCAGGATAAATCCCCGGGTCCCGGACCTCTAGGGGGCCTGGAAAGACGGCGAATAAAATCTAAAAATATTAATTAATAAAGTAATTGATTAAATAACAGAGAGGAAGTATAATTAATGAACACACATTTTATAGAGATTATCACAGTCAAACTGAAACATAAAATATTTTCTGCTGTCCACCAATGCCCGTACTTTAAATTTCATCAGAATCATTTACCACTTTGCTAGAGAGAAGGCAAAGAAAGTACACTTCTAATTATGAAAATCTTGCAGTAAACAATTGTCTTGCCTGCATGGACTGGTCTGCATTTGTAAATTGTATGGTGATAGAATTAATATAATTGATTTGAAAAATAAAATGGTCATTTCCTTCTGAGTTGTTTATTCATACTGTATGTTTTGAATAATGACTTGGACATATAATCAGTTTGCTTGTTATCTACACAAAAACATTCATAATAAAAGACTGAGTAAACAGGGGGGCCCATATACCAATCTTTCCCCGGGGCCTCGTCGGCCCTGTAAACTAGACTCCTACGAGAATCTCCCACATTATTCTATTCAATCTTGATAGAATATCTAGTAGAATTAAATTCGACTTAGGCACACTTTTCTCAAATATTTATTAATTCATTAAAAACAAACAAACAAACACTCTAGTTCAGACTCAACAGGTACAAACATTATACAAGTGGTCCATAGAAGATTAAGAGATAGTTGTCTGCAGCACTGACTAAGTAGGCCAGTGAATCACTGTGCATAATGAACATACAGTTGCCTACGCCAATACTTCCAGATTTGAGATTTATAAAATATCGGAGACCAGTCCACTAACCATGACCAGGGACCTAGCAAGGGGGGTGTCGACGGAGGCGGTCCTCCCCCCCTTGGAAAGTCCAGGGAAAAAAATCTGCGGTAATTACAACCAAGGTATACCGCCGAAGTATAACATTTAACAATTTGTTATCTATGAAAATAAAACCCACTCTAATAGACAGAGTTTATTTCCACAACAGTTTCGACGCCCACTAGCATCCTCCTCGGGTGGATACAGAAAAACGAATGATTCGTTTTTCTGTATCCACCCGAGGAGGATGCCAGTGGGCGTCGAAACTGTTGTGGAAATAAACTTTCTATTAGAGTGGGTTTTTTATTTTCATATTTTGACCTTCACGTAGAAAAAAGTGAAGTTTTTTGCATTTAATTTGGTATCTATATTTTATGGAAGGATTGTCTGTGTCTGTATATATATATATATATATATATATATATAATATATGTTATTTAAGCGATATTTTGCTTCGTTTTTTAAACACGTCCAAACACGCTTGGACGTGTTTAAACACGTATCGTACTGAACTACTGAAATATGAAGCGCGGGGAAACTGAACACAGCTCGGCGCCAGTTAGTTTTGCATGCACAGCAGCATAGTACAGTGTGACGAGTGGGACGTGTTGCATCATTGCATGTTGGTCAAGCTTCGTTAATTCGTTACACAATATTGCGATGGATATACGAAAATATTTCAAAAGAAAATCAGTTGAGTCGGTTGAAGAACACATTGAAAATGATACAGCAGAACCTTCCCGTAAAGTTATTAGACAAGCGGAAGACGATGCACATCAACCAGAACTAAGTGATGAAAATGCAAGTGTCAGAAATCAAGTACAAGTTGAGGTGCTGTCTGAAACGAAGGCTTCACAGAACTAACCGACCACTGGTAAGTTGATCTGGTAATATTACAAATTTACAAAAGAAATGTCTACGTGTTTGATGCATATAAAAGCAAATAATAAAACAATATAATATACTTAATAAATTGCTCGTCAATGAATGTAGAATTATCAAATATCATGTTGGGAGTCATTTAGAATAACTCGAATATACATATGTAATAATATATTTAAAAAATCAGATAATCGTTAACACAAACGACACAGCAAACAATTGTTATTGCCATATAATGTTATCGTTATGTACCTTCTAATACTAGGCTGCTATTTTGCTAGATGGTTGTGATCAGTGTCCAGTGATGCTTATTGTGTCAATTGTCAACATGTCATGGCAGAGCATTTTTTAAGCTTCTCCCACTGGGCGACAAAGCAAAGGCAGATCGGGAAGTGAGGGGAGGATTAAGGCAGCGCCCAGCTAGCGTTATAAAAAATTAATTAATGAATGATTGACAGACATTAAAAAATGGGCCAAATTTTGATTTTTTAAACTATTCCAGCGCCATTCATTTAATTTCCATATAAAATCTAGCAATTTTTGTTGTTGTTAAAATCATAAAAATTTAAATGTAAACAAGCCTAATGTGTGTCATCAGATCTGCCATCTCAGAAGATGACTGCACTGGAATTGCCGACTTACAGTTACATACACGAGAAGCAGCTAATAGAGTTATATCCAAACCTATGGATTGCTCTCAGAATTGCAGTCACTCTTCCAGTGACTGGAGCCAGGAGCGTAACTAACGGGGGCGAAATGTCCCCCCCCCCCACTTTTGAACTGAGGGGGAGAATATAGGTTTTGTCCGCCCCAACTTTTGATCTAAGTTTCCTTTAATGTTAAGCATATACTTGATATTCATAAGGTAGTTGTGAAAATGCTTCTTTGATTTTCCTATTACTATCATAAATATAGATCATTCTCTAAAATTCTAAATCATAGTATTTTAAGAGCATCATTTTGGTCGCAAATACATTACCTACAGGATAGCAGCACAGAAATTCATCGCAGAATTTTTCATCATTATAGTTGTCTCCCCCAACTTTTGAAAGCTAGTTACGCTCTTGACCGTAGCCACAGTTGAAAGGAGGTTCTCCAAGTTGAAGCTAATTAAAACGTACCTAGGTCAACAATGGCACAAGAACGTCCGAGTGAGCTTCCCATCATGAGCATCAATCGGGAGGTAGGCCGGAAGCTGTCCTATGATGATGATATTGATGAATTTGCAATAAAAAAAAGCCAGGAAAGGTTTTGAATGTACTGCATGTGATATATATATATCTAAATAAACTTGATTATTGTATATAAACCATTTTATTGTGCGAAATATATATATATATTAGGGCCCAAAAAGGTTGGAGCCGGCACTGCGCTTAACTTCGCTAAACGCCGAAAAGTGGTGTTACGACACTAACCACTTTCAGATCAAAGTGTTAAGTACAGATTAGGAGTGGCGTGTGGTCTTAAAAATTTCTTGCCATTCGTAAATATCTTCTGTCAAATCTGACAAAATGTTCTTTACAACTTTTGCCACTGTGATGTTCTGGTTTCCTGTACGGACATGAAACGAGAACAGTACTCAGTTAATTAAAAACTTCCTTAACTTGAATATATGTAGTACTCGCTCTTCTGATGTGGAAACTCCTTAGTTTGATTCCCATTAATTTTTTTCCCTTATGATTGTTTTAATGCACTTGCATCCTGTCTATTGACATTATTCCTAAACTTCTGACTTGATTCTGTATCGTTTGTGCGTTGCTGCTTGTTTTCTTATTGCAATTCTTTATTACCATATACTGAGAAGGAATGTAGTGTAGTGATGTACCGGATGTCAGATTTCAGACACGCGGATGCGGATGTTCATGCATAAATTTGTCAGCTTCGTATGGTAGTTTAAATTCATACTTAATTTATTAATTCCTTCGATTTTTGGTTAATTATAAATTAGATATTTGGTAAATAATTTTATTACATATACTCCTCTTTTTTTGGACGAGTTTTCGCCATACAACTGTTTTACCAGAAGCGGGAGGGGGACCCAACTCGTCTTGCATCCCACCAAGCACCACCCTTTGGAAAGTAGTGTGCTTATGACATGTATTGTAGCATGAACAATTATGCAAAAACAACAAACATTGCCAGTTACATTAAAGAGGCAATGAAGGCTGCACAAGTTTCAGTAACTAAATGAGGGTTAAATTGCGCTTCAAAAATAATAATTTAGTAAATAGTACACAGCCGCATCCCGCAGGTGCTGATGAAGATGTTGAATTTTATGCGGATACGACATGCATCACTAATTTAGTTGTACTACTACTTATACTCTAGAACAGTGGTTCTTAACCGGGGGGGCGCGCCCCCCTAGGGTGGCGTCGGTAATTTCCAGGGGGGGCGCGATCCCTTGGGGAAAAACACTAATTGTATTTGTTATTCTCTTAACGAGAGCATGGGCTAATATTGAGAAGTTATGAAAAAAATGCAAAAGTATCCCCCTCCAAGGGGGGCGTGGAGGGAAGGACCAATTCCTAGAGGGGGCATGGTAGTAAAAAGGTTAAGAACCACTGCTCTAGAATGAGTTAGAGAGCCATGTTGGTTCCTAATTTATAGTTCTTAAATTTTTTTCAGTTATAGAATCCTTACAGTGGTTGAAGTAAATAGCTATCATTTTGCTACTTTCAAATTCGTATTATTTCAACCCACCTTACTTTACACACTTCTACTGGTCGTTCACTCAAAACTCAATGAAACTACAAAATAATTTCTTAGAAATATCCCTACATGCATAAATCCTTATATATTTACGTGTACTTTACCTTACTGTGTGAATACTCAGGAATCACTCCGGCATCCATAAAAATTGTATTAATAAATAATTCTTTTGAAGTACTCCTGAGAGTAAAAATTATGCACGCAGGACTACAATGCTTACTGCCTACTGTTTGCGATATTTTCTGGCATCCGCGCGAACCAATTCGAATAGCAGTCTTGAAGTATTGACGATCTTAATGCATAGTTTTTTTTGCATTGTCGGAGGGATGAGGGTTGTCAGGGTATTCAGCAAATTAATTTTCAATCTAAATCAAAATTATTCCTTGAAGTAACTAGCGTAGTTACAATACAGTTAAGTAAAGTATTGCCTGGGTCGGTTCGTTTATGAAACAGTGATGGTACGAGAGATTCTTGCTAGCAAGTCCCGACTTCGCAGTTATAACTAGTTGATAATTTGTATGTCTCCCTCTCCTACCCCATAGCAAAGACAGTCCCTCAACATCCCATTGGCGAGCAGCAGCCCACCTCGAGTTTGCTTTGTAATTTTTGTAGAAAAGACCTACTAAAGCTTGAAAAATATTCATACCAGAGCGACTAAATTAATGCCGGTTGTCAGTCACAAATATGATCGTAGATATGATTAACCCGTTACTGCGAGAGCGACCAGTTACGAGTCGAGCCAAAAACACCGGCTATGCAGAGAACTCTAAAATTTAAACCCGCAGAAATGGTCAGGAGCGAGAGCCCGTGATATTACGGGTTGCGCAGCAAACGGGTTAACAGCAAACTCACCAGGTTTTTGAACTCCTGAATAGGATCGACAACGTTGCCTATTCTAACCCTTTTACGCAAGTGTGAACTGGAGCCAAAACCGTAAAATACTGATGCACGCAAACGCTGATTTTGTGAAAGATTTTTATTAATGAAATAGGGTTCTTGAGCCGTTCGTAGCACTTCGGTCCATGGTCCATGTTCAGAGCCACTCTTGACCAATCGCATTATACTGTGAGATACGTGGATCGACAAAGCGTTATCGGATATTTATGCCATATTTGATAAACTCTTGCACCAATGATACCCTCGCTAACTTTAGTACCATATTCATTTGCGAAGTATATAACATTACATTTCTCAGTTGGCGTACAAGACAAACCATTTGAGCAAGTCTTGAAAAATAAACTAACTTAAGAATTAACAGGCAAATATAACTAGTCACGAAAGTTTATTGGCTCACCTTACATAGTGTAGAAGCATGATACTTTGGAGCTCTACTACTAAGAATTTTAGAATTACAAATTATGCATGTATAACATGTATGTTTCATCTGTGTACATAGTAATCAGTGAAATGCTGTTTTAAATCTTTAAAACATATAATGCATCATTTTCTTTTGAAAAAAATGGATTTAATCCTACATGAAATTATGCAAAACAATTTCCTACTAGATAAACATTTATATACAATGTAAAAAAACAACAGTATATACAGTATATCATGGTAGGCGGGTACAACAATCTGTTCATGGTTATTACAATATACATAATTTGGGATAGTTTCACTAATTTGTATATTGTGGACTAGCGAAACTTGCAAAATTCTATTGTCAACTGGAGGGCGATTCCTAATTTTTTAGTTGGCTTAGAAGTAATGGGGCAGTGTAACTGTTTTAAAGTATAAAGCGTATTCTTTGGATTTGGAACCAATAAGCGACCATCGATTCTCATTGTGGGAGTAAGCATGGAGTACATTTATTACCAGCAGGTTCGTTCTCGGGAGCTTTGAACACAAAATTGTAGAAGAGAGAAGCTAAAATTCCTCCAGAAATGGGGCCAATCCAGTACACCTGAAAAGAGTATTTTTCTTAAATTGAGCAACGTTACAGCATGAAGTGGAATTTTAAATCTGTAGCTAAACCAATTTACAAACCTAACATGGCTTTATAACTAACAGTACATTACACTGAACTATTTGGACACTGATGTTCTTACTTTGAACCAAAACACTTAATGTTGATGGAGGGAAAAAGTCTTAAGACGATGCAGCCACATAATCACATTGCTCAAGTTAATAACCCTTAGTCTGTCAAGCCTAAATATAACTGTGCACAGAGATCGTGCCTTTAGCGTCATGCTCACAAGACCGAATTTCTCCACTTGCAAAATTTGTCTCCCACCAGGATTTTAAACCAAAACATTCGATTCGCACACATGATCACTAACCATTCAGCTATGACAGGATAAAAGTAATCCAACGAGAAATACATTCCGCATATACAAAAATCACTGATTATTGGTTTATCAATACGTTTTGTGCCTAAATAAAATTACGTGGTGAGTCACTAAAACTGTAGTGTTAACTAGTCTAATTACGTCAGTTAGGGGGTAATCGTCTGTAGCTTAATAGATAAAATAGGGCTCGGTTGGTCAAGTTTCCTTGCCGCTGGAGCTAATGGCCAACTAAAGAACGAAATATAGGTAGTGATAACCTAAAGCAAAGCGCCAGTAAACATTTATGCCTAATTTCTAATCTGAACCTAACGGGATTTAACACCCGACGCTACTACCGAGAAAAAGAGGAAGACGTCAGAAAAATTAGAAAAGCAGATGTGGAAGCCAAACAAACGGACAAACTACACACGGTCAGAAGACTGAAATACTGCTCAGCCTTTACGTCCCTATATAAAAAAAAATTTCACAGCCAAGATCAATATATAAACGAAACTGTTACTGGGAAAGAGTACGTACATTAAATCTATATTCGCAAGAAAATATATGCAGGGAAAGTAATCGAGAAACTATTAATTAATCTCAAACTGAACCCGATAATCATTCAATCACCATTGGAAAACAGGAAAGGTATGTAGTGCTTCCACATTAAAGGCCAGACAAGGGACATCCTCGGCTCAAAGAAAATAGCTTTGTTTTCAGAGGGCAGGACAACTAGTTGCCCAAAGAAATAGTCTTCAAAAGCAGTGGCGGCTCGTGACTTTCAGTTATGGGGGTGCTGCCTCAGAAATTGCGAACAATTGTGCCGATTTTATATATGAGAGAAAGTCGAATAGATAAATAGATAACTACTCGGTCATAAAAATAAGTAAAATAGTATCATAAAATCAATTACAGGGTACTTAGGCTTAACGGGTAATTTCGAATTTGCCAAAAATTTTATTTATAAACAAATTCCATTCTTCTGTTTTTATTCTGAGCGAAAAAATATTCTAAGAAATGAAAGCTATATATTGTAAATAATCCAATTATTATATAATTAACTTCAATCTCCCGACAAAAAATAAATAACGAATCTTTGATAAATGCAATTCGGAAATTAAATTTCGAATTAGCAAACGATACAGCAACACAACTACCACGTCAAACAAACAAATCGGCACTGCTCTGTCCACAGTGTTTTGGATCCTCTTAAACCCGCGATTCTGACTCGCTCTTCGTACGTCCGCCACCGAGGTTTCAAGCGTTTCGAACAAAATCTGGAACTGTTAAGTATGCAGTTCCACGGGAAGGCTGAAGCTACTTTCGTGATTCATTCGTTCGGCATTGAAATAGTTTAAGGAAAAAAGGATATCTGATTTAAAAACTCCAAGTTTATTGAAAAAAAAAAAACAGAGGCTATTTTAAATATTTAAATATAAAGATCATAAAATCATGGGGGTGCTGCAGTTCAGCAGGGCCTACCGACGAGCCGCCCCTGTTAAATAAATCAAAAGACTAAACGCTTGGCTCAGGATGATCCTAGATAAGCCGGTGCGCCTGGCTATGCGAGATTGAGAGCTCGGGAAAGTAATCATCTCTTGCCATCGAGTAGTCTAGAGGTGGGGCCTTCAGCCTGACCGTGTGAAGATACCGACAGACGAAACATTTGCATTGCATCTGTATAGAAACAACTTACCCATTGGTTTGCCCAAATCCCAGTCATTACTGCCGGGCCGAGAGATCTGGCAGGATTCATTGAAGAACCAGTAATTGGAACCTATAAAAATTACATAGACTTGTCCTGAAGCATAATTTTTAGGCAACATTGATAAACTTTTTCACTGGACAAATACGAGTTTTGTAGTTCATAATTCAAAACTAAATTTAGATGGAGGAAAAAAAAAGGTTCTTACTGCAGCAAGATGGCAAGCAGTGATGGAAATACCAATAGCAAGTGGTGTTGACCCTTTTATGTCCGTTCTTTGTTCGTCACATACAGCCAACACAGTCAGTACCAACACAAACGTAATGAGCAGTTCAACACCCAATGCCTGACCAGCACTAATATTCTCATTTAGGGAGGTGATCCCAAGTGTTCCGTGCTTGAGGTTGGTGTAATACCCTGTAGAAAAAATATATACAAGGTTAACCAAAAGGTTGATTCATGTGCAATACTTCCTGCGTAAATATTCAAACTACAGCCTGTAATAATTTACATCAGTAGAAATGTTGGTACGAGTATACTACTATCGAACCATTTCTTTAAGGGAGCAATGTCGTTCTATGGTTTAATATTGGCAAGGCATTTTACCTATTACTCGCAATATCTACTTTTACACATAAGTAGGATGAGTATTTTGCCATTTAAGAAAATTTTTAAATAGAGCCAAATGAGGTTAAGCCGTGTTCGTGAGACTTGCCTTGAGAATAGCGGCTCCTGCAATAGCTCCGGTACATTGTGCGAGGATATAGAGAAAGGCTCGAACCACCGACATTTGACGTCCTACCAATAAACCACACGAGATTGCAGGATTGATATGACATCCGACACGTGACCTAAACACTAACGTCAGGAGGAAGGAAAATATTTAAATGTCACACATTCGTGCGAGTGATAATAATGAACTAAAAATTATAATGAAGAATGATGAGACTGCGTAATGGTTACGCGAAAAATTTAAATATAAAAACTTCGTCAAATATAGACAACACCTTCATATCAAAACTTTACAGAAAACGGAACTGGCCTCAAGTCATTCAAATGTACTAATTTAATTAAAAAATGAGCAGCATTCATGGAAAACAAAAATTAGTGATCCTAGAAATTTACCTATGTAATTTAACTTTCATCCTTTGAAAGAAGTTACATTACTGTAGTATAAACTATTGTAAAAATCACTTATTATTTACCTGTACCATTGTAGCTACGATGATTCCGAATGCAAGGGCAATTTGAACAACTGTGGGTTCATAGTCATTGGTCCAGCCCCTAAGACACGAGCCGCAACCGACTAACACGAGAAAAAGTGTCCCGATGAACTCTGCCACGAGGGCTCTCCAGATAGACGCGTTTTTAGCGAATTCACCAATTCTGGCATAATATTTGTTATCAGTAATTTGATTCATTTCTTAAAATATGTCAATTTGACCTCAGGAATCGGACTACTCTAAGTAGAATAAATAAAAGATTAAGATCTTATTAAATGCAGATATATACTGTACAGTAGATTATATTAAGTGGTGTAACACTCGAGGAGGATACTGTAATATACCAAAAAGTTGTAAACAATATCGTTATTAACATCTAAGAGCTCTCAATATACTTACAAATACCGTCGAACTGTACTCTACAACACGTTAGGAAACGGTCCTTTTCACGAAACCACTAATGAGTGTGGAACAATTTAAAGAGTAAGTTCAGCCTCGAAACATTTACAAATTATAACATAATAGAATACTAGTAATACAAACTAGCAAAATTAAAACTAGGACAGTATACTCAAAGAAAAGCATATTTACTGTAACCTAATGTTTCTTAAACTTAAAAAGCCTAGCAAATGATCAAAGCGTGGACGAGTGTTAGTTTGTTTTCATTAGTATAAAAACCTGAATAATTGTTAACTTTTTAGTAAATGGTAACTTATGGACAAGATTACATCATCTTGTATACAAAATAATAGGTTTTAACACTGAAGGAACTGGATTTTGTCGATTGCTTAGATTGTTAAAGTTAGAAATACAATAACTGGTAATAGTTTGGTTACCCTTTTCTTTGCATATAAAGTTCGTTCTATAATAATTGGAATGGAGATTAAGAAATTGTGTAAAGGTTATGAAAAATTTGAAAATACTTCAGTAGTACGAAGTTCACAAAAAAATAATCACCTACAGCCACTGGTTCCCCTAACTGCTGCTTTTACGAGTTTGGCAGAGAATTAAGTTCATTTTCAAACAGTTTCATCCTGGTTTTTATTACACATACGTTTCTTACAAATACGCTTGCTTTGCTCAACGAGTTGAACTAAGACGTAGATCAGGGGTAGAGAACCTTTTTACAGTCTTTAAAAAAAAAATTCGCGTGTCCACCAAAGAGTTTATATATATTACACAAATTATAAACAAGTATTATTTTACACTGGCTTTTTCGATAATTTATGCTTAGGCGCGCAAGGCAAATACGCGTGCCATAGGTTCGCCACCACTGGCGTAGATACATTAGCCCTCTTAAATTAATAGAGAAAAAAATTCAACAAAGCTTCTGTTCAACGTAGGCACGCTTTGATGCAGGGAACAATTTTTTAACTTCGGATACAACTTTCCTCCTACAAACTACTTCACATTCGCCAGCGAGAAAGTTAATTTTATGTAGTAGTAGTTATATTCCCTTTCGCAACAAATGTAGCAGGCGCTGGCCGAGTTTGGTTTCAGAACAGTTCTAGGATGATGGAAAGCTTGAGAACTCCCGGGAGTCAAAGCCTCGGAATAGACACTTTTATAGGAAAGTTACTTAGCTTGAGCAGAACTTCAGTTTCAAATAGCGTGTATCAAAGTTCTTTAAAAAAATTGTACACGTACACTGTCTGGGGAATTCTTAAATTGGAGGGTGCTAACTAGCTGGAGGTGCCGCGGGATCAGTGCTTCCTTATCCAAATCATCCCTACGCGAAGGACGCGATATAATCAAAATAGGGGAGATGACATTTTATGTAAACTTCGTGGGAATTCTTAAACTGGAGTGCTCTGACCGGCTTGAGGAGCCTCTGGATCAGTGCTCCCTTATCTAAATTCCATTGTGAATGATTATGTAAATAGTTGATTTTCAAAAGTATCGGCACCGTGGCTTGGCACTCCTGAGAAATGGCGTACATAAAAAATCCTCAAAAAAGGCATGGTGTAATTAGATGCAGTTTAGTGTTTCATGTTATCCTTTATTTCCAAGTCCTGTAAAGTATACCTGGGTAGACGAGATAGGCTAAGTATACACATGGTGTGAATCAACTCAAGCCGTTCTTTTCATAAATCTTTTCACTACTTCCTGTTAGCAGCGGCCGGCAGATGGAGAAACTTCTGTTCTATACTTTTACTAGTATTCCTGTATAAGGTTTACAAGTGTAAACCTGGTACAAGTTTACACCATTTTCATTGTTTCCTACTTTGAGCTAGCCTAGAGTGGATCTTAGGGTCTGTTAGCATCTCTAATCACTTATTTATGGTCTGAGGATGACTATTGCAGCAAGTTTCAAAGTCGCCTAAGAACTTTGAAACATCGATTGAAGAATGAAAGCTCGACACTTTCCGATCTATGGAGACCATTGAAATGAGATTAATTTTTAAAACAACTATTAATAATCAGTACATTTTGAATAGGAGAAATTTATTTAACAGCTATGAACTAAAATCAAAATATTTGTTTATTCTTCAAAATTTTAAGATTCATTACATTATTATTGGTCTAACCTAACCTAACCTCGTTGGTGCCCATAGAACGGAAAAGCCCCTGAAAGCTATATACTATCATGAATGCCGAGGGCGCTGAAGCAAAGTTAAAGCACGAGCTAAGTCCAACACTGAAATGACCCTGCCACAATAAGAGTTTACATGGGGTTTGAACCCGATTCGGTTTCATGAAGCTCCAAACAACGTCACTTATTTTACGTGGCTAAGTTCAGATTCCCTCCCTTAAAATAAAGGATTCGTAAAATTGGAAAACGCAGCATTTACAGTTCGAGAAATATACCAAGCCAAGCCCACCCACTGTATCCTGTCTGCAGCACCAAAGTATATTTGGATAAAAAAAAAGGTGAATGTTGATCAGAATTCTTAATTACCATCAAAACGTTGAAACAGTATACAAAAAAATTAAAAGCCAAGTCCAGGATAATTAGGCCTATATATGTAATAAAGAATTAACTAGGTAGGAACCGTAGTAGTTGCCTGATCAGATTGTTAACATTTGGAACTACAATTACTGTTTATTTTTCTCACCACTCAGGTTTATAATTAAGTACGGTACGTCTTATAATAAATTAAAATTTCAAAGAAATAATTACAAGCAGCTTCACGAAACGCCAAGATACCATAAACATCAGTTTATATAGAAGTCTGTTCCCCTACAAAAAATTGCATAATCGAAAAAAAAAAAAAAAAGGCTTCATTAATTATATTATAAATCAAAAATTTGGAAATTAATGCAAAGGTAGCAAAAACAGAAGACGCTATAAATTAATCTTATACGAAGTAGTTCTGGGATACGTGTAAACTACAAACAAATTGAACAAACTTATTTTACGTTATAAATATAACCCACTTTCATATTAGTTCGTCGATGATGCATAGTTACAACCTACAGATGGGTTCCTTATCTATATTATAATAAGAGCTGTGTCTGTCTGTCACACTTGTAGAAATTGTAAAAAAATTCAGAAGTTGTATTACGGGCGGCAATGTGAAGCTCAAGATTTTCATGACTTCTTTTCTGTAGTTTAGCAATGGGGGAAGGGTGAGGGGTGGGGAGAATGGGTTAGCCCCCAAATTGTATGAATGGGGGTGAGGAGATTTTGGGAGATACCAGATTCAGAAATGTTGACAATGTGAAGCTCAAAATTTTCACGGCTGGGTTCTTTTTTTGTAGTTTAGCCTGTCTAACCGTCAGCGAAGCGACGGGAACTGTACTAGTTTATATTTAAATTAGAAGCCAAATAACTAACATTTAAAAAATACCAATTATTGGTTTTAAAAGTAATGAGAATGCTAGAGGGTGTTCGAAAAGTCCCCTCACCCCTTACAAAATGTATATATTGTAATACCAGTTTTATTTGAGAGATTAATTGAATTTATACGTGACTCATTAACTTTTTTTTTCTTTTCCACGTATTAGAGTTGTGAACAATAGTAGACCAGTCCACTTACACTCTGGAGGAAAGAGTAGTGATGAGCACATGAGCTCATGAAAAGTCATACTGGCAAAACGATGCATGATATCCAGAATCATTTCAAGATGATTCGATACGGCTGCACCACCAAACAAGACGGTATTAAGCTGGGAGAAAAAGTGGTTTGAAACTGGCTCTATCAAGGGCAGACAGCGGTCGGAAAGACCAACAACGCGAGCAGAAAAATGTGAAGGTGTGATTGCATCGGTGGCTCGTTCATATAGAAAAAAAAATCTTCTGAAACGATCACAAGAACTTTTAGTCCCCACGTCCACAATGAGAGATCACATGACAAAAGATCTCGGGTATTTCTTAACTATTACACCGGTCTTCGGTAGAAAGCTTTAAAAGCTGGTTTTCAATGTTAAAGACATGACTTAAATATGGGTATAAAAATAGGTTAGGTTAGGTACAAAAGGTTAAAAAACGGTAAAGTTCTAAAAGTTTTAAGCTTCAATAACTAACAAATCATTTACGACGGAAACGAGTAGCACATTGAAAAACATTGAAAACCAGCTTTTAAAGACTTTTCTACCGAAGACGGGTGTAATAGTAAATATTTACCGATCTCGGTATGAAACCACACCGCCCGTCACTTGTTAATGAATTAAGCGATACAGACATGCAGAAACTGTAATTAGTAACTGTATTTACTGTAATTAAAGTAATTGTTGTTAGCGACTCGTTTCTTAAGTTGTACCTATCCCATATAAACACAATTAAATCACACACAAATAAAATTGGTATTACATTTTGTTAGGGGTCGCGGGACTTCTCAAACACCCTGTAGTTAAAAAAAAACCCAACTACAATTTAAGACCAAATATTAATAAGTCGCTCTGCCTCCAACCAAAAATCACCAATAAAATCAGGTTTCGAACTGCAAACTATCACCAAACACACCCACAAAGTAAAGAGAAAACCTTCCAACTGAAACTCTATTCACGTTGTTTCAGCTTTTCTTTTTGGAATCGAAGTAACTTCATTAACACTTTAGTTTCCTGATATGTGACTTGCTTAAAATTCTTAAGATAAATATTTATTATTATTTTTTAGAATTAATTTCGTTAAGTTGAACAATTACAATTTAAATATTAAGCTATCTAATTCTAAATGGTAATAAATACGTATATCAAAGTTTTTCATTTGACTTCTAATAAATGACATAGATTCGATGGATACCAACTATACACGTTATACAATAGTTTTATATATAGTTATTTTTACGTAAGTGAAAAGTGTGTGTGTATATATATATATATATATATATATATATATATATATCAAGTCATCCCATAAGTAATGTCGTTTTTCTGCATTGCTAAACTCGCGTCGTGTTTGCACATGTTTCTGTGTATATTTTGTGGAGAAATCGAATTTTTATGTTTTAAACATGTTACTTCTCAGTCTACGTGTAGTTTCAACACGTTAACAATCTTCGTTTATTCCATCCTTACGGATAAGATGGAGGTGTCAGAGGAACACATTAGGCATATGCTGCTTTATGAGTTTAGGAAAGGAAATAACGCGACGGCAGCCGCAAAAAATATTCAGGGTATTTATGGGAGGGAAGCTTTAAATATAAGAAAATGTCAACGATGGTTCCAGAAGTTTAGGTCCGGTGACTATAGCTTAAATGATAAAGAGGGCTAGGGCCGACCTCTTGAGTTCAATGATGACCTTCTGATAGCTACACTTCAAGAAAATCCTGCTGTAATTGTTGAAGAACTTGCCCAGCGCCTAAATTTGACCGGTTCCACAGTTCATTGCCACCTGCAACAACTGGGAAAAGTGTTGAAACTTGGGAAGTGGGATCCCTATACGTTGTCACCAGACAACTGTAGAGATCGTGTGTACATTTCCTCTTCATTGCATTCTCGGCAACTTCAAGCACCGTTTCTGAATCGACTCATTACTGAGGACGAAAAATGGGAGCTTTATCACAATGTTAAGCGTCATCGGCAGTGGGTTAGTGCTGGGCAGGGCTGTTGGGATAAATCCCCGGGGCTCGGACCTCTAGGGGCCCTGGAAAGAGAGGGGGTAAAATCTAAAAATATTAATAAAGCAATTGATTAAATAACAGAGAGGAAATATAATTAATGAACATACATTTCATAGAGATTATCATAGTCAATCTGAAACAGATAGAATATCTGCGGTCCACCAATGCCCAAGACCGACTGACGGATCTGGGAACTATTGTAATTGAAAGCCAGTTAGCCCGTACTTTAAATTTCATCAGAATCATTTACCACTTTGCTAGAGAGAAGGCAAAGAAAGTACACTTCTAATTATGAAAATCTTGCAGTAAACAATTGTCTTGCCTGCATGGACTGGTACTGCATTTGTAAATTGTATGGTGATAGAATTAATATAATTGATTTGAAAAATAAAATGGTCATTTTCTTCTGAGTTGTTTATTCATACTGTATGTTTTGAATAATGACTTGGACATATAATCAGTTTGCTTGTTATCTACACAAAAAACATTCATAATAAAAGACTGAGTAAACAGGGGGGCCCATATACCAATCTTTCCCCGGGGCCTCGTCGGCCCTGGAAGCTAGACTCCTACAAGAATCTCCCACATTATTCTATTCTCTTGATAGAATATCTAGTAGAATTAAATTCGACGTAGGCACACTTCCCAAATATTTATTAATTCATTAAAAACAAACAAACAAACACTTTATTTCAGACTCAACATGTACAAACATTATACAAGTGGTCCATAGAAAATTAAGAGATAGTTGTCTGCAGCACTGACTAAGTAAACCAGTGAATCATTGTGAATAATGAACATACAGTTGCCTACGCCAATACTTCCAGATTTGAGATTTATAAAATATATCGGAGACCAGTCCACTAACCATGACCAGGGACGTAGCAAGTGGGGGGGGGTCAACGGAGGCGGTCGCTCCCCCCACCTCCCGCCTTGGAAAGTCGAGGAAAAAAATCTGCGGTAATTACAACCAAAGTGTAACATTTAACAATTTGGTATCTATATTTTATGGAAGGATTGTCTGTATATATATATATATATATATATATGTTATTTAAGCGATATTTTGCGTCGTTTTTTTAAACACGTCCAAACACGTTTGGACGTGTTTAAACACGTATCGTACGGAACTACTGAAATATGAAGCGCGGGGAAACTGAACACAGCTCGGCGCCAGTTAGTTTTGCATGCACAGCAGCATAGTACAGTGTGACGAGTGGGACGTGTTGCATCATTGCATGTTGGTCAAGCTTCGTTAATTCGTTACACAATATTGCGATGGATATACGAAAATATTTCAAAAGAAAATCAGTTGAGTCGGTTGAAGAACACAATGAAATGACACAGCAGAACCTTCCCGTAAAGTTATTAGACAAGCGGAAGACGATGCACATCAACCAGAACTAAGTGATGAAAATGCATATGTAACAATCAAGTAAAGGTTGAGGTGCCGTCTGAAACGAAGGCTTCACTGAACTACCCGACCACTGGTAAGTTGATCTGGTATAATTACAAATTTACAAAAGAAATGTCTACGTGTTTGATGCTATAAAGGCAAATAATAAAACAATATAACATACTTAATAAATTGCTCGTCAATGAATGTAGAATTATCAAATATCATGTTGGGAGTCATTTAGAATAACTACCTATATACTGTACATATGTAATAATATATTAAAAAAATCAGATAATCGTTAACACAAACGACAGAGCAAACAATTGTTATTACCATATAATGTTATCGTTATGTACCTTCTAATACTAGGCTGCTATTTTGCTAGATGGTTGTGATCAGTGTCCAGTGATGCTTATTGTGTCAATTGTCAACATGTTATGGCAGAGCATTTTTTAAGCTTTTCCCACTGGGCGACAAAGCAAAGGCAGATCGGGAAGTGAAGGGAGGATTAAGGCAGAGCTCCCCTGCGAGTGGTATAAAAAATTAATTGAATGAATGATTGACAGAAATAAAAAATGGGCCAAATTTTGATTTTTTGAACTCTTCCAGCGCCGTTCATTTTATTTCCATATAAAATCTAGCAATTTTTTTGTTGTTAAAATCATAAAAATTCAAATGTAAACAAACGCCTAATACGTGCCATCAGATCTGCCACCTCAGAAGATGACTGCACTGGAATTGCCGACTTACATACACGAGAAGCAGCTAATAGAGTTATATCGAAACCTATGGATTGCTCTCAGAATTGCAGTCACTCTTCCAGTGACCGGAGCCAGGAGCGACTAACTAGGGCGACATGTCCCCCCCCCCCCCCCAACTTTTGAACTGAGGAGGATAATATAGGTTTTGTCCGCCCCAACTTTTGATCTAAATTTCCTTTAATGTTAAGTATATACTTGATATACATAAGGTAGTTGGAAAATGCTTTTTTGATTTTCCTATTACTATCATAAATATAGATCATTCTCTAAATCATAGTATTTTAAGAGCATCATTTTGGTCGCAAATACATTACCTACAGGATAGCAGCACAGAAATTCATAGCAGAATTTTTCATCATTATAGTTGTCTCCCCCAACTTTTGAAAGCTAGTTACGCTCTTGACCGTAGCCACAGTTGAAAGGAGGTTCTCCAAGTTGAAGCTAATTAAAACGTACCTCAGGTCAACAATGGCACAAGAACGTCCGAGTGAGCTTCTCATTATGAGCATCAATCGGGAGGTAGGCTGGAAGCTGTCCTATGACGATGATATTGATGATATTGATGAATTTGCGATAAAAAAAAGCCAGGAAAGGTTTTGAATGTACTGCATGTGATATATATCTCTCTAAATAAACTTTAGATTTTTGTTTATTTAATTGTATATAAACCATTTTATTGTGCGAAATATATAGATATATTAGGGCCCACAAAAGGTTGGAGCCGGCACTGCGCTTAACTTCGCTAAACGCCGAAAAGTGGTGTTACGACACCAACCACTTTCAGATCAAAGTGTTAAGTACAGATTAGGAGTGGCGTGGGGTCTTAAAAATTTCTTGCCATTCGCAAATATCTTATTTCAAATCTAACAAAATATTCTTTACAACTTTTGCCACTGTGATGTTCTGATTTTCTGTGCGGACATGAAACGAGAACAGTACTCAGTTAATGAAAAACTTCCTTAACTTAAACATATGCAGTACTCGCTCTTCTGATGTGAAAACTCCTGTTTGATTCCCATTAATTTTTTTCCCCGATGATTGTTTTAATGCACTTGTATCCTGTCTATTGACATTATTCCTAAACTTCTGACTTAGTGATTCCGTATCGTTTGTGCGTTGCTGCTTTTTTTCTTACTGCAATTCTTTACCACCATATACTGAGAAGGAATGTAGTCTAGTGATGTATTGGATGTCAAATTTCAGACATGTTGGATACGGATGCGGATGTTCATGCATAAATTTGTCAGCTTCATATGGTAGTTTAAATTCATACTTAATTTATTAATTCTTTCGATTTTTGGTTGTTTATAAATATTAGATATTATTTTGTAATTATAATTTTCATATATACTCTTCCCTTTATGACGAGTTTTCGCCATACAGCTATGTTTTACCAGGAAGGGGGACGGGGACCCAACTCGTCTTGCATCCCACCAACCACTTTCCCCAAGTTCCCAACCACCACCCTTTGGAAAGTAGTGTGCTTATGACATTATGTATTTCTAGCATGAACAATTGAGGGGTCCCGCGTCTTAAGGTACCTAAGCGCCAAAATTAAAATTCGTCAGAAATCACCTCCAAAGTTCAGCAATATTCTGGCAATAGTATCTGTTATTGAGCTAGAACGTTAATTTTTGGCTAAATTAGAGTTAAGTATGCTAATGAAGACGTTGAGTTTTTGGAATAGATTTCATATTTTTTTATTTCCTTATTATGCCGAACTTTGGGAGCGATTTCTGGCACAGAATGATTCCATCGATTTTTCATCACTATCACTATCACGGTGAGACATTGCTGCACACTTTGATAATAGTTAGAAGCCGGGTGAATAGAATAATATAAACCACGCAACATTCAGCAGTATGAGCACGAACACAGGACGCCTGCTAACAGCAACGCGAGTCTTAAGGTACTGGCGGGATGTTTGTGTCGTCACTCTCTCGGCGCGTGGAGCAGGTGGCCAATCAGAAAGCAGAACGGCGTTGCTGCCATGCCTTCATTCGCTCGCGCTCCTCCTGCTGTTCCCGCCACCGAGCGATAGTGAAGAGTAGTTCGCTTCGTAAGGTTTTCAACCATACTTCTACTGTCGTTAAGGTCATTATAACCCAAACCACGCAATAGAGGAAGGGTGAAAAATAGTGATATCCATCAAAAACACGTTTTCGCCTGTGGTGGCACTTAGGTACCTTAAGATGCGCGACCCCTCAATTATACAAATACACAACAGACATTGCCAGTTACATTGAAAATCCAATGAAGGCCGCACAAGTTTCAGTAACTGAGTGAAAGGTAAATTGCGCTTCAAAAATAGTAATTTAGTAAATAGTACACAGCCGCATCCCGCAGGTGCTGATGAAGATGTTGAATTTTATGCGGAAATGACATGCATCACTAATGCAGTTGAACTTCATATTATACTGTGGAATGAGTTAGATAGCCATGTTGGTTCCTAATTTAGTTAAATTTTATTTTAGTTATAGAATCCTTACAGTGGTTGTTGAAGTAAATAGCGATCATTTGGCTACTTTCAAATTCCTATTATTTCAACCCACCTTACTTTAAACACTTTTATTGATCGTTCACTCAAAACTCAATGAAATTACAGAATAACTTTAGAAATATCCCTACATACATAAATCCTTATATATTTACGTGTACTTTACCTTAATGTGTGAATACTCAGGAATCACGCCAGCATGCATGAAAATTGTATTATTAAAGAATTCTCGTGAAGTGTATTCCTGAATGGTAAAAAATTATGCACGCAGGACCACACTTCTTACTACCTACTGTTTGCGATATGATCTAGCATCGGCGCGAACCAATTCAAATAGCATTCTTGAAAATAAGTGCATTAATGAAGTATAGACGATCTTAATGCATAATTTTTTGGCATTCTCGGAGGGATGAGGGTTGTCAGGGTATTCAGCAAATTAATTTTCAATCTAAATTATTCCTTGAACTAACTAGCGTAGTTACAATACAGTTAAGTAAAGTAGTGCTATGCGGAGATCACTCCAAAATTTAAACCCGCAGAAATGGTCAGGAGCGAGAGCCCGTGATATTACGGGTTGCGCAGCAAACGGGTTAACAGCAAACTCACCAGGTTTTTGAACTCCTGAATAGGATGGACAACGTTGCCTATGCTAACCCTTTTACGCAACCGTGTGAACTGGAGACAAAACCGTAAAATACTGACGCACGCAAACGCTGATTGCGAAAGATTTTTATTAATGGAATAGGGTTCTCGAGCCGTTCGTAGCACTTCGGTCCATGTTCAGAGCCACTCTTGACCAACCGCATTATACTGGTGTATACGTGGATCGACAAAGCGTTATCGTATATTTATGCCATGTTTGATGAACTCGTACACCAATGCTGAAGTCGCTAACTTCAGTACCATACTTCATTTGCGAAGAATATAACATTTCTCAGTTGGCTTACAAGACAAAACATTTGAGCAAGTCTTGAAAAATAAACTAACTTAAGAATTTAACAGGCAAATATAACTAGTCACGAAAGTTTATTGGCTCAACTTACATACTGTACAGTAGAAGCGAGATACTTTCGAGCTCTACTACTAAGAATTTTAGAATTACAAAATTATGCATGTATAACATGTATGTTTCATCTGTGTACATAGTAATCAGTGAAATGGTTTTAAATCTTTAAAACATATAATGCATCATTTTCTTTTGAAAAAAAATGGATTTAATCCTACGTGAAATTATGCAAAACAACTTCCTACTAGATAAATATTTACATACAATGTAAAAAACAGTATATAATGGTAGGCGGGTTACAACAATCTGTTCATGCTTATTACAATATACATAATTTGGGATAGTTTCACTAATTTGTATATTGTGGACTAGGGAAACTTGCAAAATTCTATTGTCAACTGGAGGGCGATTCCTAATTTTTTTTTAGTTGACTTAAAAGTAATGGGGCATTGGAACTATTTTAAAGTATAAAGCGTATTCTTTGGATTTGGAACCAATAAGCGACCATCGATTCTCATTGTGGGAGTAAGCATGGAGTACATTCATTACCAGCAGGTTCCTTCTCGGGTGCTTTGAACACAGAAGTGTAGAAAAGAGAAGCTAAAATTCCTCCAGAAATGGGGCCAATCCAGTACACCTGAAAAGAGTATTTTCTTAAATTCAGCAATTTGTTACAGCATGAAATGGAATTTTGAATCTGTGGCTAAACCAATTTACAAACCTGGCATAGCTTTATAACTAACAGTACAGTACACTGAACTATTTGGTCACTGGTGTTCTTAAACCTTCAACCTAAACAGTTACATGACTTTCCCTCCATCAACATTAAGACGATGCAGCCACATTATCACATTGCTCAAGTTATTAACCTTTCTTCTGTCAAGCCTGAATATAACTGTGCACAGACATCGTGCCTTTAGCGTCATGCGCACACAGCACTGCGAATTTCTGCATATGCAAAATTTATCCTCCACCAGGATTTTAAACCAAAACCTTCGATTCGCAGACACGATCACTAACCATTCAGCTATGACAGGATAAAAGTAATCCGACGAGAAGAGAAATACATTTCGCATATACAAAAATTACTGATTATTGGTTTATCAATACGTTTTGTGCCTAAATAAAATTACGTAGTGAGTCACTAAACCTGCAGTGTCAAGTAATCTAATTACGTCAGTTAAGGGTAATCGTCTGTAGCTTAATAGATAAATAGGGCTCGGTTGGTCGAAGTTTCCTTGCCACTGGAGCTAATGGCCAACTAAAGAACGAAATATAGGTAGTGATAACCTGAAGCAAAGCGCCAGTAAACATTTATACCTAATTGCTAATCAAACTAACGGGATTTAACACCCGGCGCTACTACCGAGAAAAAGAGGAAGACGTCAGAAAAATTAGAAAAGCAGATGTGGAAGCCAAACAAACGGACAAACTACACACGGTCAGAAGACTGAAATACTGCTCAGCCTTTACGTCCCTATATAAAAAAGAAAGCAAATTTCATAGCCAACATCAATACATAAACGAAACTGTTACTGGGAAAGAGTACGTACATTAAATCTATATTCGCAAGAAAATATATGCAGGGAAAGTAATCGAAAAACTAGTACCTAATCTCAAACTGAACCCGATAATCATTCAATCACCATTGGAAAACAGGAAAGGTATAATGTGTAGTGCTTCCACATTAAAGGCCAGAAAAGGGACATCCTCGGCTCAAAGAAAATAGCTTTGTTTTCAGAGGGCCAGGACAACTAGTTGACCAAAGAAATAGTCTTCAAAAGACTAAACGCTTGGCTTAGTATCCTAGATAAGCCGGTGCGCCTGGCTAGGCGAGATTGAGAGCTCAGGAAAGTAACCATCTCTTGCCATCGAGTAGAGTCTAGAGGGCGGCCTTCAGCCTGACCGTGTGAAGAAACTGACGCACGAAACATTTGCATTGCATCTGTATAGAAACAACTTACCCATTGGTTTGTCCAAATCCCAGTCATTACTGCCGGGCCGAGAGATCTGGCAGGATTCATTGAAGAACCAGTAATTGGAACCTATAAAAATTACATATAGACTTGTCCTGAAGCATAATTTTTAGGCAACATTGATAAACTTTTTCACTGGACAAATACGAGTTTTGTAGTTCATAATTCAAAACTAAATTTAGATGGAGGAAAGAAAAGGTTCTTACTGCAGCAAGATGGCAAGCAGTGATGGAAATACCAATAGCAAGTGGTGTTGACCCTTTTATGTCCGTTCTTTGTTCGTCACATACAGCCAACACAGTCAGTACCAACACAAACGTAATGAGCAGTTCAACACCCAATGCCTGACCAGCACTAATATTTTCATTTGGGGAGGTGATCCCAAGTGTTCCGTGGCTTGAGGTTGGTGTAATACCCTGTAAAAAAGATATACAAGGTTAACCAAAAGGTTGATTCATGTGCAATACTTCCTGCGTAAATATTCAAACTACAGCCTGTGAAGAACTTACATCAGTAGAAATGTTGGTGTGGGTATACTATTTCCGAACATTTCTTTAAGGGAGCAATGTCGTTCTATAGTTTAATATTGGCAAGGCATTTTCCCTATTACTCGCATATCTACTTTTACACGTAAGTAGGATGAGTATTTTGCCATTTAAGAAAATTTTTAAATAGTGTCCAAATGAGGTTAAGCCGTGTTCGCGAGACTTCCCTTAAGAATAGCGGCTCCTGCAACAGCTCCGGTACATTGTGCGAGGATATAGAGAAACGCTCGAACCACCGAAATTTGACGTCCTACCAATAAACCACACGAGATTGCAGGATTGATATGACATCCTGACACGTGACCTAAACACTAACGTCAGGAGGGAGGAAAATAGGTTTAAATGTCTCACATTCGTGGCGAGTGATAATGAACTAAAAATTATAATGAAAGAATGACGCCACTGCGTAATGGTTACGCGAAAAATTGTAAATATAAAAACCGTCAAATATAAACAATACCTTTATATCAAAACTTTACAAAAAGCGGAACTGGCGCTCAAGTCATTCAAATGTACTAATTTAACGTAAAAAATGCAGCAGGATTCATGGAAAACAAGAAATTAGTGATCCTAGAAATTTACTTATGTAATTTAACTTTCATCCCTTTAAAAGAAGTTACATTACTGTAGTATAAACTATTGTAAAAATCACTATTATTATTTACCTGTACCATTGTAGCTACGATGATTCCGAATGCAAGGGCAATTTGAACAGCTGTGGGTTCATAGTCATTGGTCCAGCCACTAAGACACGAGCCGCAACCGACTAACACGAGAAAAAGTGTCCCGATGAACTCTGCCACGAGGGCTCTCCAGATAGACGCGTCTTTAGCGAATTCACCAATTCTGGCATAATATTTATCAGTAATTGGATTCATTTCTTAAAATATGTCAATTTGACCTCAGGAATCGGACTACTCTAAGTAGAATAAATAAAAGATTAAGATACCTTATTAAATGCAGATATATACTGTACAGTAGATTATATTAAGTGGTGTAACACTCGAGGAGGATACTGTAATATATGGTGTATCATATACCAAAAAGTTGTAAACAATATTAATTGTTATTAACATCTAAGATCTCTCAATATACTTACAAATACCGTGGAACTGTACTCTACAACACGTTAGGAAACGGTCCTTTACACGAAACCACTAATGAGAGTGGAACAATTTAAAGAGTAAGTTCAGCCTCGAATCATTTACAAATTGTAACATACTAGAATACCAGTAATACAAACTAGCAAAATTAAAACTAGGACACTATTACTCAAAGAAAAGCATATTTACTGTAACCTAATGTTTCTTAAACTTAAAAAAGCCTACCAAATGATCAAAGCGTGGACGATTGTTAGTGTTTTCATTAGTATAAAAACTTAAATAATTGTTAACTTTTTAGTAAATGGTAACTTATGGACAATATTACATCCTCCTGTATACAAAATAATAGGTTTTAACACTGGGAAGGAACTGGATTTTGTCGATTGATTAGATTGTTAAAGTTAGAAATACAATAACTGGTAATAGTTTGGTTACCCTTTTCTTTGTATATAAAGTTCGTTCTATAATAATTGGAATGGAGATTAAGAAACTGTGTAAAGGTTATGAAAAATTTGAAAATACTTCAGTAGTACGAAGTTCGCAAAAAAAAATAATCACCTCTACAGCCACTAGTACCCCTAACTGCTGCTTTTACGAGTTTGGCAGAGAATTAAGTTAATTCTCAAACAGTTTCATCCTGGTTTTTATTACCCATACGTTTCTTACGAATACGCTTGCTTTGATCAACGAGTTGAACTAAGACGTAGATCAGGGGTAGTGAACCTTTTTACAGTCTTGAAAAAAAAATTCGCGTGCCCACCAAAGTTTATATATATTACACCAAATTATAAACAAGTATTATTTTACACTAGCTTTTTGGATAATTTATGCTTAGGCGCGCAAGGCAAATACGCGTGCCATAGGTTCGCCACCACTGGCGTAGATACATTAGCCCTCTTAAATAGAGAAAAAAAATTCAACAAAGCTTCTGTTCAACGTTGCACACTTTGCTGCAAGGAATAATTTTTTAACTTCGAATACAACTTTCCTCCTACAAACTACTACACATTCGCCAGGGAGAAAGTTAATTTTATGTAGAAGTAGCTATATTCCCTTTCGCAACAAATGTAGCAGGCGCTGGCCGAGTTTGGTTTCAGAGAACAGTTCTACGATGATGGAAAGCTTGAGAACTCCTGGGAGTCGAAGCCTCGGAGTAGACTCCTTTTCGGGAAAGTTACTTAGCTAGAACAGAACTTCAGTTTTAAATAGCCTGTATCAAAGTTCTTTAAAAAATTGTAGACGTACACTGTCTGGGGAATTCTTAAATTGGAGGGTGCTAACTAGCTGGAGTTGCGGCAGGATCAGTGCTTCCTTATCCAAGTCATCCCTACGCGAAGGACGCGATATAAAGAATCAAAATAGGGGAGATGACATTTTATGTAAACTTCGTTGGAGTTCTTAAACTGGAGTGCTCTGACCGGCTTCAGGAGCCTCTGGATCAGTGCTCCCTTATCTAAATTCCATTGTGAATGATGATTATGTAAATGGTTGATTTTCAAAAGTATCGCCACCGTGGCTTGGCACTCCTGAGAAATGGCGTACATAAAAAATCCTCAAAAAATGCATGGTGTAATTAGATGCAGTTTAGTGTTTCATGTTATCTTTATTTCCCAGTCCTCTAAAGCAGTGGTTCCCAACCGGTTTTGGCTTATGGCCCCCTTAGGAACCTTATTTTTTCCTGTGGCCCCCATAAGCATTATTTTCAGTAGGTAATATGCAGATTTAACTATTTTACAAAATAACATTTTCCTGTGGCCCCCTTCAAATGTGCCATGGCCCCCAGGGAGCCATATGGCCCCCGGTTGGGAAACACTGCTCTAAAGTATACCTGGGTAGACGAGATAGGCTAAATATACACATGGTGTGAATGTGTTAAGCCGTTCTTTTCATAAATCTTTTCACTACTCCCTGTTAGCAGCGGCCGGCAGAGGGAGAAACTTCTGTTCTATACTTTTACTAGTATTCCTGTATAAGGTTTACAAGTGTAAACTTGGTAAAAGTTTACACCATTTTCATTGTTTCCTACTTTGAGCTAGCCTAGAGTGGATCTTAGGGTCTGTTAGCATTTCTAATCACTTATTTATGGTCTCAGGATGACTATTGCAGCAAGT
This sequence comes from Bathynomus jamesi, assembly GCA_023014485.1. Taxonomy (NCBI): domain Eukaryota; kingdom Metazoa; phylum Arthropoda; class Malacostraca; order Isopoda; family Cirolanidae; genus Bathynomus; species Bathynomus jamesi. The sequence goes on along the minus strand of JAJOZX010001677.1, from coordinate 648,221 downwards.
TTCAAAGTCGCCAAAGAACTTTGAAACATCGATTGAAGAATGAAAGCTCGACACTTTCCGATCTATGGAGACCATTGAAATGAGATTAATTTAAAACAACTATTAATAATCAGTACATTTTGAATAGGAGAAATTTATTTAACAGCTATGAACTAAAATCAAAATATTTGTTTATTCTTCAAAATTTTAAGATTATTACATTATTATTGGTCTAACCTAACCTAACCTCGTTGGTGCCCATAGAACGGAAAAGCCCCTGAAAGCTATATACTATCATGAATGCCGAGGGCGCTGAAGCAAAGTTAAAGCACGAGCTAAGTCCAACACTGAAATGACCCTGCCACAATAAGAGTTTACATGGGGTTTGAACCCGATTCGGTTTCATGAAGCTCCAAACAACGTCACTTATTTTACGTGGCTAAGTTCAGATTCCCTCCCTTAAAATAAAGGATTCCTAAAATTGGAAAACGCAGCATTTACAGTTCGAGAAATATACCAAGCCAAGCCCACCCACTGTATCCTGTCTGCAGCACCAAAGTATATTTGGATAAAAAAAAAGGTGAATGTTGATCAGAATTCTTAATTACCATCAAAACGTTGAAACAGTATACAAAAAAATTAAAAGCCAAGTCTAGGATAATTAGGCCTATATATGTAATGAAGAATTAACTAGGTAGGAACCGTAGTAGTTGCCTGATCAGATTGTTAACATTTGGAACTACAATTACTGTTTATTTTTCTCACCACTCATGTATAATTAAGTACGGTACGTCTTATAATAAATTAAAATTTCAAAGAAATAATTACAAGCAGCTTCACGAAACGCCAAGATACCATAAACATCAGTTTATATAGAAGTCTGTTCCCCTACAAAAACTTGCATAATCGAAAAAAAAAAAAAAAAGGCTTCATTAATTATAAATCAAAAATTTGGAAATTAATGCAAAGGTAGCAAAACAGAAGACGCTATAAATTAATCTTATACGAAGTAGTTCTGGGATACGTGTAAACTACAAACAAATTGAACAAACTTATTTTACGTTATAAATATAACCCACTTTCATATTAGTTCGTCGATGATGCATAGTTACAACCTACAGATGGGTTCCTTATCTATATTATAATTAGAGCTGTGCGTCTGTCTGTCCGTCCGTCACACTTATAGAAATTGTAAAAAAAATTCAGAAGTTGTATTACGGGCGGCTATGTGAAGCTCAAGATTTTCATGACTTCTTTTCTGTAGTTTAGCAATGGGGGAAGGGTGAGGGTGGGGGTAATGGGGAGGTGAGGTAATGGGGGTGGGTGGTTAGCCCCCAAGTTGTATGAATGGGGGTGAGGAGATTTTGGGAGATACCAGATTCAGAAATGTTGACAATGTGAAGCTCAAAATTTTCACGGCTGGGTTCTTTTTTTGTAGTTTAGCCTGTCTAACCGTCAGCGAAGCGACGGGAACTGTACTAGTTTATATTTAAATTAGAAGCCAAATAACTAACAAATTTAAAAAACTATCAATTATTGGTTTTAAAAGTAATGAGAATGCTAGAGGGTGTTCGAAAAGTCCCCTCACCCCTTACAAAATGTATATGTAATACCAGTTTTATTTGAGATTAATTGAATTTATACGTGATTCATTAACTTTTTTTTTCTTTTCCACGTATTAGAGTGTGAACAATAGTAGACCAGTCCACTTAGACTCTGGAGGAAAGAAGTGATGAGCACATGAGCTCATGAAAAGTCATACTGGCAAAACGATGCATGATATCCAGAATCATTTCAAGATGATTCGATACGGCTGCACCACCAAACAAGACGGTATTAAGCTGGGAGAAAAAGTGGTTTGAAACTGGCTCTATCAAGGACAGACCGGTCGGAAAGACCAACAACGCGAGCAGAAAAATGTGAAGGTGTGATTGCATCGGTGGCTCGTTCATATAGAAAAAAAAATCACTTCTGAAACGATCACAAGAACTTTTAGTCCCCACGTCCACAATGAGAGATCACATGACAAAAGATCTCGGGTATTTCTTAACTATTACACCGGTCTTCGGTAGAAAGCTTTAAAAGCTGGTTTTCAATGTTAAAGACATGACTTAAATATGGGTATAAAAATAGGTTAGGTTAGGTACAAAAGGGTAAAAAATGGTAAAGTTTTAAAAGTTTTAAGCTTCAATAACTAACAAATCATTTGCGACGGAAACGAGTATCATTTTTTAATTCAGCACATTGAAAAACATTGAAAACCAGCTTTTAAAGACTTTTCTACCGAAGACGGGTATAATAGTAAATATTTACCGATCTCGGTATGAAACCACACCGCCCGTCACTTGTTAATGAATTAAGCGATACAGACATGCAGAAACTGTAATTAGTAACTGTATTTACTGTAATTAAAGTAATTGTTGTTAGTGACTTGTTTCTTAAATTGTACCTATCCCATATAAACACAATTAAATCACACACAAATAAAATTGGTATTACATTTTGTTGGGGGTGACGGGACTTCTCAAACACCCTGTAGTTAAAAAAACCCAACCACAATTTAAGACCAAATATTAATAAGTCCCTCTGCCTCCAACCAAAAATCACCAATAAAATCAAGTTTCGAATTGCAAACTATCACCAAACACATCCACAAAGTAAAGAGAAAACCTTTCAACTGAAACTCTATTCACGTTGTTTCAGCTTTTCTTTTTGGAATCGAAGTAACTTCATTAACACTTTAGTTTCCTGATATGTGACTTGCTTAAAATTCTTAAGATAAATATTTATTATTATTTTTTAGAATTAATTTCGTTAAGTTGAACAATTACAATTTAAATATTAAGCTATCTAATTCTAAATGGTAATAAATACGTATATCAAAGTTTTTCATTTGACTTCTAATAAATGACATAGATTCGATGGATACCAACTATACACGTTATACAATAGTTTTATATATAGTTATTTTTACGTAAGTGAAAAGTGTGTGTGTGTGATATATATATATATATATATATATATATATATATATATATATCAAGTCATCCCATAAGTAATGTCGTTTTTCTGCATTGCTAAACTCGCGTCGTGTTTGCACATGTTTCTGTGTATATTTTGTGGAGAAATCGAATTTTTATGTTTTAAACATGTTACTTCTCAGTCTACGTGTAGTTTCAACACGTTAACAATCTTCGTTTATTCCATCCTTACGGATAAGATGGAGGTGTCAGAGGAACACATTAGGCATATGCTGCTTTATGAGTTTAGGAAAGGAAATAACGCGACGGCAGCCGCAAAAAATATTCAGGGTATTTATGGGAGGGAAGCTTTAAATATAAGAAAATGTCAACGATGGTTCCAGAAGTTTAGGTCCGGTGACTATAGCTTAAATGATAAAGAGGGCTAGGGCCGACCTCTTGAGTTCAATGATGACCTTCTGATAGCTACACTTCAAGAAAATCCTGCTGTAATTGTTGAAGAACTTGCCCAGCGCCTAAATTTGACCGGTTCCACAGTTCATTGCCACCTGCAACAACTGGGAAAAGTGTTGAAACTTGGGAAGTGGGATCCCTATACGTTGTCACCAGACAACTGTAGAGATCGTGTGTACATTTCCTCTTCATTGCATTCTCGGCAACTTCAAGCACCGTTTCTGAATCGACTCATTACTGAGGACGAAAAATGGGAGCTTTATCACAATGTTAAGCGTCATCGGCAGTGGGTTAGTGCTGGGCAGGGCTGTTGGGATAAATCCCGGGGCTCGGACCTCTAGGGGCCCTGGAAAGAGAGGGGGTAAAATCTAAAAATATTAATAAAGCAATTGATTAAATAACAGAGAGGAAATATAATTAATGAACATACATTTCATAGAGATTATCATAGTCAATCTGAAACAGATAGAATATCTGCGGTCCACCAATGCCCAAGACCGACTGACGGATCTGGGAACCATTGTAATTGAAAGCCAGTTAGCCCGTACTTTAAATTTCATCAGAATCATTTACCACTTTGCTAGAGAGAAGGCAAAGAAAGTACACTTCTAATTATGAAAATCTTGCAGTAAACAATTGTCTTGCCTGCATGGACTGGTACTGCATTTGTAAATTGTATGGTGATAGAATTAATATAATTGATTTGAAAAATAAAATGGTCATTTTCTTCTGAGTTGTTTATTCATACTGTATGTTTTGAATAATGACTTGGACATATAATCAGTTTGCTTGTTATCTACACAAAAAACATTCATAATAAAAGACTGAGTAAACAGGGGGGCCCATATACCAATCTTTCCCCGGGGCCTCGTCGGCCCTGGAAGCTAGACTCCTACAAGAATCTCCCACATTATTCTATTCTCTTGATAGAATATCTAGTAGAATTAAATTCGACGTAGGCACACTTTTCTCAAATATTTATTAATTCATTAAAAACAAACAAACACTTTATTTCAGACTCAACATGTACAAACATTATACAAGTGGTCCATAGAAAATTAAGAGATAGTTGTCTGCAGCACTGACTAAGTAAACCAGTGAATCATTGTGAATAATGAACATACAGTTGCCTACGCCAATACTTCCAGATTTGAGATTTATAAAATATATCGGAGACCAGTCCACTAACCATGACCAGGGACGTAGCAAGTGGGGGGGGTCAACGGAGGCGGTCGCTCCCCCCCCCCTCCCGCCTTGGAAAGTCGAGGAAAAAAATCTGCGGTAATTACAACCAAGGTTCACCGCCAAAGTGTAACATTTAACAATTTGGTATCTATATTTTATGGAAGGATTGTCTGTATATATATATATATATATATATATATATGTTATTTAAGCGATATTTTGCGTCGTTTTTTTAAACACGTCCAAACACGTTTGGACGTGTTTAAACACGTATCGTACTGAACTACTGAAATATGAAGCGCGGGGAAACTGAACACAGCTCGGCGCCAGTTAGTTTTGCATGCACAGCAGCATAGTACAGTGTGACGAGTGGGGCGTGTTCCATCATTGCATGTTGGTCAAGCTTCGTTAATTCGTTACACAATATTGCGATGGATATACGAAAATATTTCAAAAGAAAATCAGTTGAGTCGGTTGAAGAACACAATGAAAATGATACAGCAGAACCTTCCCGTAAAGTTATTAGACAAGCGGAAGACGATGCACATCAACCAGAACTAAGTGATGAAAATGCATATGTAAGCAATCAAGTAAAGGTTGAGGTGCCGTCTGAAACGAAGGCTTCACTGAACTACCGACCACTGGTAAGTTGATCTGGTATAATTACAAATTTACAAAAGAAATGTCTACGTGTTTGATGCATATAAAGGCAAATAATAAAACAATATAACATACTTAATAAATTGCTCGTCAATGAATGTAGAATTATCAAATATCATGTTGGGAGTCATTTAGAATAACTACCGAATATACTGTACATATGTAATAATATATTAAAAAAATCAGATAATCGTTAACACAAACGACAGAGCAAACAATTGTTATTACCATATAATGTTATCGTTATGTACCTTCTAATACTAGGCTGCTATTTTGCTAGATGGTTGTGATCAGTGTCCAGTGATGCTTATTGTGTCAATTGTCAACATGTTATGGCAGAGCATTTTTTAAGCTTTTCCCACTGGGCGACAAAGCAAAGGCAGATCGGGAAGTGAAGGGAGGATTAAGGCAGAGCTCCCCTGCGAGTGGTATAAAAAATTAATTGAATGAATGATTGACAGAAATAAAAAATGGGCCAAATTTTGATTTTTTGAACTCTTCCAGCGCCGTTCATTTTATTTCCATATAAAATCTAGCAATTTTTTTGTTGTTAAAATCATAAAAATTCAAATGTAAACAAACGCCTAATATGTGCCATCAGATCTGCCACCTCAGAAGATGACTGCACTGGAATTGCCGACTTACATACACGAGAAGCAGCTAATAGAGTTATATCGAAACCTATGGATTGCTCTCAGAATTGCAGTCACTCTTCCAGTGACCGGAGCCAGGAGCGTAACTAACTGGGGCGACATGTCCCCCCCCCCCCAACTTTTGAACTGAGGAGGATAATATAGGTTTTGTCCGCCCCAACTTTTGATCTAAATTTCCTTTAATGTTAAGTATATACTTGATATACATAAGGTAGTTGGAAAATGCTTTTTGATTTTCCTATTACTATCATAAATATAGATCATTCTCTAAATCATAGTATTTTAAGAGCATCATTTTGGTCGCAAATACATTACCTACAGGATAGCAGCACAGAAATTCATAGCAGAATTTTTCATCATTATAGTTGTCTCCCCCAACTTTTGAAAGCTAGTTACGCTCTTGACCGTAGCCACAGTTGAAAGGAGGTTCTCCAAGTTGAAGCTAATTAAAACGTACCTCAGGTCAACAATGGCACAAGAACGTCCGAGTGAGCTTCTCATTATGAGCATCAATCGGAGGTAGGCTGGAAGCTGTCCTATGATGATGATATTGATGAATTTGCGATAAAAAAAAGCCAGGAAAGGTTTTGAATGTACTGCATGTGATATATATCTCTAAATAAACTTTAGATTTTTGTTTATTTAATTGTATATAAACCATTTTATTGTGCGAAATATAGATAATTAGGGCCCACAAAAGGTTGGAGCCGGCACTGCGCTTAACTTCGCTAAACGCCGAAAAGTGGTGTTACGACACTAACCACTTTCAGATCAAAGTGTAAGGACAGATTAGGAGTGGCGTGGGGACTTAAAAATTTCTTGCTATTCGTAAATATCTTATGTCAAATCTGACAAAATGTTCTTTACAACTTTTGCCACTGATGTTCTGGTTTCCTGTACGGGCATGAAACGAGAACAGTACTCAATTAATGAAAAACTTCCTTAACTTGAACATATGTAGTACTCTCTCTTCTGATGTGAAAACTCCTCAGTTTGATTCCCATTAATTTTTTCCCCTATGGTTGTTTTAATGCACTTGTATCCTGTCTATTGACATTATTCCTAAACTTCTGACTCAGTGATTCTGTATCGTTTGTGCGTTGCTGCTTTTTTTCTTATTGCAATTCTTTATTACCATATACTGAGAAGGAATGTAGTCTAGTGATGTATCGATGTCAGATTTCAGACATCGCGGATACGGATGCGGATGTTCATGCATAAATTTGTCAGCTTCATATGGTAGTTTAAATTCATACTTAATTTATTAATTCTTTCGATTTTTGGTTATTTATAAATATTAGATATTCGATATTATTTTGTAATTATAATTTTCATACATATACTCTTCTCTTTTTGGACGAGCTTTCGCCATACAGCTGTGTTTTACCAGGAAGCGGGACGGGGACCCAACTCGTCTTGCATCCCACCAACCACTTTCCCCAAGTTCCCAACCACCACCCTTTGGAAAGTAGTGTGCTTATGACATTATGTATTCTAGCATGAACAATTGATGGGGCCCGCGTCTTAAGGTACCTAAGCGCCAAAATTAAAATTCGTCAGAAATCACCTCCAAAGTTCAGCAATATTCTGGCAATAGTATCTGTTATTAATTGAGCTAGAACGTTAATTTTTGGCTAAATTAGAGTTCTAAGTATGCTAATGAAGATGTTGAGTTTTTGGAATAGATTTCATATTTTTTTCTATTTTTTTATTTTCTTATTATGCCGAACTTTGGGTGCGATTTCTGGCACAGAATGATTCCATTGATTTTTCATCACTATCACTAGCACGGTGAGACATTGCTGCACACGTTGATAATAGTTAGAAGCCGGGTGAATAGAATAAACCACGCAATATTCAGCAATATGAGCACGAACACAGGACGCCTGCTAACAGCAACGCGAGTCTTAAGGTACTGGCGGGATGTTTGTGTCGTGTCCCTCTCGGCGCGTGGAGCGGGTGGCCAATCAGAAAGCAGAGCGGCGTGGCTGCCATGCTTTCATTGGCTCGCGCTCCTCCTGCTGTTCCCGCCACCGAGCGATAGAGGTGAAAAGAGTAGTTCGCTTCATAAGGTTTTCAACAAAGCTGTGCGCGCTACTCATGAAAACTAGCGCCGCTAGCGCTAGCGAGGCAAAATAATAGCGGCGCTAGCGCTAGTCATTTCAAAATTTAGCGACGCTAGCGCTAGTTTTCAGTATTAGCTATAACAAATAAAAAATACCTATTATGTTAGTTACACTTCTATGCAGTAATATTGTCAAAAAGAATGTTTAAATTAAACAATTATACTATAGAACCAAAGCTTTTTATTTATTTAAATCCAGTGTAACAAAACTTTTTATTTATTTAAATCCAATATATTTATTTAAATCTAGCTATAACAAATAAAAAATACCTAATACCATAAAAAACAATACATTTCTTTTATTTAATTATTTGATATATCATATATACAACAGAAGTATTTCAAGTAATATATTTGTAATTATTCAAATCAAGTAGAAAAAACAATACAATATAATCAAGCTAATTTAGGTATCAACTTGTTTCAGTAGTACTTTATTACAACGACCTAGGACAATTATTTATTTAATTTTAGTAACAACAGTTTTTCAAAATTTGAATCGGACAACGAGGACCTTTTCGGCTTTAATATATCTTTTCCTGTCGAAAAAATCCTTTCCACTGCTGCACTTGACGGAATTGAAGTGTTTAATCGGATAAATAGTTTTGAATGAATCGGAAGGGAAGGAAGATGTATAATCTGTTGCTTTGAAACATTTCTTAGTGGAAGGCTGTTTTGATAAAAAGACACGTACTTGTTCATTACTTTGTTGTAGAATAGTTTTATGCATATTACTATCTTTTTCGAAACAACTGAACAAATTGTCTTCCTCTTCCGTGCTGGAACCGGCAGCTTCAGGTGTGCTAATTAGCCTAATTTCCATGTCACTTTTCATGCAGTCAGCAAGACGAGTCGTCAACATTTGCCGCACCTCCTCCTCCAGTGAATCAATCCATATCTGTTTAAAGCTAGGATGAGCGGCAGCGATGTAATCGTTGTTGTTGAATGCCTGTTGGAAACGATTTTCTATGCCGTTCACAAGAGCCATTGCAAGCGGTTGGCATGTGTGCTGTGGATCTTCAACAATGGTCTTCAGTTTGGAGAGACAGGCGTACAACGTGGGCAAAAGGACACCCATATAGGCATTTTGTTCACCCTGCAGAATGTCCAATGATTGGGTGAGTGGTTTCATTGCAGAAATGTAATCTTTAATGAATACTATTTCATATTTCAAACTAAGTTTATAAGGATGTTTACTGCTAAGGTGGGATTTTAAATTGAAAGTTGACTTTTTATTGACGCTGATTACTTTGTTCTTGGGTAAACATAACTTACACTTGAAATTAAAACTTATTATTTTTCGCAGTTCTGTCACAAACTCAAAATACTTTTCAATGTAAGGCCACGGATTTTTAACTTCTATTTGCTGGTCAGCAGAAGACGCCATCCTTTCGTAAACGTAATGAAAAAATCGAGCGGGAGAGAAACACAACCACACTCCGTGACTTCCGCTGTATGACTAATAACTGACAAGCACAGAGTTGCCAGATACTTTTGAACAAAATTAGCGAGGAACGTATCGAAAAGTCGCAAAAAGTAGCCCAACCCCAATTTCATTATACTATAAAATTTACTTACGGTTTTTATTTAAAATTGTAGTGAATTCAATAGCTCGTCGTCTTCTTTTTCTCTTTCATCATGGCTTGTAAAGGTCTTTTCTGACTTTTCGTAAATGCCAGAATTATATTTAAGCATAGGTGGCGAAGGTTCAAAGTTAACACAACAAATGCTTTTTTCTTCAAGCATCATTTTTATACGAAGTACAGAAGCTAAAAGTTCTAAACCCATCCGATTCCTAAGTTTGTTTTTTGTTGATGTAACTCTTGAAAATACTCGTTCCACAGTTGCATTGCTTATTGGCAAGCTGTATAGCTTTAATGCGAATACAGAAATGTCTTTTAAAACAGGCTCTCCTGCAGCATCTTTAATGTTAAAAGCCTGGCTCCAAAATAATGCCCATCATTTGGAATGCCGGAAGGAAAAACATCCTTCCAATCAATGTGAAGTAGCTTCCTCCATTGACTTTCTAGAGCATTTAATTTTGATTGGTCAGCTAAATCCAAAGGAAGATCGGAAAAGGGAGGACGAGTGTGACTGAGGCATTTACTTGGTGAAATGTTTTCGATTCGTTTTAATATTGCATAATTTGTGGGGATACGTTTGAGAAGTTCCTTACAGGTACATTTCAAAAATTCGTGACATCTTTTAAAGATGACTTTTTGAGATTCTGCTGCGATTTCTTTACATTTATATTTATTTGCCAGCTGAGTTAAAAAGACATGACCAAAGTCAACTTTTTCAATCGGTAGGAAATAGATGTATATGTCATGTCAACTGCAATATTAACATTTTGTGGATAAATAATTCTTCTTAGCATGGAAAGTGTGAAATCTTCAAGTTCCTTGAGCAACTTACTGTGATCAGCGTCTTCACTTTGAAAAAGTAAATTGATTCTTTCAAAATCTGATAAAATGGGCATTACAAATGTAAAATATAGCTCATTTACTGGATCTGAATACATTTTGTGAAGCTCTCTCGCAACATATTTATCACATGTTGATGAAGCAAGCTGAAAATGGAGTTTTAAAGATTCCCATTGATTAAGAATCCTCTTAATGCAGTTGCTTCTAGCAAGCCATCGGGTTGATGAGAGTGGTATCAACTGTAGTGGATCCTTTCCGTCATTTATGGTCTTGTATATATCCATATACGATTCTTTTCTTAGTGCTGAACGATGAAACCAATTATAAGTTTCTCGAGTCATGTAGTCTAGATTTGATGGTAACTCTTCGTAGGCATGCGAACAAAACCAAATGTAGTGAATGGCAGATACATTTAACCAATATCAAGTTAGGTATATCTTCTTTCATTAAAGTAAAAAGCGAACGATTTATGCCGCAAAGATTGGAAGCTCCGTCAGTCCCAATTGCAAAGCAGTTTCCTAAATTAACACCAATTTTATTGAAAAACTCTTTTATATGCTGGTACAATGCATCAGCAGTTGTTTCTACGACATGAATAAGGCCTAAAAATTGTGAAGAGATTTTCCTTTCTTTTTCATTGTAATAACGAACACATAAGCATAAATGCTTAGCGCATGAAATGTCTGTTGATTCGTCCAATATTAAAGAAAATGAGCACCGGTTAATTTCAGTTACTTGTTCTTTTAGTAATTCAGGAGAAATTACATTTTTTATTAATGCTGTGCATTTTGTTCTATGCAAACGTAAAGTATCGTGCTTTGAACCTGATGGCACATCACTTTTAAATAATTCACTTAAATGATCGATCTATGGACCTTATAGCGGAATGGCAAGCAACAAATACTGCAAGTTTCAGTTTTAATCTACTTATATTGTTCACTCGTTCAAACGCATGCTTTATGGTGTTTTGGGGCGGGATAAGTTTGCAATTTTCCTTATGTTTTAAAGATTCACAATGCTTTCCTAAGTCTGTTTTATGTGCTCTCAATTCAGTTTTACATAACTTGCAGTAAGCCTTTGTCCCATCTGTCTTTACTTCCTCAAGCCAGTTTTGAAATGAAGGGATTTTAAGCCAACTATTTTGAAAAGTTTTGTTATACTTTTTCCACTTAGAGATCATGGGCATGCATGACAAAATAAATATAAAACTTATAATTTGCTTGAAACTTATACAATCCGCATAAACACAGAGCAAAAAAAAAAAATCGATTACCGACACATCATTCTCACACGCGACAAACGGCGACATTAAAGCCTAAACGAAATCCGAAAATACGTTATTAATGTTAATCCATTTATTCCCTTGTTATACATATTAAAACGTGTTTACGCATGGCGGCGGGCCCGCGGAACACGTTCAGAAACGTTTTCAAACGTTATATTGCATCATGGTTAGCGTCAGTTACGTTATTAATTAATTATTATTCCATGAATATTTACGGGAAAAATATCGCATAAATAATTCATTTAAACATTGTACCACTTAATTATGCAATATTTTTCCTGTAATCAAATACGAATTCAAAGAAAGATTTTACTTACATAAGGTCCAAAATCGAAAGAAAATTAAGTCGGAGATCAGTTATTTTGAACTCTATGTCCTAATGCATAAGGTTTAATATTAAATTCAGGTGAAAATAGAATGTTTTCTACATTATATTAGTGGTCTATTATTCATAATTTCGGGGTTTTGCATTGTCGCTTCAAAAAATTACACATTAAGAAAGGGTTCATCGTATAACAAATATTTGTACACTTGCATAAAATTTCTGAAAATAGCCCAATGTCGCGAAGATGTGGGGGGAAGTAGCACAAAATTCGCAAAATCATAAATGTTGATAGCACAGGTCCTCAGAAGTAGCCCCATTTGCGAAAAGTCGCCCAATCTGGCAACCCTGGAGAAACAAGCAAGCAAGCAATGCAGAATGAGGGAACCGCCGCCAGCATACATGTTTGAAACGTTCAAACTTGTATGGAATAGGATTAAATTCATTTTTGAAAAAAAAATTAGCGCTAGCCCATAGCGTTAATTTTTATTTCGAAAACTAGCGGCGCTTTTTAGCACCACTAGTCACAGCTCTGGGTTTCAACCATACTTCTACTGTCGTAGGTCATTATAACCCAAACCACGCGATAGAGGAAGGGTGAAAATAGTGATAGCCATCAAAAACACGTTTTCGCCTGTGGTGGCGCTTAGGTACCTTAAGATGCGCGACCCCTCAATTATACAAGAGACATTGCCAGTTACATTAAAGATCCAATGAAGGCTGCACAAGTTTCAGTAACTGAATGAAGGGTAAATTGCGCTTCAAAAATAGTAATTTAGTAAATAGTACACAGCCGCATCCCGCAGGTGCTGATGAAGATGTTGAATTTTATGCGGACACGACATGCATCACTAATGTAGTTGAAACTTCATATTATACTGTGTAATGAGTTAGGTAGCCATTTTGGTTCCTAATTTATAGTTCTTAAATTTTATTTCAGTTATAGAATCCTTACAGTGGTTGTTGAAGTCAATAGCGATCATTTGGCTACTTTCAAATTCCTATTATTTCAACCCACCTTACTTTAAACACTTTTATTGATCGTTCACTCAAAACTCAATGAAATTACAGAATAACTTTTTAGAAATATCCCTACATACATAAATCCTTATATATTTACGTGTACTTTACCTTACTGTGTGAATACTCAGGAATCACGCCAGCATGCATGAAAATTGTATTAAGAGAGAATTCTCGTGAAGTGTATTCCTGAATGGTAAAAAAATTATGCACGCAGGACCACAATTCTTACTGCCTACCGTTTGCGATATGATCTAGCATCGGCGCGAACCAATTCAAATAGCATTCTTGAAAATAAGTACATTAATGAAGTATACACGATCTTTATGCATAATTTTTTGGCATTCTCGGAGGGATGAGGGTTGTCAGGGTATTCAGCAAATTAACTTTCAATCTAAATTATTCCTTGAACTAACTAGCGTAGTTACAATACAGTTAAGTAAAGTAGTGCTATGCGGAGATCTCTCCAAAATTTAAACCCGCAGAAATGGTCAGGAGCGAGAGCCCGTGATATTACGGGTTGCGCAGCAAACGGGTTAACAGCAAACTCAGCAGGTTTTTGAACTCCTGAATAGGATCGACAACGTTGCCTATGCTAACCTTTTACGCAACAGTGTGAACTGGAGCCAAAACTAAAATACTGACGCACGCAAACGCTGATTTTGTGAAAGATTTTTATTAATGGAATAGGGTTCTCGAGCCGTTCGTAGCACCTCGGTCCATGTTCAGAGCCACTCTTAACCAATCACATTATACTGGTGTGGTACGTGGATCGACAAAGCTTTATCGTATATTTATGCCATGTTTGATGAACTCTTACACCAATGCTGAAGTCGCTAACTTTAGTACCATACTTCATTTGCGAAGAATACATTTCTCAGTTGGCTTACAAGACAAAACATTTGAGAGTCTTGAAAAATAAACTTAAGAATTTAACAGGCAAATATAACTAGTCACGAAAGTTTATTGGCTCAACTTACATACTGTAGAAGCATGATACTTTGGAGCTCTACTACTAAGAATTTTACAATTACAAAATTATGCATGTATAACATGTATGTTTCATCTGTGTACATAGTAATCAGTGAAATGGTTTTAAATCTTTTAAAACATATAATGCATCATTTTCTTTTGAAAGAAAAATGGATTTAATCCTACGTGAAATTATGCAAAACAACTTCCTACTAGATAAATATTTACATACAATGTAAAAAACAGTATATAATGGTAAGCGGGTTACAACAATCTGTTCATGCTTATTACAATATACATAATTTGGGATAGTCTCACTAATTTGTATATTGTGGACGAGGGAAACTTGCAAAATTCTATTGTCAACTGAAGGGCGATTCCTAATTTTTTTTTAGTTGGCTTAAAAGTAATGGGGCAGTGGAACTATTTTAAAGTATAAAGCGTATTCTTTGGAAACCAATAAGCGACCATCGATTCTCATTGTGGGAGTAAGCATGGAGTACATTCATTACCAGCAGGTTCCTTCTCGGGTGCTTTGAACACAGAAGTGTAGAAAAGAGAAGCTAAAATTCCTCCAGAAATGGGGCCAATCCAGTACACCTGAAAAGAGTATTTTCTTAAATTCAGCAATTTGTTACAGCATGAAATGGAATTTTGAATCTGTGGCTAAACCAATTTACAAACCTGGCATAGCTTTATAACTAACAGTACAGTACACTGAACTATTTGGTCACTGGTGTTCTTAAACCTTCAACCTAAACAGTTACAAGACTTTTTCCCTCCATCAACATTAAGACGATGCAGCCACATTATCACATTGCTCAAGTTATTAACCTTTCGTCTGTCAAGCCTGAATATAACTGTGCACAGACATCGTGCCTTTAGCGTCATGCCCACACGCACACAGCACTGCGAATTTCTGCATATGCAAAATTTATCCTCCACCAGGATTTTAAACCAAAACCTTCGATTCGCAGACACGATCACTAACCATTCAGCTATGACAGGATAAAAGTAATCCGACGAGAAAGATACATTTCGCATATACAAAAATTACTGATTATTGTTTATCAATACGTTTTGTGCTAAATAAAATTACGTAGAGTCACTAAACCTGCAGTTGTCAAGTAATCTAATTACGTCAGTTAAGGGTAATTCTGTAGCTTTAGATAAATAGGGCTCGGTTGGTCGAAGTTTCCTTGCCACTGGAGCTAATGGCCAACTAAAGAACGAAATATAGGTAGTGATAACATGAAGCAAAGCGCCAGTAAACATTTATACCTAATTGCTAATCAAACTAACGGATTTAACACCCGGCGCTACTACCGAGAAAAAGGGGACGTCAGAAAAATTAGAAAAGCAGATGTGGAAGCCAAACAAACGGACAAACTACACACGGTCAGAAGACTGAAATACTGCTCAGCCTTTACGTCCCTATATAAAAAAGAAAGCAAATTTCATAGCCAACATCAATACATAAACGAAACTGTTACTGGGAAAGAGTACGTACATTAAATCTATATTCGCAAGAAAATATATGCAGGGAAAGTAATCGAAAAACTAGTACCTAATCTCAAACTGAACCCGATAATCATTCAATCACCATTGGAAAACAGGAAAGGTATGTGTAGTGCTTCCACATTAAAGGCCAGAAAAGGGACATCCTCGGCTCAAAGAAAATAGCTTTGTTTTCAGAGGGCCAGGACAACTAGTTGACCAAAGAAATAGTCTTCAAAAGACTAAACGCTTGGCTTAGTATCCTAGATAAGCCGATGCGCCTGGCTACGCGAGATTGAGAGCTCAGGAAAGTAACCATCTCTTGCCATCGAGTAGAGTCTAGAGGGCGGCCTTCAGCCTGACCGTGTGAAGAAACTGACGCACGAAACATTTGCATTGCATCTGTATAGAAAACTTACCCATTGGTTTGTCCAAATCCCAGTCATTACTGCCGGGCCGAGAGATCTGGCAGGATTCATTGAAGAACCAGTAATTGGAACCTATAAAAATTACATAGACTTGTCCTGAAGCATAATTTTTAGGCAACATTGATAAACTTTTTCACTGGACAAATACGAGTTTTGTAGTTCATAATTCAAAACTAAATTTAGATGGAGGAAAGAAAAGGTTCTTACTGCAGCAAGATGGCAAGCAGTGATGGAAATACCAATAGCAAGTGGTGTTGACCCTTTTAGGTCCGTTCTTTGTTCGTCACATACAGCCAACACAGTCAGTACCAACACAAACGTAATGAGCAGTTCAACACCCAATGCCTGACCAGCACTAATATTTTCATTTGGGGAGGTGATCCCAAGTGTTCCGTGGCTTGAGGTTGGTGTAATACCCTGTAAAAAAGATATACAAGGTTAACCAAAAGGTTGATTCATGTGCAATACTTCCTGTGTAAATATTCAAACTACAGCCTGTGAAGAACTTACATCAGTAGAAATGTTGGTGGGAGTATACTATTTCCGAACAATTTCTTTAAGGGAGCAATGTCGTTCTATAGTTTAATATTGGCAAGGCATTTTCCCTATTACTCGCAATATCTACTTTTACACGTAAGTAGGATGAGTATTTTGCCATTTAAGAAAATTTTTAAATAGTGTCCAAATGAGGTTAAGCCGTGTTCGCGAGACTTGCCTTAAGAATAGCGGCTCCTGCAACAGCTCCGGTACATTGTGCGAGGATATAGAGAAACGCTCGAACCACCGAAATTTGACGTCCTACCAATAAACCACACGAGATTGCAGGATTGATATGACATCCTGACACGTGACCTAAACACTAACGTCAGGAGGAGGAAAATATTTAAATGTCTCACATTCGTGGCGAGTGATAATGAACTAAAAATTATAATGAAAGAATGACGCACTGCGTAATGGTTACGCGAAAAATTGTAAATATAAAAACCGTCAAAATATAACAATACCTTTATATCAAAACTTTACAAAAAGCGGAACTGGCGCTCAAGTCATTCAAATGTACTAATTTAACGTAAAAATGCAGCAGGATTCATGGAAACAAGAAATTAGTGATCCTAGAAATTTACTTATGTAATTTAACTTTCATCCCTTTAAAAGAAGTTACATTACTGTAGTATAAACTATTGTAAAAATAACTTATTATTTACCTGTACCATTGTAGCTACGATGATTCCGAATGCAAGGGCAATTTGAACAACTGTGGGTTCATAGTCATTGGTCCAGCCCCTAAGACACGAGCCGCAACCGATTAACACGAGAAAAAGTGTCCCGATGAACTCTGCCACGAGGGCTCTCCAGATAGAGGCGTCTTTAGCGAATTCACCAATTCTGGCATAATATTTGTTATCAGTAATTTGATTCATTTCTTAAAATATGTCAATTTGACCTTAGGAATCGGACTACTCTAAGTAGAATAAATAAAAAATTAAGATACCTTATTAAATGCAGATATATACTGTACAATAGATTATATTAAGTGGTGTAACACTCGAGGAGGATACTCCAAATATATGGTGTATCATACCAAAAAGTTGTAATATTAATTGTTATTAACATCTAAGATCTCTCAATATACTTACAAACACCGTGGAACTGTACTCTACAACGTTAGGAAACGGTCCTTTACACGAAACCACTAATGAGAGTGGAACAATTTAAAGAGTAAGTTCAGCCTCGAATCATTTACAAATTATAACATACTAGAATACCAGTAATACAAACTAGCAAAATTAAAACTAGGACACTATACTCAAAGAAAAGCATATTTACTGTAACCTAATGTTTTTTAAACTTAAAAAAGCCTACCAAATGATCAAAGCGTGGACGAGTGTTAGTTTGTTTTCATTAGTATAAAAACCTGAATAATTGTTAACTTTAGTAAATGGAAACTTATGGACAATATTACATCCTCCTGTATACAAAATAATAGGTTAACACTGGGAAGGAACTGGATTTTGTCGATTGATTAGATTCTTAAAAAGTTAGAAATACAATAACTGGTAATAGTTTTGCTACCCTTTTCTTTGTATATAAAGTTCGTTCTATAATAATTGGAATGGAGATTAAGAAACTGTGTAAAGGTTATGAAAAATTTTAATATACTTTAGTACGAAGTTCGCAAAAAAAATAATCACCTCTACAGCCACTGGTACCCCTAACTGCTGCTTTTACGAGTTTGGCAGAGAACTAAGTTAATTTTCAAACAGTTTCATCCTGGATTTTATTACCCATACGTTTCTTACGAATACGCTTGCTTTGCTCAACGAGTTGAACTAAGACGTAGATCAGGGGTAGTGAACCTTTTTACAATCTTGAAAAAAAAAAATTCGCGTGGCCACCAAAGTTTATATATATTACACCAAATTATAAACAAGTATTTTACACTGGCTTTTTGGATAATTATTTATGCTTAGGCGCGCAAGGCAAATACGCGTGCCATAGGTTCGCCACCACTGGCGTAGATACATTAGCCCTCTTAAATAGAGAAAAAATTCAACAAAGCTTCTCTTCAACGTTGCACACTTTGATGCAAGGAATAATCTTTTAACTTCGAATACAACTTTCCTCCTACAAACTACTTCACATTCGCCAGCGAGAAAGTTAATTTTATGTAGAAGTAGCTATATTCCCTTTCGCAACAAATGTAGCAGGCGCTGGCCGAGTTTGGTTTTAGAGAACAGTTCTAGGATGATGGAAAGCTTGAGAACTCCCGGGAGTCGAAGCCTCGGAGTAGACTTTTTCAGGAAAGTTACTTAGCTAGAGCAGAACTTCAGTTTTAAATAGCCTGTATCAAAGTTCTTTAAAAAATTGTACACGTACACTGTCTGGTGAATTCTTAAATTGGAGGGTGCTAACTAGCTGGAGTTGCCGCGGGATCAGTGCTTCCTTATCCAAGTCATCCCTACGCGAAGGACGCGTAGATGACATTTCATGTAAACTACGTGGGAATTCTTAAACTGGAGTGCTCTGACCGGCTTCAGGAGCCTCTGGATCAGTGCTCCCTTATCTAAATTCCATTGTGAATGATGATTATGTAAATGGTTGATTTTCAAAAGTATCGGCACCGTGGCTTGGCACTCCTGAAAAGTGGCGTACATAAAAAATCCTCAAAAAATGCATGGTGTAATTAGATGCAGTTTAGTGTTTCATGTTATCCTTTATTTCCCAGTCCTGTAAAGTATACCTGGGTAGACGAGATAGGCTAAGTATACACATGGTGTGAATGAACAAGCCGTTCTTTTCATAAATCTTTTCACTACTCCCTGTTAGCAGCGGCCGGCAGAGGGAGAACCTTCTCTGTTCTATACTTTTACTAGTATTCCTGTATAAGGTTTACAAGTGTAAACCTGGTACAAGTTTACACCATTTTCATTGTTTCCTACTTTGAGCTAGCCTAGAGTGGATCTTAGGGTCTGTTAGCCTGCAATCTCTAATCACTTATTTATGGTCCCAGGATGACTATTGCAGCAAGCTTCAAAGTCGCCTAAGAACTTTGGAACATCGATTGAAGAATGAAAGCTGGAGATTTTCCGATCTATGGCGACCATTGAAATGAGATTAATATTTAAGAACTTTATTAATAATCAGTACATTTTGAATAGGAGAAATTTATTTAACAGCTATGAACTAAAATCAAAATATTTGTTTATTCTTCAAAATTAAGATTTATTACATTATTACCTATCCTCGTTGGTGCCCATATAACGGAAGAGCCCCTGAAAGCTATATACTAACATTAATGCCGAGGGCGCTGAAGCAAAGTTAAAGCACGAGCTAAGTCCAACACTGAAATGACCCTGCCACAATAAGAGTTTACATGGGGTTTGAACCCGATTGTTTCATGAGGCTCCAAACAACGTCACTTATTTTACGTGGCTAAGTTCAGATTCCCTCCCTTAAAATAAAGGATTCCTAAAATTGGAATACGCAGTATTTACAGTTCGAGATAAATACACTGTATCCTGTCTGCAGCACCAAAGTATATTTGGATAAAAAAAAAAGTGAATGTTGATCAGAATTCTTAATTACTATCAAAACGTTGAAACTATACAAGAAAATTAAAAGCCAAGTTCAGGATAATTAGGCCTATATATACAATGAAGAATTAACTAGGTAGGAACCGCAGTAGTTGTCTGATCAGATTGTTAACATTTGGAACTACAATTACTGTTAATTATTTTTCTCACCACTCAGTGTATAATTAAGTACGGTACGTCTTATAATAAATTAAAATTTCAAAGAAATAATTACAAGCAGCTTCACGAAACACCAAGATACCATAAACATTAGTTTATATAGAAGAGCGTTTCCCTACAAAAACTTCCATAATTGAAAAAAGGCTTCATTAATTATAAATCAAAAATTATTTGGAAATAAATGCAAAGGTAGCAAAAACAGTAGACCTATAAATTAATCTTATACGAAGTAGTTCTGGGATACGTGTAAACTACAAACAAATTGAACAAACTTATTTTACGTTATAAATATAACCCACTTTCATATTAGTTCGTTGATGATGCATAGTTACAACCTACAGATGGGTTTCTTATTTATATTTAAATTAGAAGCCAAATAACTAAAGTTTAAAAAACTCAGTTATTGGTTTTAAAAGTAATGAGAATTCTACAGGATGTTCGAAAAGTCCCCTCACCCCTTACAAAATGTATATATTGTAATACCAGTTTTATTTGAGATTAGAATTTATACGTAATTCATTAGCTTTTTTCTTTTTCACGTATTAGATTTGTGAACAATGGTAGACCAGTCCACTTACACGCTGGAGGAAAAAATAGTGATGAGCACATGGGCTCATTAAAAGTCACATACTAGCAAAACGATGCACGATATCCAGAATCATTTCAACAAGATTCAATACGGCTGCACCACCAAACAAGACGGTATTAAGCTGGGAGAAAAAGTGGTTTGAAACTGGCTTCATCAAGGACAGACCACGGTCGGGAAGACCAACAACGCGAGCAGAAAAATGTGAAGGTATGATTGCATCGGCGGCTCGTTCATCGAAAAAAAAAAACAGACTTCTGAAACGATCACAAGAACTTTTAGTCCCCACGTCCACAATGAGAGATCACATGACAAAAGATCCCTGGCATTTCTTTACTATTACACCAGTCTTCAGTAGAAAGTTTTAAAAGCTGGTTTTCAATGTTAAAGACAAGACTTAAATATTGGTATAAAAATAGGTTAGGTAAAAACGGGTAAAGTTTTAAAAGCTTTAAGCTTCAATAACTAACAAATCATTTGCGACGGAAATGAGTCATTTTTTAATTCAGCACACTGAAAAACATTGAAAACCAGCTTTTAAGACTTTCTACCGGAGACTGGTGTAATAGTAAATATTTACCAATCTCGGTATGAAACCAAACCGCCCGTCATTTGTTAATGAATTAAGCGATACAGACATGCAGAAACTGTAATTAGTAACTGTATTTACTAGTTTCTTAAATTATACCTACCACGTATAAACACAATTAAATCACAAACAAATATAATTAGGATTACAATACGTAAATTTTGTTAGGGGGTGACGGGACAATTTAATACCAAATATTAATAAGTCCCTCTGCCTCCAACCAAAAAACACCAATGAAATGACGTTTCAAACTACAAACTTTCACCTAACTCCAAAAACAACAAGAGAGTAAACAGAAACCAGAAAACCTTTCAACTGAAACTCTATTCACGTTGTTTCAGCTTTTCTTTTTTGAATCAAATTAGCTTCATTAACACTTTAGTTTGCTGGTATGTGACTTGCTTAAAATTCTTAAGATAATATTTATTATTTTTTTTTAGAATTAATTTCGTTAAGTTGAACAATTACAATTCAAATATTAAACTATCTAAATGGTAATAAATACGTATATGAAAGTTTTTCATTTGACTTCTAATAAATGACAAAGATTCGATGGATACCAACTGTACACGTTATACAATAGTTTTATATATATATATATAGTTATTTTTACGTAAGTGAAAAGTGTGTGTGTGTGTGTGTGTGTATATATATATATTATATATATATATATATAAAAGGGATTCCCAAAAACCTTAGCCCCCCATTTGCAGCTTACATGTTTACTTATATCAAAATAGTTTTTAGGATTATATAAATATATAAAATTCTTTATTTATTGCAGGTATTAAAATTACTCTAGCTGATAAAGTGATAAATTGATAATATAATGGCTTATCAATTAATTGGTGATTCGGAGAGGCAACGTGTGATAGATCGCATACGAGCAATAACATTTCGGGAAGCTCGTGATGCTGGAGCCACCTTTATGACACGTTCATGGGTTGCCAAAAATTGCGAAGAAGTGAGGACTTCGTCAAAAGAAATTGGAATAAAACTTCGGATGATGTGAAATGGATACAACCAAATCTGGGCGCCCAAATTTGCCACTCTCTCAGGAAACAAAGGACATCATTGAAAGCGGTACGCGTAAGCGGAAAAACAGCTGTGGTAAACTTTCTAGAGAGATCGAAGTGTTGAGAAGAAAGATCGTTAGTGGTGAGATCATTCGACTGTACCGTCATAGGCAAGGTTTAAAGCCTTGGCATGAACTTCCAAAGCCAAGAAAAACTCAACTTAACATCGATGACAGAATGTGGTTTGCCCATTATCTTGAAGATTGGGATGTGGATGATTTCATGCATTTAGCTGTCTCCGATGAATTTTTTGTTTACGTAACACGTCGGCCTAACTACCAAAATGATCGAGTGTGGGCCACAACACCAGATGAAATCGATGACAATGAACATTATTATGAATTATTAAAAGTCCAACTGTGTTGGTGTGTTTGTTTTGTTCACTGCAAAGAAGCTCATGTGGTGCTGAAGCCAAATGGTCAGAGTTGAGATGGACAGTATTTTCGTGATATTATTCTATCCCAGCATGTCATTCCTTTTCTAAGAAACCCAAACGATGTTATGGATGTCGATCAGGTCACACTTCTGCACGATAAGGCCCCCTGCTTTAAGGCATTAGCCACTCAGCAATTGTTGCGGAACCATGAGATCGATTTCTTTGGAAATGAAGAATGGCCAGGAAATTCTCCTGACCTGAACGTCTGTGAACATTGGATCAGTTATAAAGGACAAGGTTGAATGTCTCTTGTTTCAAGAACCTGCAGCAAATCGATTTTCGAAGGATACAATGACGCAACACATTGAAACTGTTTTAGCAAATTTGCGTAACGATCAAGATCTATTCACGTCACTTTTGGCAGGCTACCCAAAGCGAATTCAGGCTATCTTGGAAGCCAATGGCGGGAACTCCAAGTTTTAATTGTTTCTCATTAAATGCAGGATTAAATTCTCTTTTGTAAGGTATGTTTAGTTTTACTGTACCTCTAATGGTTTAGGCCATGGGGGGGGGGGGGGGGCTAAGGTTTATTGGAGCCCCGTATACTGTATATCAGGTCATCCCATAAGTAATGTCGTTTTTCTGCATTGCTAAACTCGCGTCGTGTTTGCACATGTTTCTGCGTATATTTGTGGAAAAATCGAATTTTTATGTGTTCAAACACGTTACTTCTCAGTCTAAGTGTAGTTTCATCGCGTTAACAATCTTTGTTTATTTCATCCTTACGGGTAAGAATGGGGTGTCAGAGGAATACATTAGGCATATGCAGTGCCGGGTTAACCCGAAGGCTTAAAGGCTGAAAGCCTTGGCCTACGAAAAAAAAAAAATTTTTTTTCAACACCACTAGCAGATTTTCTGGCAGTTGTCATCCGACCTTGAAGTAAAGGTGTTTGTTTAGTTGTTTTCCACTTTATTTGTGTAGACTGTAGAGTAGAACTAGGGAGTGATATAGAGCTAGATCTCGGTGATGAAGTCATTGCTTTCTCCAAATACAGTATTTCTGAGGTGTCCCTCAAATCGGCAGAGCAGGTGCTACAATTTCTTTTGCAGCACATGATGACCACGACTTTCCCAAACCTCTACATAGCTCTACGTATTTATTTATGCTTGTTGGGTACTAATTCCGAAGGAGAGAGATCATTTTTGACTCTACAAAGAGTCAAGATTTTGTTATCGATCAACCCTGGGACAATCTCGCTTATCTGCACTAGCACTCATCTCGATTGAAAGTGATTTGGCTCGCAGTTTGGATTTTTCAGAGATTATTAAGATGTTCTCCCAAAAGAAAGCCAGAAAGATAAGATCACTTAGGTTAAACCGTTAGATGTTTTCAATGTCCGGCTTTTTGCTCGGTTTACTGTGTGCAATTTACTTTACATTTGTTTGCTTAACAATTTACTTTACTGTGTGCAATTTATATATATATATATATATATATATATATATCTATTACTTGGTGAAATATATTTTTTTATGTAGGCCTATCGTATTTAATCTCTTAAAATTATCTATATTATACTCAATTACAAATGAAAAATATGTAATCTCATTTAATAAAAAACTATATAGGGCATAGGGCTTTTGTCGGTAACCCTCCACTGAGTCTGTGGAAATTTCAACGGATGAGGGCACAGGCAATCAACCCATAGCCCTATATAGTTTTTCAAATGGTGGCCCTGTGTATGGGGAACTAACCCCTCTACAATTTACACTGACACGCAGTGGCTAGGCTTAACTCAGTAGGCCTAACCCCAATTTCAACGTAACCCCACTATAGTTTTTTCATATGGTGGCCTAAGCAACTGGGAACCGATTCCTTTACCTTTACACTAACCGAAAACAAAGGCTGTTCATTTAACAGGCATAACTTATTTTAGGTCCAAAAAAATAGGCCCGCAAAATTAAGCCTATTTAATAGTCTACTCTTCAAACTCAAAACTAAGCCTTGTTAATTTAACAGGCTAACTCATTGAGGTCCTATAAATAATAGGCCCAAACATAAGCCTACTGGTAGGCCAACAAATATGCCTATTTAGTAGGCCCAACTAACTTTACCTTACATAATAGGCCTACTCTTAAAGTAGGCCTTACTCTTTACACTAAGGCCTATCCTAACTAAAAACACTAAATTTATAATGAACCTGAGGTGTAGGTTATAAAATTTATTTCAGCAATTTAACTTACTCATGATCATTAACACACAAATTCGACTCAGACCTGTGAACATCACAAAATTCGACTCAGACCTGTAACATCACAAAATTCGACTCGAACTGTAACATCACAAAGACCTAAAAGCAATTGCACAATTCAAACCTATACCCACCTAACACTATTAGTGACCTATCCAAGTCCTATTTGACATAGGCCCAACCTATTCAAGTCCTATTTGCCATATATGGCCCAACCTATTCGAAGTCCTATTTGACATATAGGCATACCAAGTCCTATTTGACTATAGGCCCAACCTATTCCATTATTCCAAGTCCTAATTTGACTAGGCCACAACCTATTCCAAGTCCTATTTACATAGGCCCAACCTATTCCAAGTCCTATTTGACATATAGGCCCAACCTATTCCAAGTCCTATTTGACATATAGGCCAACTATTTCAAACCCTATTGACATATAGGCATACAAGTCCTATTTGACATATAGGCCCAACCTATTCCGAAGTCCTATTTGACATATAGGCCCAACCTATTCCGAAGTCCTATTTGACATATAGGCCCAACCTATTTCAAGTCCTATTTGACATATAGGCCCAACCTATTCCGAAGTCCTATTTGACATATAGGCCCAACCTATTTCAAGTCCTATTTGACATATAGGCCCAACCTATTCCGAAGTCCTATTTGACATATAGGCATACCAAGTCCTATTTGACATATAGGCCCAACCTATTCCGAAGTCCTATTTGACATATAGGCCCAACCTATTTCAAGTCCTATTTGACATATAGGCACAACCTATTACAGACAAGGCTTGATATAAGGGTCTCAAATGCAACGTTTGAGGATCTTTACTCAGCCAAATTGATTAACCTAATCCAAAACCCAAAAATAAAACCCTATAACAAAATACTGTACACATTTACACACATACGTACGGTACAGTATATAAATATATACATACGACTTCAAACATCCAATTCTTCTTTTAAAAGAAGAAACACAACAGATTCATCATTAACAGACACATACATTCCTTGCAAACAGATTGGATTCCTTCAAAACCCCAAACCTTCCAGACCTACCTGTAGGATACACAACATTTACTCATTCATAACTACGGTATTGATTTCATTGGAGTGGTGAATCCAAGTTTTGAAGACCAACTGGATTCGGAGGAATGATCACACACACACACACACACACACACACACACTACTCTTTCATGTGTCTCAAACACAACAACCTGTCTAAACATAACCAAGGATCGGAGAGTAAAAGCTTTTATTGCTGCGCTCTGATTCTGTGCACATAATTTTGTGCCAAAAATTATATGGTTAGACAGTGACACGTACAAACAAACTACTCTACTCCAAAGGGTTGATGGCCTACCTTGGCCATAGCCCAACAAATTCATCAAAGGGCTGATGGCCTACCCTTGGCCATAGCCCAACAAATTCATCAAAGGGCTGATGGCCTACCCTTGGCCATAGCCCAACAAATCATCAAAGGGCCTTGGCCTACCTTGGCCATAGCCCAACAAATTCATCAAAGGGCTGATGGCCTACCCTTGGCCATAGCCCAACAAATCATCAAAGGGCTTGGCCTACCTTGGCCATAGCCCAACAAATTCATCAAAGGGCTGATGGCCTACCTTGGCCATAGCCCAACAAATCATCAAAGGGCCTTGGCCTACCTTGGCCATAGCCCAACAAATTCATCAAAGGGCTGATGGCCTACCCTTGGCCATAGCCCAACAAATCATCAAAGGGCTTGGCCTACCTTGGCCATAGCCCAACAAATTCATCAAAGGGCTGATGGCCTACCTTGGCCATAGCCCAACAAATTCATCAAAGGGCCTTGGCCTACCTTGGCCATAGCCCAACAAATTCATCAAAGGGCTGATGGCCTACCTTGGCCATAGCCCAACAAATTCATCAAAGGGCTGATGGCCTACCTTGGCCATAGCCCAACAAATTCATCAAAGGGTTGATGGCCTACCTTGGCCATAGCCCAACAAAACAGGGGCTGTGGCCTCCCTTGGCCACAACCCAACCTCCCTTGGCCACAGCCCAAACTACAGGGTCTTGTGGCCTCCCTTGGCCACAGCCCAAATACAGGGTCTTGTGGCCTCCTTGGCCACAGCCCAAAACAGGGGTCTTGTGGCCTCCCTTGGCCACAGCCCAAACTACAGGGTCTTGTGGCCTCCCTTGGCCACACCCAAACTCCCTTGGCCACACCAAACTACAGGGGTCTTGTGGCCTCCCTTGGCCACAGCCCAAACTACAGGGTCTTGTGGCCTCCCTTGGCCACAGCCCAAACTACAGGGTCTTGTGGCCTCCCTTGGCCACAGCCCAAAACAGGGTTTTGTGGCCTCCCTTGGCCAGAGCCCAAACACAGGGTCTTGTGGCCTCCCTTGGCCAGAGACCAAACAACAAGGGTCTTGTGGCCTCCTTTGGCCAGAGACCAAACAAAAAGGGTCTTGTGGCCTCCCTGGCCATAGGCCAAACAACACAAAAACAGTACAGGATTCAAACCCCAAGCCCTCCAGATCTACCTGTGGAGGAGTAAATTTACTCCACTAAAACTACGGGTATTGACTAGTCTGAAGTGGTAGGAGGTTTGAATACAGTACAAACTCTTTCTAATTCTCCTAAATTAAATGAACAAATAACAAAAGACAACAATGGGAACATTGAACCAAACAATTACACGAAAACACTTGGAATGCTTTGGTTTTTAAAACAGAATTCCGAACACGATGACACTCTTTGCACAAAGAGTTATAACTTAAATCCAAATGCCGATACAAAAAGACAAGTGCTTTCAGAATCATCCAAAATTTTCGACCCCATTGGATTATATTTACCAGCAACCATAAGATCCAAAATCCTTTTGCAAGACTTATGGAAAAAGAAAATTGATTGGGATGAACCACTTTCAGTGGAAGACCAACTTCATTGGAAAAAATTAGCCACAGACTTGAACAAAGTTCAAGACATCTACGTACCAAGATGTGCTGGCTACAGATTGAAATCTCAAACACTACACATTTTTACAGATGCCAGCACACAAGCTTACGGGTGTTGTGCCTATTTAACAAGTGAAAATGAAAGTAACTTGGTTTATTCAAAGGCAAAAGTGGCACCCTTAAACCAAAAGAAAACTGTACCACAACTTGAATTATTAGCTGTCTCATTGGGAGTTAAAACAGCAGACTTTCTTTCACAAGTGTATAAAGAAGTTGACATAACAAACATTTACTTAAGGACAGACAGTCAAATTTGTCTAACATGGGTGACCAACACAGATACAACTTCTTGCAAAAATATTTGTGAAAAACAGACTAACAGAAATCAAAACTGCAAACACAAACCTTGGTATCAAATTTAGGTACATAAAAACAAAAGAGAATCCTGCAGACTTTTTGACAAGAGGGCTCTCTTACAAGCTGTTGAAAACAAATAAAATCTGGTATGAAGGGCCCGAATGGCTAACATGTGAGGATCTTTGGCCAGCCAAAGTAGTTAACCTCACACTCAACTCTACAACAACTGAAAAGATCACTGAGGACAAACCTATATTTGACTATCACCTTTATTCAGACCTAAACAAACTCTTGAGAATTACAGTCTATTGCTGCAAGTTTGTCAATAGCTACCTTCTCAAACACTGTCCTCAGAAAGCCTTTTCTAACTTAACAGAAACTGCAACAAAATACTGGCTCAAACAGATACAAGCTTCAGAATTTGACAAGGAGTTGAAGTATCTTAGGTCCAGTAGCACATTAAACAAAGGTATTCCTTCACTTGTCATGGATCTAAATCTGTACCTGGATACAGAGGGTCTGATAAGGTGTAAAGGAAGGCTTAACAAGTCAACTTTGACTTACAACTCTAAGCACCCAATTCTTCTTCCAAGGAGAAATCACTTCACAAAACTCATCATCAGGGATACCCACAACAAAATACACCACATGGGAGTCCCACAAACCCTGACAGAGCTGAGAAAAACTTACTGGCTACCAAAGGGTAGAACTGAAACAAAGAAAATTTTAAACACATGCATTCCTTGTAAACGTATCCATTCACGACCCTTTAAGACCCCAAGCCCTCCAGACCTACCTGTGGAACGAGTAACATTTACTCGGCCATTTGAAACCACGGGTATTGACTACACTGGAGCGGTAAATGTGAGTTTTGGAGACAAAATGGATTCAAAGGAATACAAAGTGTACATTGTACTCTTCACCTGTGCTGCCACACGTGCCATATGTCTAGACATAGTAGAAGATCTGACAGCAGAAGCTTTTATTGCTGCTTTCAGACGATTTTGTGCACACAATTCTGTACCCAAAACTATATGGTCAGACAATGCCACATACTTCAAATCTGGTGAAAGAATTATTCATCAGATTTGTGACAGTGAAACAGTACAAACTCATTTAACCAAACACAACATAACCTGGAAGTACATTCCTGTTAATACACCATGGTATGGTTCAATTTGGGAAAGAAACATACAAACTGTAAAGAACTGCCTTAAAAAGACTATTGGGACAAAACATCTACAACTTTTTGAACTCATGACTATTCTGTCAGAAATTGAAAATGTTGTCAACAACAGACCATTAACTTATGTGGGAGATGGTATTAATGAGCCAGAACCTCTCACACCAAACCACCTAATTAAGGGAGAAACAGTAAACATGTTACCAGAATCTGAACATAACAGTACAGAGGATCCAGATTGGGAAATAGGACACAAAGAACTCAACACAAAATACCAACATTTGACACAAATCAAGACTCAATTTATAACAAAATGGAGAGAAGAATACTTAACAAGTCTTAGAGAAAGACATAAACAATTAACAAAACAAAGTTGGAATGATTCAGTCAAAATTGGGGACATTGTGTTGATACATGACAAGACACCAAGACAACATTGGTCAATGGGAAAAGTCTTGGAACTCAAAACTGGTGAAGACGAAGTTACCAGGGTTGTAAAACTGAAAACAGCAACTGGTGAAACCACCAGAGATATCACATTACTATATCCTTTGGAGTGTGGGGCTAAATTAGAACCATTACCCCAAAGGATGGATCAGGATACTATTGGGGAGGAATCTCTCAATGTGCCTGATGTAACTCAGACTAAACCAGACAGGCCTCAAAGAAAGACTGCTTTGAAAGCCAGAAAACTTTTACAAGAAAAAATTAAGACTGGTGACTTATAAACCTTACACAAACTGAGCAAAGTTAAAATGCTTAATAACTTTACTTTAATCCCATAAATTTCCTATACCTAAAGGGAGTCAAACTGATTGACATAACTTTAACTAAACTTGAGAAGTTGGCCTCTTGAACTTTATTTGAATAGGTCTTGAGTAACCTCTCTCCCTAAATTTCTACTTCATTCTTTTCAATCCATTTACATGTTTACACAGTTTGTCAAAAAATTTGATCTATAACATACAAATTTTTCTCCGGCCCCCCCCAGTATATGGAAAAACTATACGCGCTCACAACATGGTATCATATGTGGTACATTTATTTCATAATTAAATATAAATTATTAATTAATTGAATTAAATATCTATACAAAATTGCCTCGGGATTGGCGACATAGCCTATTGGGAATGAAATAATTGAATTGCCATACGTACAAAGAACCTGTATGTATGAATCAGCCTCACATAGCAACAAGAAAACCCAATTTATTGTTTAGTCTACCAAAGAGTAGACCAAACAAAAATTTTGCTAGTTCGGCAAATAATACACCAGAACCAAGGAACGGCTCTCAGGGCTGTTTATGTTACAGCGAAGCTTTAAACGCGGAGGATGTCTTTGTCCCCCCTAGAGTCCTGAGTGAATTCCTTATAATATAAAACCTATGACTATAAAAGGATAGGCCTATTCCTTCAGGGGTTTATATAGTGACTGCCTATATTAATTACCTTAAGTAAATCGTCGCGTAACTCATCGTGGCGGCCCTACACCGAAATGATCGTAACGCCCTACATCGAAACAAACAAAGACCCAGCAAAAATAAGGTGAGGCAATTATTTTCATTTAATATAAGCGTCCCAAATCCCGACGCTAGAATTACCGTAATCACTATAAATATAAAGAGGTCCTTTAAAGACCTACATATTCATAACTCTCTAACGAAAAAGCATAGGGCTTTTGTCGGTAACCCTCCACTGAAGTCTGTTGGAAATTTCCAACGGATGAGGGCACAGGCAATCAACCCATAGCCCTATATAGTTTTTTCAAAGGAGGGAAGCTTTAAATATAAGAAAATGTCAACGATGGTTCCAGAAATTTAGGTCTGGTGACTATAGCTTAAATGATGAAGAGGGCTCGGGCCGACCTCTTGAGTTCAATGATGACCTTCTGATAGCTACACTTGAAGAAAATCCTGCTGTAACTGTTGAAGAACTTGCCCAGCGGCTAAATTCGACCGGTTCCACAGTTCATTGCCACCTGCAACGACTGGGAAAAGTGTCGAAACTTAGGAAGTGGGATCCCCATACGTTGTCACCAGACAACTGTAGAGATCGTGTGTACATTTGCTCTTCATTGCATTCTCGGCAACTTCAAGCACCGTTTCTGAATCGACTCATTACTGAGAACGAAAAATGGGGGCTTTATCACAATGTTAAGCGTCATCGGCAATGGGTTAGTGCTGGGCAGGGCCGCCGAGAGGGCGGGGAAGCCGGGATAAATCCCCGGGGCCCAGACCTCTAGGGGGCCTGGAAAGAGGGGGCGGATAAAATCTAAAAATATTAATAAAGCAATTGATTAGATAACAGAGAGGAAATATAATTAATGAACATACATTTCATAGAGATTATCATAGTCAAACTGAAACAGATAAAATATCTGCGGTCCACCACCAGTGCCCAAGACCGACTGACGGATCTGGGAACCATTGTAATTGAAAGCCAGTTAGCCCGTACTTTAAATTTCATCAGAATAATTTACCACTTTGCTAGAGAGAAGGCAAAGAAAGTACACTTCTAATTATGAAAATCTTGCAGTAAACAATTGTCTTGCCTGCATAGACTGGTACTGCATTTATAAATTGTATGGTGATAGAATTAATATAATTGATTCGAAAAATAAAATGGTCATTTTCTTCTTTGTTTATTCATACTGTATGTTTTGAATAATGACTTGGACATATATTCAGTTCGTTTGTTATGTACACAAAAAACATTCATAATAAAATAATGAGTAAACAGTGAGGGGCCCATACAGTGGCGGATCTACTATGAAACTAATGAAGCTTAAGCTTCAGGGCCCCTAATCCAGGAGGGGCACTGAAGCAACTTTTTTTTAATGAGTGAATTTTTCAACAAAATCGATGGAGTTTTTTTAAGTGTTTGTTATTAAAATAAGGCTATTTTAGTGTGAATCATAAGCCAATGGGTTGAAGTACTTAATATTGACCTTGGAATATGCTCTAATACCCATTTCATATGGCCTCAAAATGCCCCTGTAATTGGTCAAATTTCAAAATTTTCTCGGGGGCTTGCAGCGCCCGAATCCCCAGCTGTATGGGCTCGCTGAGCTCGCCAGAATCTATTCAAGGGCAAGGGCAGCAAGGCCCTTTGAACCTTGTTGGATGTTGCCCTATTGTTGCTGGTTGCGAAGGGGCCCCATAACAGTTCAAGCTTCAGGGTCCCAAAAATGTAGGTCCGCCACTGGGCCCATATACCAATCGTTCCCCGGGGCCCGTGGCAGCTCTCGGCGGCCCTGGTGCTGGGGAATCTGTTGCACAACAGCCAAGAGGACATCTGCACCCCAGGAAGGTTTCGCTGTGTGTTTGGTGTGATATTCAAGGAGTGGTTTATTTTGAACTGTTGCAGCCCAATCAAACCATTACAGCCGAAGTCTACTGTCAGCAACTTCAAAGATTAAGCGCTGCATTGCAAACAAAACGTCCTTCTTTGGCCAATCGCAAGGGTGTTGTGTTTCAACAGGACAACGCGCGTCCTCATACTGCTCGAATCACCACTGCCAAAATTGAACAGCTTGGTTGGGAAAAAATTCCACATCCTCTGTATTCACCAGACCTTGCACCATCAGATTACCACCTATTCAGAAGTCTTCAAAAAATAATAGGCGAGTGGCCAGACCCCGATTTAAACAATTTTAATTCCCTCTTGTACAGAAAGTTGTAGATTTTTATTAGTCCTCAGTGTTCAGTGAACACATTTTTAAGTGTTGTCCTCAGTTTTTGATGTGGGGTTGCCATGGAAACGCCAATATAAACAAACACCTAGGAAATACCTGAAACTTTATCCAGATGATAATTTGTTTTAGTTTCGAACTGAAATACTGTTAACTAATCAACCTATACTGTTTATTATAAGTGTTTACTATCTAGATACACAATTGAATTATCACATTATAGTAAAACGTAATACAATCATGTATTGTTATAGGTTAGGCCCAGTTTTAAATTTACTTCCTCCTTTTATTGTCACAATATTAGAATAAGACAAATGTGTGCTGTGACAAATATTGTACAAATGTGTAGTATTGTTGAAAACCACAGTTTAATTATTGTTATTTTTATTTTAGACGATCATCTATATCAAGTATGGCAGAACCTGACTCAAGTCCATTAAAATTTATACAGGCGAAGAAACAGAGGCTGTCAACAAATTGGGAGAAATACGTTATATGTCAGCAGAGTCGCAAAGAAAAACTGGTTGTACCCACAAAAGTGGGTATTGAAACATTGTTGTCAACATTGTTGTTACGGCAGTATGACCTTTTACAGACTTAAATCTGAGTTTGATGACCTTACAAAATTACATAGTATGTCTTTTACATATCATCGTAGCTGTTATCAATCATTTACAAGTAAGAAAACATTTCTCATGTTAGTACAAAATGTAGAACGCACGAGCTCAAACATCCAAGCTTACAGATTTTTCAATGTGTTTAATATGCAACGCGCGAAAGAGGGACAGCATACATAAAGTACAAACAACTACGTGTCAGAGTAATCTCTATCAAGCAGCACAAGCTCGGAAAGACATTTCTATGCTTGCCAAAATTGAAGGAGAAGACCTCATCGCAGCTGATGCTGTTTACCACAAATCCTGCATGGCAAGCTTTTCAAGCAAGCATAACATCAGTGCTTCAAGGAAATGGAAGAAGGGGAGAATATATACGAGGTGGGTTCAGTGATGGAGAAAAAGCGGTCTGTATTTCTAGCAAAGGCGTGACACGGAAGATCTGTTTTGCTCACATGAAGAGGCAGATACAAGGATGCTTTTCCATGTTATCAAGGCAGATGAGGAATTTTCTGCTGCCAATATCCAAGCAAGCATATTGTCAAGTCACCTGACACAGATGTCCTCGTGCTAGCTGTGCATTATTTTCATCAGATGCAAAGTACATCATCTTTCTGGGTAGAAACAGGAAAGGTGACCGCTACTGCTGATCTCCATCGTCATATTCCTGTTCACAGCATATGCAATGAATTAAGTCCTGTGGTTCCTAGTCTACTTCTCGACATGCATGCTTTGACAGGATGTGATAGCATCTCATCATTTTGTGGCATAGGAAAAAAGAAAATGTGGAAAACCATGGAGTCAGTGGAGAAGAAAGGTTCAATTCCACTCCTTGGTAGTTTGGGTACTGACAACACAGTTGAGGCCGAAAATGCAGCCCGACAGTTGGTTGCTGCTCTTTACGATCCAAAGGATGTATATAAAGAAGAACATAATGACTTGAATCTTCTGAGAATCCGTCTTGCTGACAAGAATGTACCATTACACAAACTACCCCCATCAGAACCTAGCTTTCTTCAACACTTTAAGAGAGCATCATTTCAGACCCGCATTTGGATGTTGGCTCACGTTGCTAAATCAGATATGTTATCACCAGATGGAAATGGGTGGCAAAGAGAAGGTGATGAATTAAAGTTGAAGTTATTTGATGGACCAACAACTGCAGAAGTATTAGATGAGCTTCTGTGCTCATGCCGTGGACGCAGACAATGTAGTAAGAACCAGAGCTGTGCCTAGCGGCTCTAATTAGCGACGCTAGTTAATTATTAGCGCATCCATTAGCGGCGCTATTTTTCAAAAAAGTTAGCGGAACAGATAGCGCTACTACATTTTTAGGCAATGTCAGGCGCTAACCGTTAATACAAATTAAAATGAATAAAGTCTTAGAATGGTATTCTCTATATTACGTTGCTTTTTGTGCATAATGCTAGTAGTGTGGGGGCAAAATCCACGAGTGCAGAGCAATTGCATAATGTTGCAAGAGTGCCACCCCCACCCCCTTTGCTGCAAGGCACCCCACCCCCTTTGTTGCAAGGCACCCCTCTTTGTTACCAATCCCACCCCACTTTGTTGCAAGACCTCTTTGGGGGAGAAGGTGGGACGGCCTCACCCCCCCCAAAGGGGCAGAGAGAGAGAGAGAGAGAGAGAGAGAGAGGAAGAGGAGAGGACCCAGAGGAGGGGGTTCTTCGCCTGACAGCTGTCAGATGCATATGACTCCTTCAGCCACCCCGCCGCTCTCTTATAGGCCCCTAATCAGCCAGTTGGCTGAGTTGCCAGTTTGCGCCATGTATTTGCATATATTATTCAGCTAGTTATCTTAGAAGGCTGAGTTGCCAGATTCGTTATTTTTTTAATTATTCCATATATTAATCAGCCAGATGGCTTAGAAGGGCTGAGTTGCCAGATAGCATTAATTAATTAAATATTCCGTATATTAATCAGCCAGTTAGTTGAGTTGCCAGATTCGTTATTTTTTAAATTATTCCATATATTAATCAGTCAGATGGCTTAGAAGGTTGAGTTGCCAGATTCGTTATTTATTTATTAAATTATTCCATATATTCCAGTTGGTTTAGAAGACCGATTTGACGAATAACAATTAATTAAATATTCAGAAAACCGAAACCAAACAAGTGATATAATCGTGTTCAAGGAATAAATAAAACACCAATACAACGTTCTGTTTATTTTAGCTGAATTAATGGATATACAATGGACAATTTGGACATATATATGGTCAAATAATATAGAACGGAAAATATATAATCATACAAAGCATAATATTAACAAAATATTAGTACAGGAAAATATATAGTTATATTATCAAAAGTTATATTATCAAATATTAGTACAGGAAAAATATAGTTATATTATCAAATATTAGTACAGGAAAAATATAGTTATATTATCAAATATTAGTACGTATAATCATATTATTACAGGAAAAATATAGTTATATTATCAAATATTAGTACAGGAAAAAATATACAAAACGTATAATCATATTATTACAGGAAAAATATATATTGTCTTTACGTTCTACGGTGCAAAACGCTAAATTCGCATATGATAGAGTCTATATCCACATCGCCATTACTTTGTACGATGTGGTAAAACCGTCCAAGCATCACTTCACCGTTAACTGATGCGGCGGTCTATACTCGACATAAATGGCCTTCATATCGTTCAATACTATTTTTGTACCCACTTTACACTCGGCGGGAAAGTTATCTTTAAGCACAGCTAGAACACAATCAAAAGCACGCACAAAAATGTCATCGTTAACCACAACATTAACTACAAGTTTATAATCATGCCTTTCCAATCGGGGGCTTTTTCTTAACGCCCCGGACTTTTCAATCGTGAACTCTTCTTCACTCGGCATAACGGGATTGGAAATATTCTACCAAATCGTAACGACACCTATCCACTATATAGAGGTACAGCTCTTCAGGGTGAACAGTGTAGGCGAGCTCAGCTCTGTACCTCTCAAGTGCTTTGTACTAAAGCTCAGGATATTTCGAAGGATCTAAACCTTTTAAATATGCATCCAGATCTAAACCGTTCTCCCCCTATTCATTCCTACATTGAACAAATCCGTCGAGCATAGCGGTGTAAGCGTATTCAAGTACCGTGTCAAAATAAATCATATCCGTAACACGCGCATCTAATATAGGCTTCAGCTTACGGAATCCGACGATCTCAAACATTCTGTCGAGGATGAAACGGTGTCGTGTAGGGACAAGAACGTCATTATCAGCTGTGTTCTTCCACATCAGTCGTATATCAATGCATGGTTGTTCATTATTTACACTCAATGTCAGTGGCGACTGGCGTATAGGAGCGATGGAGCGGTCGCTCCCCTTTGCTTGAAACGATAAATATTAATTTAACAGATAAAAAATATATTAATTTTAAGATATTAAAATAAATATTCTTAAAATATATTTTAAAAATTCATGTGGTATATCATGATTCATGAGGCATTTTGAGTAAGCCTTCATACAGTACATAATATTCTAAACTTATAGCATAGCTTCAAACAGCGTACCGCTGTTTGAATACAAAATAATATTGCAGCCGAATGGAGCGATAGATTTTTCGCTCAAGTAAATATAAATTATATTTTACTGTTGTAATGAAAATATAAGTACAATCGCGAATTTTTTTTATAATAACAACTTTATTTTTACTAATAGTTACTTCAGTAATAATGATATAAGCCATTTATATGTATTTTATTGAAATTATTACATATTTGTAATTAACTAGAATTGTACGTTTGGCATAGCCGCATATGTTAATACAAGTACTCTTGTGAGCGGCAGTTGGATTCGCGCTAGCCTATTGTGAGTCCGTGTTGTCGTACAGTGGTACATTATTATAGTCAAATAGTCTTGTGAGCGGCAGTTGGATTCGCGCTAGCCTATTGTGAGTCTATTGTGACTGATAATTGTGAACTTATGTGTGCATTAAATGTGTTTAAATATCTAAGTTATTTGGAGTGTTATAATTTACGAATTATTAATTAACCCTCAAAATGAATAGTGTGTCAAGCCTGTTAAATGAAAAGTTTTCCAGATATACACTTGAAGACAAATTAAAAATAAAACAACTCGGAAGGCCTATTCCAAATTTAAACATAATTCAGTCAGCCATTAAGAATAATAAGCCATACAATCGAAAGTTTAACAGTGACTTATATAAAATATACAAATGGCTGTGTGGATGCCCAGAAAAAAGTGCATTATTTTGTTTTCCGTGTTTACTATTTGGAGGTGATAATTCTTGGACCAATATTGGAGTGACTGAATTAGCTCATCTATCGGTCAAAATAGGAAAACATGAAGCATCAGCTAGTCACATAAACAATGACGCGAATTTAGCGGTTCTAGGTAAAGTAAATATAAAAGAAAATCTTGATTCTGCTTATAAGAAAACGATTGAACGTCACAATGAACAAGTTAATAAAAATAGATACATTTTAAAAAGAATTATCAAAGCTATTAAATTTTGTGCTAATTTTGAATTCCCCTTAAGGGGTCATGATGAAAATTCTGATTCTTTCAACCCTGGAGTTTTTAAAGGATTAATAGAATATTCTGCTGAATTGGATCCAACTTTAAGAGATCACTTGGAAAAGACTACGGTATTTAAAGGAACTTCAATGACTATTATACAGAATGAATTGCTTTCTAGTTCATTGGAAATATGCAGGATGCAGATATTAAAAGAGATTTCGCAAACCAGTTTTGTAGGCATTATTGCAGACGAAACCTCTGATATAGCCAATGAGTTTCAATTAGCTATCGTTTTACGCTACGAATGTGATGGCATTGTGAAAGAAAGATTTTGGGGACTTTTTAATCCAGCTTCTCACAGCGCAGAATCCATAGCTAGTGTTATTTCTGAGCAATTAAAATCCATTTTACCGCATTGTTCAGAAAAATTGATTGCTCAAAGTTATGATGGTGCGGCAGTTATGAGCGGACACATTGGTGGTGTAAATGTTATTATAAAAAATCTGTACCCAAACGCACATTACGTACACTGTTATGCTCATCAAATGAATTTAATAATGACGCAGTCAGTATCTCAAATTTCACAAGTAGGAGAGTTCTTTAGAAATATATCATTAATTCCAACCTTTTTTTCACATTCTCCTCAGAGATGCTCAGTATTAGATGAAATTATCGGAAAACGATTGCCAAAAACTGTTAAAACAAGATGGAATTTTAACATCAGAACAGTAAACAAGGTTTTTGAACACAGATTCACTGCTTGAATGCCTAGAAAAAATTCGAAATGAAACTCAACAACCTGCAACACGAGATCAAGCAGTAAATTTGCAACGACTAATGACTGATTCTATATTTGTATTTTGGCTCACTGTATTTCGCCACATAATGCCTCATGTGGACTGTTTTTATAATAAAATCCAAACAAGAAACACTGATGTAATTCTCATAAAACAAGCTGTGAGTGAACTACAATTAGAAATACTGTAGAAGATTAGAAATAAAATGAGCACGATAATCGAAGAAATTGCCGAAACGTCTGATGTGTGTGAGTTAAAGAGAACAAGATCATTAAATGATTCCCAATATTACGTGAGTAATAAAGCTTCTGAGTTTGAAGTGTGTGACATAATAATTTCACAGTGCAAGGACAGGTTTTCCTTTACTGGTCATTTAGTAGCAGCACAACTTTTCGAGCGTGAACACTATCAACTTTATAGAACTTCATTTCCCACAGATGCTTTTAGAAAAGCTATAACTGTCTATCCCATTTTTAATAACTCAAGACTTAAATCAGAACTAGAAGTTGTATATTGCAGAGAAGATTTTAGTGCCCATAAAGAAGCTCCCGATTCTCTTAAGTACATCATTGAAAATGGAATGGAAGAAACATTTACAGAAACGCTAAAGTTGCTAAGAATTTTAGTAACTACTCCAATGGCATCTGTAGAAGCCGAACGATGCTTTTCTAGATTAAAAAGAATAAAAACAGCTATTCGGAATACCAGTGCTGGGCACTTGCGCAAACACTTGCGCAAAACGCAAATTGCGCAATTGCGCAAGTGTGATTTCGGTTGCGCATTTGCGTTTGCGCCAATTCTTGCGCAAACGTGAAAAAAAAAAAAAATTAAAAATAGTGGATTTAGCTCATAAACACGTGACTGCCAGACAGGTGGCGCCGCCAGACAGCAGTGAGCACTCAGTATACCAACAACGCTAGTGAAACACGTTTGTTTGATTAGTTGATTTTAATTTTAGTTCAGAGTTCAAACTACTAACTACTCTAGTAACTTCTAGAAACTTCATAAGTCATAACTACTGTCTATAACTAGTGAACCATGGACAGCCTCAGACACCAGTCTCTGTCCTGCCCCACCTCTGCACCCAGCCCGGCCGGCAGCGTGACCAGCCATGGCTCAGAGCCTCACCAGGAGGAAGAGGACCTCAACAACCCCTGGCCCCACCTGGACACCTTCTTTGGACCTTTGACCAGCAAGAAGATGGTGGTTGAGAGGGGCAGGGTGGTCTACAGGGGCAGCATCATCTGTAAGAGGTGCAAGGCCAAGGTCAGCTTCAACACCATCAGCATGTACACCCTCAAGAGCCACTACCAGCATGTGAGTTTAAGTTTATTTATAAATTTAAAATTTTAAAAAAACTTGATAAGTAGTTAACTTTAGAAATTATTATTTATTAAAATATAATTAAATATTAAATAATAAATTATACTTTGTCTCAATTCAAACACTTCTGTTGTATATCACTGTCATTACAATGTAATTTATAATTTTTTTTTCAAGGTTCACACCAACCAGAGCAAAGACCTCCTCGCTGCCATCACTGGTGGGTCCAAGCGCGGCCGGTCCCTCTCTGGCGACACCAAGGACTCTGGCTCCAAGAGAATGCGCCAGGCCAGCATAGAGTCCTCCTTTGCTGGATCTGCCGCCTTCAACAATAGCAAGGCCCAGGACCTTTTGCACAGGTAAATAAATAATAATTATAAATCTTAATTTTATACACTAATAATAGAATAATTTAAATAATTTATTAAATATATCAAATATTTATATGATATAAAAATAAAAATTCATTGTAAAGATAAGATAAAGACTTTCCTTACAATCATACCTAATCTTTTTTGTAACTTATGTTTTAAAATACATTTATTGAAAATGTTCAAAATGAATTTAATTTTCAACTTCTCCACAGGTTCATGGTTGAAGAGATGTTGCCCGCCAAAACCACGGAGTCCCCATTTTTCACCAGGTTCCTCAAGTACCTGAACCCCAGCTTCAAGCTCCCCTCCAGGCGGACCTACATGAGGAACCTCAAGAAGAAGAAGGCCGAGGCAGGGAAGACAGAGCTCACCTCCATCCTGGACGAGGTCAACTATGTGGCCACCACCACTGACTGCTGGACAGCCCACAACCGCTCCTTCCTGGGCATGACTGCCCACTGAATAGAGCCCTCCAACCTCAAGAGGAAGAAGGCCGTCCTAACCTGCAGGGAGGTGCCTGTGGCGCACACCTATGACGTCCTTGGCAACACCATGCAGGACGTCCACCAGAAGTTTGATATTGAGGCCAAGGTGAGCAAAAAACAAAGCATGAAAGCAAGTACTTAACCATAACCATCTTTTACATGTTTTACAACAGTCAACAAATAATTAGACACAAATATTTAAACATTTTAATTTTTAAGACTGAAGCGATGTTATCATATGGCAAATTTATTAATTTAAATATCAAATAAATTAATTTATTATTCAATTATTAAATATGTACAAATAACAATTTGAACTGATTGTACAGGTCATCAGTACAACCACAGACAACGGAGCCAACTTCGTGAAGGCCTTCAAGATGTTTGGCGAATCCGACTCTACCGAGGAAAACCCTGTATATATAAATAGTTTGCGTTTGCGTTTGCGCAAGCGCAAGTTTCGAGAAGTTTGCGCATTTGCGCATTTGCGCTTGCGCAAGGTATGGGTTTGGGTTTGCGCATTTGCGCTTGCGCAAGGTATGGGTTTGGGTTTGCGCATTTGCGCTTGCGCAAGTGAATTTTCGTTTGCGCTGCCCAGCACTGCGGAATACCATGGGTCAAGGTAGATTGAACGCATCATTATGCTAGCAACTGAAAGAGATATTTCACATAATGGATCTTTTGAAAATGATGTCATAGACTTGTTTGCAAGCCAGAAAACGAGGAGAATGGATTTCGTCTATATAGCATAATTTACAACAAGAAAATCATAACGTGAGTAAATTTATTCAACAGTTATTTTTATATTTTATTAAAATATTTTTTTAATACAAATTTATGGCTTCTTTTGACATATAAGTACCGTACGGAAGCACCATGTGATTGTTTATGTACTAGAATTCT
Organism: Bathynomus jamesi; assembly: GCA_023014485.1. Taxonomy (NCBI): domain Eukaryota; kingdom Metazoa; phylum Arthropoda; class Malacostraca; order Isopoda; family Cirolanidae; genus Bathynomus; species Bathynomus jamesi. The sequence goes on along the minus strand of JAJOZX010001677.1, from coordinate 605,910 downwards.
AAAAATTATAAATTTTATGAAATCGCACCCCCATACATTTATACCACGAGTCGCCACTGCTCAATGTACAAACAATGATATATGAGGAGACGTCACTAATCGTCTCTCTTCTTGTACCTGCGTCAGCTGGTATTTTGTAGAGGTCCTCAGCCCACCTCTCAACTACCACGAAGATTTTATGCATCTCCTCAAGACTTAAATAAATAACGTTACGTTTGCTTGCATGCCTGCAGATCGTTTCAAGCACACAGTTAATGGTGCCGGTTTCTCGCCTGAATACGCGCAATGACTTCGTCACGGAGACGTCGTACGAGGCGTTGAGGATGCTTCTCAAAGGGAGTTCCATCGTATTCGCACGTTCACACGGTTCGAGATGACTATGGCGCGTCCACTCGGTGCAAGCTCTGAGATGACTATGAGCCACAGGAGGCAGGCAGGCAGCATCGGCTCGACGGGCGGGGTGAATCATCCTCATGAAACGTGAATGGGTTTGTTCGAAATCGTATGCTCCGGGAGGAGTGTCACACCATAAACTAATGAAACGTGTACGGCGCTGACCCAACACAAATCGTTGTATCCCATTATATTGGGCAGATGTTTTGAGAAATTTTCCGGTACAAGAATTAATTTCGGTTTTAATGTTTTATCACTACCACTTCCCTGAATACGCACCAGACCATTTTCCTTCAGGGTAATTTTCACGAACTAAACACATTTTTTAAATGTTTTATCTCTCCTAGACATCTTCACAAACCGGTGCGCTATTAGAAAGAAACATATGTTCATATTTATCCTTTTTGTTTAACAGGCGATACTCATCTCCAAAATCTGTTAAAAAACTCACACAAACCTTTAGCCACAACCTCACTACAAACCTCATCATGATATATATTAATGTAGTGGTAAAAATACTTAAGAGTGTCCATGATGACAAGATTTACATTTTCAGCCGTAGGGTACGAGTAATCGGTATGGTGTAACATGATATAATACCACTTATCATACCACTCATCCACAAGACTCACTAACCATAACTGTTGTTTATCTTCTGATCGTGTTGCTTCTTCTACTGCGCGGTATATGTGAGCCTTTATAAAGCTTAGTTCTATAACATACTTCAGTACATCGTCTGTACTGCGAAATCCTACAACCCCCTCGCCAGAATATCCGTAGAGTATTTGAATAGCCTGACCCTTCGCATGATTCAATGCAGTTTTAAAAGAGGCAAAGGAGGCGGGAATAGGGAGTTTTTCAGTATCCACTACATTTACGCACTTAGCAGAATACCACTTCATAAATGTTGAACACGCGATATTAAAGGTAGCCATTACTATTTTCTTCTATGCGAGAGAATACACGTCTGAGCTCAAGGATAGACAGAGGTCAATTGAGCACGCAGGGAAGCCCAGGTTGCGGCATGACTCACGCTGCTGGTCTTACAGTGGGCGGGGCTTAGCTTTTTACTGTACACACACACACACACGCACGCAAAGTAAAACGCTAGTTGAAACACGATTTATTTAATAAACGAAATAATCAGGATGTACATATTTACAAGTACGTGTAATAAATAAGTTTGCAATAGACATATCAAAGAGTATGGTATCCAAAGGGCACGGTGTCATAGGTACCAGGCACCTGGTAGCGTTTCCTGTAGGTGTTACGGCACACCTTTGTACCCCTAAGTTCCTTCACGCCCCCCAGCTTCTGAGCCCGAAAATTGTGGGTGCCTACAGTCAGTTGAGTCGGACGGCCACCCTCATCATCATCTTCCAAACACACTAGCTCCTTCAGCGAATCAAAGTTGACGACCCGCCGATTCGCTTGGTTAAGCGTGATACCCTTAGCCTTCACGATATACTTCGTTTCATCCTCTATCCTCACCCGTACCCCATAGGTTTTTGGCCCTGTTGACACAAACGAGTCGGTGTATGCGTTGTCCCCATACTCATCCTTGATCTCGTCAGTTAGCTCACCGAGGAACTCCCCAAGAGCAGGCATGTATTCACCCCTCCCCGCTGGGAATATCACGCCATCTGTATCGGCATACAAAACCCTCCGCCCAAAAGAATGCAATAGGCCCCAAAGTTTGATGCGCGCATAGGCTGTTGTGAAGCTGGCTACAGGAATGTTTGTAACCCGTGAGGTATCTGTGGCCAATTCAGTATTGTATTTTATTATGTAAGTATTGCCTACATTCACAATCTCCATTACCTCTTTATCGGGTGCGTTGGCGTAATCCCAGACTTCACTATAACTTTGCGCCAAATGAACGTTCCCTTTACCGATATTCTGTGAAAATTTTCCCCAAAGACTGTTTAGGCACAATTTTGCACTAAAACGCATGCCAGGATTCTTTACAATTTGGGTACAATCAAGTTGTATATCTTCGTGGTCATGGTAACGTTGAATATAAGACGTTTTTTCATCTTCGGTTTCAACCCCTCGTGGATATCCTGACGCCGCAACCTTGTCCTTCAAAAACGCGTGTATATATGGTGTGAAAATGTTGGGTAGCTTCTGAAACCTCCACACCTCATGTATCTTCATTATTCTATACCCATGGCGAACGGCTAGGGCCAGCTCAGGGCTTGTGTATACACCTCTGATCTTAAGCTGGTGAGGTGTATGGCCACAATCACCATTGTTCTCTTCTGCACACTTCACGCACAGGGGAAACATGAGTTTGTGATCTATAACGACGGGTAAGATCGGCATCTATAATTCGCGAGGGGGGAGCACGTCTACGAAAGAAAGGCCGAAATAGTACCCATTCAAATTTCATGAGAACTCGTTGATGGAGGGTAGGTTAGGACGCACTATTTTTTCAGGCACACCTACGGGGTACGGATTGTTCTTCATCACGTAGAGGTATAAAGAACAGAAATCGTAGTAATGGAGTTTCACGTCCTCCGTAGGCGGAAAGTATAGCTTGAAGGGATTTGTACGCCCTCCGAACAAGCTATCGCCGCATTTGAGAGGCTCCAGTACCATTGAACGCTTGATCGTGTTTATTTCTTCACGGTACGCCCCGTCTGTCTCCATCCGTGCATCATATTCATGCTCCCACAAGACTGTGTGAGTGAACTACGACCCTATAAGCTGATCGCGGGTGCGCGTCCACGCAAGACAGTCGGCAGGAGATCTACTGTGGATATCTCCTGCGATTCTACACTCAGGACGGGGGCATCCATGCCACTAGCAACCGTTAAAGGAGTACACAGTCTTCTCGCCAGTGACATGGTTTTCACTTAGACCATCAACCCAAAAAAACATGGCCGTTAACCTTAATGGGAAATTCACCCGTGTTGCGGGCATGCTTTATGTATACACCTGTCTGCTGCTGTAGGTGTATGAGCCAGTAAATAGCCTTGTGCCCATAACTGCGGGGGTTGTTTCTGTGGATAATGGCTAAGGTGTCTTTAGGCATGAAGTTATTCTTGAACACCGTCAAACGTAATGAGGCGATGGTGGTTGCGACTTGCAGCGGATCGCATTTGAAACGGCATATGTACATCCTTCTAAAGGCCTGGAAACATACTCTAAGCACGCGCACATCATTCACGCAATAACGCTCACATTCATCAGCTATATTACAGGGGTTGGACAAAATAATATGAACACCTTGATAAATGGCGGTTTTTATTCTTAATATGGAGTTGGTCCTCCTTTAGCGGTAATAACAGCTGCAATGCGTCGGGGAATTGATTCATACAGCTTTTGGACAGTGGCTAGAGGAATCCTGAGCCATTCTTCGAGCAAACCCTGCTCCCAGTTCCGCCAAAGACGCCGGCGGTGGGAATCGGCTTCTAACCTGCTGCTCCAACTGACACCACAGATGCTCGATAATGTTAAGATCCGGGGATTGTGGAGGCCAATCCAAGCGTTCTACGTCACTAACATGCTCTGCAAACCAGTTTTTAACGACCCCAGCGGTGTGGATTGGTGCATTATCATCCTGGAAGACGGCGCTGCCATTGGGAAACAGCGTTTGGACCATGGGATGGACCTGGTCAGCCAATATTGACAGTAGACCTGGGCGTTAACCCTACTATGCAGTACTACAGCTTGGCCAAGAGTATTCCACGATATTGCTGCCCAAACCATCACAGATCCACCTCCATGCTTAACGGTTGGGGTCAGGCAGTCGGGGTCATAAGCATCTTTAGGCTGTCTCCAGACGTAAACTCGACCGGAACATGGAAATAGCGTAAAGGAGGATTCGTCGGAGTAGACTACATTCTTCCACCGGTCCATTGACCAATTCTTATGGTCATTACACCATTTTCTGCGCCGCTCAATGTTGATGTGCGAAAGGAAGGGTTTGGCAATTGCAGCCCTCTCATGGTATCCAGCTCCATGGAGCTCGCGACGTACAGTTCTGGTCGATACCGGGCTTGCAAGATGCTGGTTAAGCTTTGCAGTCACTTTTGGAGCTGTGGTCTTATGGTTCTTTGTCACAATGCGCTTTAGCACCCGGCGGTCTCGATCACACAGCTTCATCTTGCGTCCACTATTGCATTTGTCGGTGCTTGTCTTTCCATGGTTTTGGTATGCAGACATGACCATAGAGACAGTTCCTCTGGATACATTGAACATCTGAGCGGTTTTCGTCACTGATGCACCAGCCATCCGCGCTCCGACAATTTGCCCTCTTTGGAAGTCTGACAGGTCTTTCATAACTGCTAATTCATAATTCACTCAGATCTGTAAAAACAACGTGAGGGTTATAACATGACGTATACACTCTCTGTTACGCATTTAAATAGGTTTCCAGTCATTTGACCGTTTACTTTGTGTCTGAGCAGTCCGTAAAGATAACCAGTGAAATCGGCGGGTGTTCATATTATTTTGTCCAACCCCTGTATAAGGATAACGTTCATTAAAGCTGTTGTAGTATCGGTCAAAATCTTCACGTTCACCTGTGCTCATACAGTCATAGTTAAAGTAATGTTTGGGTGGAGGTAGACCTACGTAATTTAAAGTTTCACTAGTGAGGAATGTGTAAGGGAAGTATCCTTTTGAAACCTCAGTTGCTACGCCTATCACCTTGGGTAGCTTTGCTAATTTACAAGGTGTGAATAATAAAGTGTCTTTAAATTGTACATTACCTCTTATTTGCATCTGTATTAATTTGTTGCCTCTTTTCAATGGATCACCTGTAAATATCTCAGAGGACTCGTGCTCAAGCAGCTCCTCATAAAGGAACTGTGTGTCAAATTTTGCCCCGTTATGGGCGAGAATATACACAGTCATTTTTTTGAACTTGTCCGCTGGCTTGACAATATAGGACACAAATAGTTTTACAGGGCTATCGTGGACAGTCGTTTTAAAAACGTTTGTTCGTTTACCACATTTGTGACACTCATCACACTCGATCTCCATACACTCATCACAGATAGTCTGATTCACAAGTAAATGTGGAATGACCTCTTTGGTTTCAGCGCTCGTGTATGTTACAGTATATCGTAGTACAGTTATACAAAGATTGTTCTTAGGCTTGGCGCCTTTCATATAACATACATGCTTTACACCATCCGCCTTATAGTTCTCATGGCATGTAGAGCAGTGAATTTCATCACATTTGTGTTTGAAATTTCCCCAATTATCCATCACGTGAAACATACCACATTCACAGATACTCATTTTCCTGCCAGTGCCAATTGATTTATGGAACTCAAAACAGCTATTATTGAAAAATGTGCGTCTCCACACATTACAAGCCCTCTTCTCAGCTTCAACTACACGGCTTTCACATTTGGTGCTTTTACACTGTTCACATACCATGTGGCAATCTTTACAATGTTTCACTATATCATCCGCAAACTCGAGACACCCCTTACACAAATCATGATGTCGTCCATATTTTCGACTTTTATCATAACTCGCGTAAAGGCACCTTATATTACGGATGGGGAGATACGTTGTCCCTGACAATCCTAAAATAAGTAGGGGTCTTGTACGATCTCTCACACAGCTTTTAAAAACACAGTCCTACGACGATCATCCAGTCCAAATACAACTATACGAGTATTCATTTCCTGTTCTACCCTTCTCACCTCCTCAGGACTCATGTTACATTCAAACTCAAGTTCACAGTCTACAGCTAGTTTACGGGCACGCTCCACCACCGTCGGCAGCCAAATTTTTGCGGTCTATGTATTTAGTACAGCAAACATACGAGCTAAGACTACTGCTATAAAGCCGCAACCATGATCGACGTTTATATGCCGTCTGAAAATAGCCTGAGAATTGAAGTTAAGAGTGTAAGGTGTGGCACTATGACCCGCAACACGGAATACACGGTCAATATTTACCGTGAAGTTGTCCATATTGAAGGCTATACTACTTTGGGAGGCCTGCATTATACGACCTAATATATACTCTACATCTTCAGCAGCCAAACGCCTGAATGGCACTACTACCCAAAAATCATCTACATCACCTTCATCTGACCCGAATCCGAAGGACAGCCTCGTCCTGACTTCACGCTCGTCGCGGTTCTGAAGGGCAAACTCTACAATACGCTCTACTACGCGACGTAGTCCGTGTTCAATACCGTTGCTATACATAGATCTAGGATCAACCCTGACTATATACCGATTTCTAGTCAAGGCTGGGGTTGGGGTTGCGGTGCGCACCAACTCGAATGTTAGGCCATCCTCAACAGAACGGGGAGCTGCTGTGGAGGATGAATAAGGGACTATATTTGAGGAATGCGGTATTGTGTGGGTTGTTGCGTAAGACGTTGAGGGTTGGAGCCCTATTACTGCAGACTCAATAGGACGGGGAGCAGCTGTGGAGGATGAATAAGGGGTTATATTGGCGGAAGAAGCTGATGTGGGGTTGGTTGCGTAAGACGTTGAGGGTTGGGGCCCTATTACTGCAGACTCAACAGAACGAGGAGCAGCTGTGGAGGATGAGCAATGGGGTATATTGACGGAATGCTCCACTGTTGGGGTTGTTGCGTAAGACGTTCAGGGCTGGGGTTCTATTACTGGTGTTCCAACAACCCTGGAACGCTTTATACCTGACTTGGAGGATACGTCTTCGCACCTCCGCTTTGAACGTGCTACATGTGCCGCTGGTGAAGGCTCATCGGAGGGGGTGGGGGCTGTAGATGCACGGACAACGGGCTCATCCGTGATATCGATGATAGGGTGCTGTACATCGTCGTCATTCACGGTTCTGTGGAAGAAGAAAACAAAATATAAGGAGCAGCACTCGTTATTTGTAATATTTTGTAAATGACCCACTTAGGGGTGTAACGTGTTAGAAATGGAATCTGTAGAAAAATTCAGGTTCACGAGCCCATCCACATGTATTATATCTGGACCTACAGGTTGTGGTAAAACGGTGTTTATGCATAATATCATTAAAGAAAAGAGGGAAATGTTCTCAACATTTGTGCATAAAGTTATATGGTGCTATTCGACATACCAATCAGTGTTCAACGAGTACCAAGATGATGTTTTGTTCCACAAGGGGGTCTATGACGTTAATTCGTTAAAGGGAAATGAACATACAGTCATCGTAATTGACGATCTCATGTTGGAGATGGATAAAACGTTTGCCGAGACATTTACAGTATTCTCCCACCACCTTAACTTGAGACGTGTTTTATCAAGTGTCCAGTGTTATCAATTGAATAAGTGGGTTTTCGTTGAGGTGTCTTTAAAAAAAAATAGTGTTTGCATTCTTAACTAAATTACTTCGTGTTACTAATCATTCATTAACGAATATATTTCATTATTGACTTTATTCATACTATATTATTTGATTAATCCAAGGCTAGTGCACGTGGCTTGCCTTTTGTTTTTCAAATCTATCAGAAAACGAGGAGTCATAAGGTTCATTTTCCCCTTCGGGAGATCAGGAGAGGTAGAGTGTGGTCACACACCGTGGGAAAAAAGGAAAAAAGTCGGTCGAATCGCGATCAGATAAGTATTATTAATACTCTTTCTTTTACAGATCTTTCGTCGGTAGCTTAATTATATATTCATTTAGTATAAATTTGTGTTACAAGAACCTGTTTCTGCGTTTCAAGAATTTTTGCGGGTTTGGGCAGGTGACGGCACAATAAGCACGCGGTAGACCTACGTTGTAATTTATTAATTTCCAAACGCTCGTTTTATTTTTGTTTTTGTTTTGTTTGTTTTTTAACTAATTAAAGCATGGCACCCCCGTCAAGTACTTGCAGTCGCTGTGAAGGGAAATTTGCCGCTTACGCGTTTACAATGGCTAATAATAATAGTTAGTTTGCAGGTGGTGCTCAAGCATGGAAGTCTGAGGAACGAGTTAGAACGTGAGAGGGAGGCCAGAGTGAGGCTTGAAGAAACGTGATGCTCCTGACGGCAAAATTAGAATCCCTTGAGACTCCAGTTACGACCCTCCTGCCTCAGTTTCTACTAATAATATAAATAGTACTAATAGCCCTCTCTCCCCTAGTTCCCAACCCTTCGTTCGAGTGCGTAATGGAGCCCATTGAGAAAACCTAAGACTTGTCTACCAGTAATAACAAACAATAAGTTTTCTGTTTTAGGTTTCGAAGATGCTGATGAACCGGAAATACGACTCGTTGGCGATTCCATTGTTCGAGGGCAGCTCGAGGAATTCTGTGGGAGAAACCCTCGTCGTAGGCGCCGTTACTGCTACCCTGGTGCAAGGGTGGAGGATATAACTAATAGTGTTGACCATTTTACAGACGGTACCGCCGACACAACGTATGTTATTCATGTCGGTACTAATAACGTTTTAAATTCTAGATCGGAAGAACTGCTGGCTAGGTACAGGGACTTACTAGAGCGATTAAAGGAAAAAACTAATAAGATTGTTTTAACAGGTATACTTCCTCGAATTATCCAACGTAACGATTTCTACAGCAAGGCGACCTATATTAACAATAACCTAAAGTCTCTTTGCCAACAGGAAGGAGTGCATTTTGCGAATTTTTGGAACAGTTTCTATGGCAGGAGGGACTTGTTCCTCGGAGATGGACTTCATCTTAATGACGTTGGAGCTGCGCGTTTAGGAAGACTATTTCATAATACTGTCTCTTCTTTTCAGGCTGCCGTAACTCGAACGGTCCCAGCGTAAATTCCACAAATTTCCCCTGCGCTCGCGAAGGTGTCGCAATTACAAACAATTTGAAGGTTCTATCCTTAAATGCTCGTAGCTTACGAAATAAAATAAACGTTTTTTTCTTTAATTGCTTGTAAAGACTATGATTTAATTGCGATAAATGAATCGTGGCTTAGCACTGAAACACGTGACTTTGTGTGGGAGTATCAAATTAGAGGTTATAGACTTTTTGTTAAAAACAGAATAGGTAGGCGAGGAGGCGGTGTTATGTTGTATATCAAAGATAATATTGCGAACGTTATAGAAGTAAAGCACACAATTCCAGAACCAATAGATTCGACTATAGCAGAACTTAAATTGAACGATTTCAAACTTGTTGCGGTTATATATAGGCCCCCTAATCAAACAGCTGATACGGACGAAGCGTTATATCGTGAACTAAAGAGAATAATAGGTAGTGAGCAGGCTTTAGTTATGGGTGACTTTAATTGCGCCAACGTGAATTACGATACAATGCAGGGAGACGCGGAAGGTAATCGTTTAGTTAATTTTCTCGAGGATAGCTTTCTTATTCAAAAGGTTGGGGAACCTACGAGGTTGGACAGTATTTTAGATTTAGTAATAACTACGGATGATAGGCTAATTACTGATCTTCAAGTAATAGAACCGTTAAGCAATAGCGATCACAATATGGTAGAGTTTGTCCTCTCAGTAAGTCACTCGAAACCAGCTAACTCGACTAAAATTCCAACTTCCAGCACGCAGACTTTTGTAAATTTCGAAATAAATTGTCACACGTCAATTGGGAAAACGTAATGGGGAACTCCAACGCAAAACTAATGTGGAATCGTTTGAAACAGTATTTAGGACTATAAATGAGGAATGTGTACCGTACAAAATTAAGCGTGCGAAAGTAAATAACAAGCCCTTGTGGTTTACTTCTAGAGTAGGAGACATTATAAAGAGTAGAGATAGGGCTTATAGGCTACATAAGTGCGATAAAGACAATTTGTGGTTACGAAACAACTACATATCTCTAAGGCGTGAAGCGAAAAGTGTAATAAAAAAGTCCAAGCGCGAATTTGAAATCTCCATAGCTCGTGACGGTAAAGAAAACCCCAAGCGATTCTTTCAATACGTCAACAATAGAAATCCAGTAAAAAGTGTCTTGGGGCCGTTGAAAAATGTTAACGGAGATCTAGTTTCTGAAAACAAGGAAATGGCTACCTTGCTAAACGAATTCTTTACGTCAGTTTTTACTATAGAAGATGTAACGAATATCCCTACGGTCATAGACATAATACCTTTTGATAATGGTAATATTTTGGATAATATTGTGGTTAGTGAAGGGAGGTAATGCGCTATATTGATAAAATGAAAACGCGTAAATCACCGGGGCCGGATTCCATATATCCCATACAACTAAAAGAATTAAAAGATAGCATTGTTTGCCGCTAACAAAGATTTTTAATGCGTCTATTTCTGAGGGGTGCGTACCAGATAATTTCAAGTTAGCAAACGTAACACCTATCTTTAAGAAAGGCGATAAAGGTGCGGCGGGAAATTATAGGCCAATCAGTTTAACGTCTGTTGTAGGTAAGCTACTGGAATCAATAATTAGGGATCGTATAGTCGAACACTTAGAATTGCATAACTTAGTTAGAAATACGCAGCACGGTTTTAGGCGAAACAAATCTTGCTTAACTAATCTTTTAGAATTTTTTCAAAGCGTGGTTGACGTTTACGATAGTCATCGGGCGGTTGATGTAGTGTATTTAGATTTTCAAAAGCGTTTGACACCGTACCGCACAAAAGACTCATTGAGAAAACTAAGGCTCATGGAATCAGGGTGTAGTAATAAATTGGATAGAAGAGTGGTTGCGAGGTAGGAAACAGAGGGTGGTCGTTGATGGAGCGGAGTCGTGTTGGGCTAATGTAGCGAGTGGCGTTCCTCAGGGTTCTGTATTGGGCCCCTTGCTTTTTCTTATATATATTAACGATTTAGATGTCGGCCTAGTCAGTACAGTTTCAAAGTTTGCGGATGACACGAAGCTGGGTGGTAGGGCGATTAATGACGAAGATAGAGGTAAAATCCAGAATGATCTGAATAAAATCGTTGATTGGTCAGTCACATGGCAAATGAGATTTAACGTCGATAAGTGCAAAATTTTACATATAGGTTCGCGTAACGGTAATTTTGCGTATAGTATGTCAGGGAAAGAGTTGATAAGCGTAGAGCAGGAAAAAGATTTAGGAGTTATAGTCACTGGTGATTTAAAAGTAGCGAAACAAAGTACAGCAGCGGTCAATAAAGCGAACAAAGTGTTAGGTTTTATAGCTCGGAATTTTGAGTACAAATCGCGCGATATTATAGTTCCTCTTTATAAATCATTAGTTAGACCCCATTTGGAGTACGCGATCCAATTTTGGAATCCGCATATGCGCAAAGATATAGACAAAATCGAAAGAGTTCAAAGACGAGCAACTAAGATGATTCCGTCGCTTAGGTCAAAGTCGTACGAGGATAGGCTTAAAGAGTTAAAATTGACTACACTCGAGACTAGGAGGCTAAGGGGTGATCTAATCCAGGTTTTCAAAATTATGAATGGGTTCGATAACGTAGATAGAGATAGCTTTTTCGAAATATCTCAATATAATAGGACTAGAAATAACGGGTGTAAGTTGACAAGTAGAAGGTTCGAGACAGCAGTTGCCAAAAACTTTTTACGCATAGAATAGTAAATAGCTGGAATAGTTTGCCGGTAGAAGTAATTAGTAGCACGTCTATAAACATGTTTAAAAATCGATTAGACGCATATGTTGATAGATTGGGTATAGTTTAAGGTAGTAAAATTAAGGGTTGGATAAGATAGATTTTGATTTCTTTTCATTAAAGATCACAATAACCAGACTAGAGGTCATAGTATGAAATTATTTAAGCCAAGATGTAGAACAAATTTAAGAAAACATAGTTTTACAAGTGTTGTGGGATATAGGGAGGCAGCATCTTGGGTTAGGGGATACTCTCTGTCCTTACACACCCCATTTAAAGAGATTCCTCTGCCGAGCGGTGCCCCCCATAGTACTGTGAGGTATTGAAAAACTCATGATCTTCACTTGCCCCACAAACACCTTTAAATGGGAGACCCAAATGGGTGCACACACATTTCTACATTACTGTACAGTCTTTACAGCCACACCTACACTTTTCCTCCTAAGTATATATATTGTAATGTATATGGTTGTAAATTGTGACTTGGTCCGCAATTGATATGGACCGTGACTTATTTTTGGTTGGCAAGGTACTGGTATTGATGGATACCGTAATGAAATTGACTGGATTCTTTGGATCTGATATATTTGCATGTCGGTTATAAATAGATATAGAGTGTAACATATTTGTGGATAGTAGTCTATTATGACTTGATCCTCTGGATCCAGAGATTCTATCTTTAGTTTTAAATTGATAATTAATTAGTTTTAAATTGATAATTATTTAGTTTTGTAAAAATTGGTTGTTGCCAATGTACAGGCAGTTTTTACATAGTGGAGCCACCTCGATGGGCCGAAGTGGCCCCTAGTGTGCCCACTATAAAAATTTCTTATGTTCTTATGTTCTTTGTGGTTCGGAACCCACGTAAAATTGTAGGTCCCCTCCGCCACCACGGAGGACATGCACAATACACAATTACGAACACAGTTAGGTAGACCAGCCATGAGTGGATCCTAGGGTCTTTGTTGGTCTGAAACATTATAACATCATATAACATTAATCAGAATCTATTTTTCAAAAATAGATACATGCGCGATGTGTCGCTAAATACGCAATATCTAGTCTTATTCGCGCAACGTAGAGATGTGTCATAAATTGGGGTATTAGCCAGTCAAATGTTTCCGAATCAGCGTAAGGAGTTTTTGGAGGTTTATAAAGGTCACAAGCCAACGTTATGGATATTTGCTTTGTGACCTTCACCCGCGAAACACGTTTAGGGTGCTTCTAAGAACGAATATACTTCCAAGCGAACCTGAAACCGTGTACATCCAGAATGACGAATAGGCTAAAGAAATACCGCGAATTAATAAAAATCTATCAACGCCTGCCTCGAGCATTGCAGCAGATGTTTGTTAAAAATATCGACTCTGACTTTTTAAAATGCATCTGTGAAATCTGCCTTAATGTTATAAAATGTAATGTTCCAATGAAATCCTCTCAGAAGACTCGCTTACGTCGTTACAAGAACATAGAACATTTCATTTTTCTATGATGGGCATAAAGCTCCTATCGTAGAACAAATATTGATTTAAGATTTGAGATCCAAAACACCGGCTTGTTTGAAATGAGTTTGTTGTCCTAACAACCCTTTGATTATTCCCTGAACAATACAATTGGGTTTTCTGCGAAAAATAAATTTACTGTAGAAGAATTCTTGACCCTTACGAGTAAGCTGCGTATTTGCTTATATGGTCCGGCGCGATGATGCCCGGAGGCGATGACACCCGGAGGCACTGGCTGATGAAGCCCTGAGGCACTGGCTGATTAAGCCAACTGGCTGATTAGGGGCACTATAAGAGAGCGGTGGGGTGGCTGAAGACTTCATATGCGTCTGACAGCTGTCAGGTGAAGAACCCCTCCTCTGGGTCCTCTCCTCTTCTCTCTCTCTCTCTCTCTCTGCCCCTTTGGGGGGTGAGGCCATCCCAACTTCTCCCCCAAAGAGGTCTTGCAACAAAGGGGGTTGGGGTTGGCAACAAAGGGGGTGCCTTGCAACAAATGGGGTAGGGTGGGGTGCCTTGCAACAAAGGGGGTGAGGGAGCCTTGCAACATTATGCAATTGTTCTGCACTCATGGATTTTGCACCCATACTACTATTCTCAACGCAGAATGTATAATAATAAACAATTTCCTGAACTGAGTATGTAAAGGAGGACAATGTCTTTCCAATAAATAAGTTTAATTATAAATATCAAATTACGCAATTTTCTTGAATACCCAATAATCATTTTAAAGATATAATTTTGTTCCCATTTGACACTATAAAAGATGATAACAAACAGCGAACACATATAAATATATACAAATGCATTATTATTATTAAAAAATAGTACTTAGCTATACATTTCATAAAAATTAGCGCTAAAATTAGCGTTAACGCCGCTAATTTTAAAAACTGTTAGCATTAGCGGCGCTTGAATTTATTTGCATTAGCGTTAGCGTTAGCGACACTATACAGTATGTCCCACAAAAAAAGTACACCCAACTTTAGATTGTACTAACTCCTCCAAAAATTGAGATATTTCGGATCTGTTTGTTTGATTTAATATGGCAAATTATTCTTTGTTAACTTTCAAATTTATTCATGTTTAAACGATTTAGTGTTTAAACATCTGCTTTTAACTGAAGGGTACAGCAAAATGGGTTGCGCGGAATGATCATTTCTCCCACCCAGATAGCTCCTCTTGCTTTAACCAATGTGCTACTTTTTACGTCGAAGGATATTGCAAATTTTTTTTTAAATAATTCGAACTTTTGTATCTAAGATACGAGTCATACATATAAATGAAGAATCTGAATTACTAAATTTATAAATAACTTTGAAACCCTTATCATGCAGTTTACACGAAGGCAGCGCGTTCTCATGGTCACAACTTATTTGCAAACTAAAAGCTTAAAACAAGTTCAGAATACCTTCGAACTGCAATTTCCCGATAGAGCTTTTCCAACTAAACATGCAATTTTGAAGAATGTTCGGAAATACAAAGAAGAAGGAACGGTCCTCAATTTGAACAAAGGACGTTCAGGCCATCCGAAGACGTCAAGAACAGACAAGAACATTCAGCATGTTCGGCATTTATTAGAGAGACATCCAAAAGTGTCCACCAGGCGAAATGGTACAGAACTCTCACGCATGTCATTTCATCGAATAGTTCGTGAGGATTTGAATTTGTACCCATACAGAATGGAAATTCGACATCAACTCATTGAAGGAGATCTACCTCGCCGCCTAAGGTTTGCCCAGTGGTTTCTTGAAAAACCAGAAAGATTCACGGAACAATTAGTGGTTGGAGATGAGGCGGCCTTTTTTATGAATGGTCTAGTGAACAGACAAATCTGCCGTCAATATGCACCAAAAAATCATCCACCTGAAAATCATATCTACGAAAAGAATAACTCTAGACAAAAACTGGGTGCTACTGTAGTATGCGGTCTACCTACGATTGGTTAGGTTTAATCATGATATTTTCGTTAGAACTAATGAAAATATCATGACTAAACCTAACCAATCGTCAAGGGCGATTGACAATGGGATGTAAACAAACAATTAGTAAACAAGATAAGAAGCTATAATTAAAAGGTAGACCGCCGAATCATAGGTAGACCGCATACTACAGTAACACCCAAAAACTGTCTCTCTGGGTAGGACTGTGCGGTAATGGAGCGTTAATTGGCCCGGTCTTTTACGATGGTAATCTAAATGGTGAAGCTTACCTAGAAATGATAGACCGAGAAATCCTTCCACAATTACGTATTGCTTATGGAAACCGATTTAATCGTATTTGGTGGGTGCAAGACGGAGCTCCTGCTTACAGGAGAGTTATTGTGAAGGAACGCTTGCAGGAAGTCTTCCACCAAAGAGTAATTGCTACAGGCCATGACATTGAATGGCCTCCCAGAAGCCTTGACTTGATCCCGTGTGATTACTTTTTATGGGGTCATTTGAAAAATAGAGTATTTGCATCACAACCTATCAATTTAGATGATTTGAGGACTCGCATCACAGCTGAAATCAACTTGTTAAAAGACAATCCAGATCTTATCAAAAGAGTGATGGGGAAGATGAGAGCTCGACTCCAGATTTGTATCGATAGGAATGGCGGTCATGTTGAAAGAAAACGAAACTAAACATAACTTTTGTAATAAGGAATAAAGAAAAATCTGCTTTGTATCTTATTAAAATTATGTTAAAGTATCTATTATTATGTATTTCTCTTTTCATTACATCGATAGCACACATTATTTTTTCATTGACCAATTTTGCGCAATCCATTTTGTTGTACCCTTCAGTTAAAAGCAGATACTTAAACACTAATTCGTTTAAACATGAATAAATTTGAACGTTAACAGAATAATTTGCTATATTAAATCAAACAAACAGATCCAAAATATCTCAATTTTTGGAGGAGTTAGTACAATCTAAAGTTGGGTGTACTTTTTTGTGGGACATACTGTATTTATCAGTTAGCGCGACCTTTTAATAAAAAAGCCCTTCCGGGGTCGGGAGAACGGGATCTAGCCTAGGTGCGAATTTCTTAATGGTCTCTCGATTGTTTCCTTCTCGCCTTTTTCATTCGTTTTTCGGTTTATAATTTCTGTATAATAAACAACAATATAAATTTATTATTACATTGATTATTACAATTTCTGTAATAAATAATAATGCAATATTAAATGTAATAAATTTAATAACAAATGTAATAATTATGTAAAAAAATAATAGAATCTGTATGTATAGAACAAGAAGATAGTTTTAAATTTGTGCGAATGTACTTATAAGCGGGTCCCTTTAATAAAAATGCCTTTCCAGTGTCGGGAGAACGGGATCTAACCTAGGTGCGAATTTCTTAATGGTCCCTGGACTGTTTTTCTGTATCCACCCGAAGAGGATGCCAGTGGGCATCGAAACTACAGTATTGTGGAAATAAACTCTGTTTATTGGAATGGGACTTTATTATCGTAATTCCAAAATTTTAAAGCGCAGAACTCCACCAAACTAAATATTTCAAAAAAGATTTTAGTTATAAGAAATGTCACTCCATATGAATGACATCTCCTTTTCAAAATATAATTTTGCTACAGCTTAGTACAAAAAACTTTCTATTCATTATTTACTAATATCCAACTTAAGACCAAAACATAATAATGTAATGTAAAAAGAAAAACTTAAAAAATATGTTCATAGCTTAAGAAAATACCAAATTTTCAATAAGAATTTAAAATGATATTATTTCTTTTTATTATGTTGGTAACTAATTTAAAATAACTTTTAGGTTATTATTCGTTTTTTGACCCAGTCACACCCAGCTATAACAGCAATATATATTGAATAACCAATCAAAACTGAATAAGAAAATATATATATATTATCTTGTGCAAATTTGTATAAAATGTGAATTTTTTATTAAAATATATTTCCTATTTTTGGTGTTTTTTCAATATATATATATATATCGACTATTTGGTGAATATTTCTTATTTTTGGTGATTCTGGCTACTTCTGCGTAATTCAATTTGTCCTGTTTTACAAATAATCATTTTTAGCAATTGTTCGTCTGTTCAGTTCGTTTTTTTTTGTGACTAGAAGTATGACGTCTCAGTTATGCATATTTGATTTTGAAGACATGATCCGCCATATTGCCCTCGATGAAGACAAGAGTTTAGACCTTTTTATCAACCACGGAATAATTAAGACATCCGTGACCTGCCCTAAATGCAATAGTGCTTGTATTTTAAGAAAAGACCAGAAGGTCTTTAGGTGTCGTAAAAAAAATCCTAAAAATAAACGTGTGTCGTTTCAGTTTAAGGGCAGGCGAAATTTAGCGGACTACCCATGCAAGGTTGGCACATGTTATTATATTATCATTTGTATAATTTAGGTCTCGGGGGTACTAAAGATCACGCATCACAAATTGATCGGTCCTAATGTTTTGCGGACAGTTCAGTACGTGACACCGGTTAGGTCAACTGTACGCCCTTGATGATTGGTTAGGTTAAGTCATGATATTTTCGTTTAAATTCGTTAGTTTAAACGAA
Source organism: Bathynomus jamesi (assembly GCA_023014485.1). NCBI lineage: Eukaryota > Metazoa > Arthropoda > Malacostraca > Isopoda > Cirolanidae > Bathynomus > Bathynomus jamesi. The sequence continues at coordinate 588,023 of JAJOZX010001677.1, read as the reverse complement.
AATGACGAGTGCAAACTTTTCTGGTTAATTTTGAGATGTTTTGTACGAAACTGCCATCCGTTTCCTGTGCAAATGCATAGTTTTCAAGATGACGATATCTCGAAAACTATGCATTTGCACAGGAAACGGATGGCAGATTCGTGCAGAACACCTCAAAATTGACCAGAAAAGTTTGCTCTCATTATAAAAAGAGACTGGGTCAAAAAACGAATAATTACCTAAATTTTACATATATTCTTCGGAAATCGAAGCAGAAAAAAAAAAAGCCAAGACACGACAGATATAAGATTTATATGCAGTATTCCAAACGTTTCGAGAATTAATCTCAACATCAGTGAATCATTAAGAACAATAATAAGAATTTCGAGTCAAATTTAGATTTTTCAGATTTCTTGGTGAATTTCCATAATTTCTGAAGCCACAGACGATGTAGGCCTATTTATATTTCATGTTTGATATCCGAAGAATGTCGCCCTAGAACTACTCATTTTTGCAAAGAAAATAGGTAAACACGTCGTCCGTCGTCCTTTGTTTTTCCTCTTTAATAACAGCTTTCAGAATTTTAATGTACTCTTATACTGTGTTGGCAAATGATTTTCAGACAATAGCGTTAAATACGAAAAATATGGATTTTGGGAAAACCAACAAAGACATAATTTGGGACTTTTAAACTGAAGTATTTTACGGAACTACATAGCTGAATAACAGTTTCAATTATAAAAACCATCATTCTCTCTCCGAATGATGATTTCTTCAAAAAATTTACATGTTAACCATTGGGTGAACGGCTAGACCCCGATTTAAACAATTTTAATTTCCCCTTGTACAGAAAGTTGTGTTGTCCTAAGTTTTTGATGTGCGGTTGCCATGGAAACGCCAATATAAACAAACACCGAGAAAATATAGGAGTAGTTCTAGAACGACATTCTTCGGATATCGAACATGAAATGTAAATACATCGTCTGTGGCTTCAGAAATTATGGAAATTCACCAAGAAAACTGAAAAAGCTAAATTTGACTCGAAATTCTTGTTATTGTTTTTAATGATTCACTGATGATGAGATTAATTCTCGAAACGTTTGGAATACTGCATATAAACCTCATATCTGTCGTGTCTTGGCTTTTTTTATAATTCTGCTTCGATTTCCAAAGAATATATGTAAAATTTATTTAAATTAAAGAATATACAGTATGTAAAAAAAATTTAAATTAGTTACCGACATAATAAAAGCAAATAATATTATTTTAAATTTTCATTGAAAATTATGTATATTTTCTTAAGACAAATATATTTTCAAGTTTTTCTTTTTATATTACATTATTATTTTTTGTCCTCAAGTTGGATATTAGTAAATAATAAATAACTAGTTATTTGAGTGTAACTGATTTATATATGGTAAATTTTGCAGCCTCCATTCAAGGGTAGAGAAAGTGATGTCAGGAAAAACAGTATTAGTATAGTACAAATGTGTTGAAATGTATATTTTAGACAAAATCAATTCGTATAGAATAACATTTTTTATAACCGAAGTTTTTGTTCAAATAGCCCTAATAGGTTAGGTAGTTTGGTGAAATTCTGCGTTTTAAAATTCCAAAACCATGTTTTTCTTGGCTTTTACGAAATCTATATTTTTTATATTTAACGCTATTGTCTGAAAGTTACCTGACGACATGGCATGAGCGTGCATTAAAATTTTGAAAGCTGTGAAGAAGGAGGGTGTTTATTGTTCTCTGTCGTTCATTAGTTACTTTTTCTTTGTAATTTAGAATTGCACTTGTACAATGGATGCTCAATAAATAAAAAAAAAGCAAAGCCATTGCAACTTTAATTTCAATTTATTTTTACTTCCGCTGGATCAGGGCCGTTTCTAGCCATTAGGGGGCCCTAAGCAGTATACCCATTTGAGGCCCCACCCCTCCATCCACCAACACACGCCTTACTACATCACCTCAGCATACACATACAAAAAATGGCTGTGTTAATAAAAAACAATTATGAAACAATTTTAATGAAACATTTATGTCCAAAACAACAAATTTGTACTTTCAGAAGACAAACAGAAAAAATACGGTGCTGGTTAAGTGTGCGGTCTACCTACGATTAGTTAGGTTTAATCATGATATTTTCGTTAAAACTAACGAAAATATCATGACTAAACCTAACCAATCGTCAAGGGCGATTGACAATGGGATGTAAACAAACAATTAGTAAACAAGATAAGAAGCTATAATTAAAAGGTAGACCGCCGAATCGTAGGTAGACCGCACACTTAACCAGCACCAAAAATGGTGCAAAAATACTCATGAAATTCCTGAAAATTAGCCTATACATTATTTAGAATAAATGACACAGAACTGTGTATAAAAAATAATGCAATTATCAACTACCAAACAATTACTAACTCTACGATACAATCGTGTAATAGCTAACAGTTATACAGAACAGTTTGTATCTTCAAAATTTTTGCCTCCTAGTTATTTACACATAACGACCAAAACGTTTCGTTTGTCTCCGTTTTATCACATTTGTCTCATACAAAAACTTTAATTAATACGACAATAATAATACTCTATACTAGTACAGTTCCCGCCGCTTCGCTGACGGTTAGACAGGCTAAACTACAAAAAAAGAACCCAGCCGTGAAAATTTTGAGCTTCACATTGTGTCAATATTTCTGAATCTGGTATCTCCCAAAACCTCCTCACCCCCATTCATACAACTTGGGGGCTAACCCCCTCCCCCATTACCCCCACCCAGGGCCGGATTAAGACCTTTAGAGGCCCTAAGCACTTAAAAGATTTTGGTGCCCCATATATATGTAATTCAAAATATAAACAAAAATAAACCATAAAATAAAATTTTATTTTTTGAAATGAAACAAAACTTACAGTAAGATGCAAAATAATGTTTATGTTTGTATACTTCCACTTCATTTATATTTGAAAAGTTTTCTCCTACTTTTTTTAATTGCAAAGTCTTTGATCAGATCCTCAAAACTAATCTTACGTAACACATCTGCTTCTATACTTAGTAGAGATAAGGCATCCAGCCTGCCTTGTTGCATAGTTGTTCTGTTGGTATTTTTAATATACTTCAACTGAGAAAATGAACGCTCAGCTGAGCAATTTGTGACCATTAATGTTAAAAATATACGAAAGGCAATTTCTACATTTTCTACATTTTATAAAGTTCAGCATGACTGAATCTTGTTTTTACATTTACTATAGCACACGAAAATATTTAATCTATATGTATTTTTAATATGGCGCTCAAAGATTTGATATAAACAAAATAATAACGCAAAGCGTAAAGTGTATGATTACAACGAAATATATTTATTCTCTCAAAAGGGTTGTTGTTCACTACAAATTCAAACAATGAAAAAAAATAAATACTATATATGAATATATATAATTCAGTTTTCAACAGCTTATAGGCTATAAGCCGCGATTATAATAGTATAATAAATCCATGGTAAATCCGACAATGGAAAATTTCTGTGGTGCCCCCCTTCCCTTGATGCCCTAAGCACGGGCTTATTTTGCTTAATGGTTAATCCGGCCCTGCCCCCACCCCTCCCCATTACCCCACCCATCCCCCATTACCCCCACCCCCACCCTTCCCCCATTGCTAAACTACAGAAAAGAACACAGTCATGAAAATCTTGAGCTTCACATTGCCGCCCGTAATACAATTTCTGAATTTTTTTTACAATTTCTGAATTTTTTCTCACAATTTTTTCTCACAATTTCTGAAAGTGCGACGGACAGACAGACAGACGGACAGCTCTCTTATTATAATCTATACTATAATAAGAGAGCTGTCCGTCCGTCTGTCCGTCTGTCTGTCTGTCCGTCCGTCACACTTTCAGAAATTGTGAGAAAAATTGTGAGAAAAAAATTCAGAAATTGTAAAAAAATTCAGAAATTGTATTACGGGTGGAAATGTGAAGCTCAAGATTTTCATGACTGTGTTCTTTTCTGTAGTTTAGCAATGGGGGAAGGGTGGGAGTGGGGGGAAGGATTGGGGTGGGCGGAAGGGTGGGGGTGGGGGTAATGGGGGAGGGGGTTAGCCCCCAAGTTGTATGAATGGGGGTGAGGAGGTTTTGGGAGATACCAGATTCAGAAATGTTGACACAATGTGAAGCTCAAAATTTTCACGGCTGGGTTCTTTTTTTGTAGTTTAGCCTGTCTAACCGTCAGCGAAGCGGCGGGAACTGTACTAGTATAGATTATAATAAGAGAGCTGTCCGTCTGTCTGTCCGTCCGTCCGTCACACTTTCAGAAATTGTGAGAAAAAATTGTGAGAAAAAATTCAGAAATTGTATTACGGGCGGCGATGTGAAGCTCAAGATTTTCATGACTGTGTTCTTTTCTGTAGTTTAGCAATGGGGGAAGGGTGGGGGTGGGGGTAATGGGGGATGGGGTTAGATCCCAAGTTGCATGAATGGGGGTGAGGAGGTTTTGGGAGATACCAGATTCAGAAATGTTGACACAATGTGAAGCTCAAAATTTTCACGGCTGCGTTCTTTTCTGTAGTTTAGCCTGTCTAACCGTCAGCGAAGCGACGGGAACTGTACTAGTAATAATAATAATAACTTCAGCTATATTCCTATTCTTGCCCACTGAACTATGACCTGGGAGCCTGTCTAAGGGCCACCTAGTAGCAGCGGGGCCCTAAGCGGCCCTTAGTCTGCCGCTGGATACTAGAATTCGTGGGAGCGACGACGGCGCTCATGGACGCACCCACACGCTGGCTCACGCCATGCTTTAGCTATTAGTAATTACTTTTAGAATAGTTTACTAATTTAAAAGTCAATTATCACAGAAAACGTTATATTTTACTGATAACTCTCTTATAGTAATGAAGTGTAAAGAATTATTATAAACGTTTTTACAAAATTTTGATACTTTCCTGTTATCCAGGACCCCAGACTTTTTGCCAGTTGCCAGACTTCAAGTTTGACAGAATATTTTCGTTAAAACTAACAAAAATATCACGACTTAACCCTTTAAGGACTGAAGATGCCAATTGCTAACGTTTCAAATACACGCATTCATAACTTAACCGTACAAAAAATTCAGGGCTTAAAGGGTTAACCGAACCCTACCAACTAATTAGGTTAATTGAATGCCCGGTTAGGTAAACTGTACACTCTTGATAATTGGTTAGGTTTAGTCGTGATATTTTTGTTACTTTTAACGAACATATTCTGTGTCAAAATTGAAGTCTGGCAACTGGCAAAAAGTCTGGGGTCTGGGATAACAGGAAAGTATCAAAATTTTTACTACGATATTTGCAATTCCCAAGGATAGTGGATAAAATAGGTAAAGTTTTAAGTTTTAATGGATTTGAGTCAGGTTCTGCCATGCTTGATATAGATTCTATATCAAGCATGGCAGAACCTGACTCAAGTACATTAAAATTTGTACAGGCGAAGAAACAAAGGCTGTCAACAAATTGGGAGAAATGCGTTATATGTCAGCAGAATCGCAAAGAAAAACTGGTTGTACCCACAAAAGTGGGTATTGAAACATTATTGTCAACATCATTGTTACGGCAGGATGACCTTTTACAAAGACTTGAATCTGAGTTTGATGACCTTACAAAATTACATAGTATGTCTGTTACATATCATCGTAGCTGTTATCAATCATTTACAAGTAAGAAAAACATTTCTCATGTTAGTACAAAATGTAGAACGCATGATTCTGCATCACATGGTACTGAAGAACAAAGTGTTCGCACACGAACTCAAACATCCAAGCTTACAGATTTTTCAATGTGTTTAATATGCAACGCGCGAAAGAGGAACAGCATACATATGACATCTTGGTAAATCGTCCATACAAATTTACCTCTTGGCAAACTACCTAATTCTCTCTTACGTAACTATGCACACAACAATAACCAACCAATTTCACAGTCTTGTTTCGCCGTACTTACTCCCGGAAGCTCTGACCTTAAGCTTAAAATTATGGAATCTTTGTTCATTTATAAATTAAAACCAGACCTCAATTTTGATGAATCATCGGTAGATCTGCTATGTTTTGGTTAAGGTACTTGTTTATTTATTTTATCTATTTACCTTTTAGTTTTAACACTTTTATATTTTTTCCTAGCTACTTTGGGACTAGTATGTTTCATGGACTGCTCTCGATTTTTCTCGAAATTGCAAACAAGGGCAGTCGATGACCCTGATTTTGTTTCTGCAATCGGTTTTCTTGAGAAATGATAAAGAAAAATGTCATTGGATATTGAATAAATTTATTTACTGAAACGACGCAATACACTCCAACATTTTTCTTAATAAGTCCGAGCTGGTGTGGCGCTTACGCCAGGTTAGGTTAGGTCAGGTCAGGTTAGGTTAGGTTTCTCAAGAAAACCTATTGCAGAAACAAAATCAGGATCATCGACTGCCCTTGTTTGCAATTTCGTAGGAAAATCGAGAGCAGTCCATGAAACATACTAGGTCCGCTAGTTGCCTTTTTATAATTTTAACTTTATTTTCAAAAGGTTATTAATTAACTTGCATTGCAATTTGTACGTTCAGGGGCGTACCTAAAGTATTTGGCACCCGGGGCGGATCCTTCCTTTGGTACCCCCCATAAATAATTTTAAATTTAAACACAGAAAAATATATTATGTTTGCAAGTAGATTTTTAAACAGTACAGTACTGTTATAAGCAAATTGGAAATAAGAAAAATGCAGGACATTAAAAATTCAGTGAACAGGTAATACTGCATTTTATTTTATACAAATTGATCAATGACCTCATCAAAATTCACCTTCTTTGCATATTCATGTTCATTTGAAAGTAAAGCCAGATTTGTCAATTTTGTCTGACTCATGGTCGAGCGAAAGAAATTTTTTAGCAATTTCAATTTGGAAAAACTTCTTTCACATGAAGCAATAGACACACAGACAGTCAAAAAGAATCTCAAACACAGTGACAAGCTTGGCAAAGAATTTGGAATATACTTCCGAAGTTCTTCTTCTGTTGCAACAACCAAAGTGTTTGGCTGAATAACAGCGAAGATTGACAGAATTTGATCCATTGCCTTAGAACGAATCTCCAATTCTTGATGAAAGCGATCAAGACATTCAAACATAGCCCTTTTTACTTCCTCTAGCAATGTGAGACCATCATCCTTTGCCATTTCTCCTGGCATCCTTTTTCGGAGCTTTACTCTCCCTCTTCTCTCCATAGAAATGTCCATTTCCTCACACTTTGTAGTTGCATAATGAATGGCCCTCTCCACAATTTCATTGCGCTGATCTTCAAGAAACAGTTTTAGAGCTTGGAGCTTCACAAACGTTCGCCTGTCGATGTAATTTTTATCAAATATTTAATTTTTCATTTGTAAATTTTGTATTGGCAATAAAAATAAAAATTTATTTTATAGTGGAAATTAATATTGAGCTGTTGTAATAGTTTGAACATTTTAAAAAAAAATTTCTTACTTTCGCGAAATTTTTAATTTGGTTCGAAAACTTGTACTGGTATTTCAACTCTCCCGATAGCATCCTCCTCCTGGCTGTCACCCGATGCGGACCGCCCCCCTCGCACCCCCCTTAGTACGCCACTGTGTACGTTGTATCTATATGTGAATTGTTTTTATTATTTTAGCCCTGGGATCACCTGAAGATCAGGGCCCCCATGTATTCATGTTTTTTGCTTTACAGTACCAAATATAATAATAAATTAAAGTGAATGCCCGGTTAGGTCAACTGTACGCCCTTGACGATTGGTTAGGTTAAGTCGTGATATTTTCGTTAGTTTTAACGAAATATCATTTGGTAATTGAAGCTGGGGGCCCTGGTGATCCTAGCCCTGAAGATGGAATTAGTGCATTCCGAAACGTTGGTACTAATTAAACCCTGATTGATGTTTATTTTTTCTCTGGTGTTCCTGTTTATTATTAAACTGCGTTTTCCACGCCATCAATCAATAGCCGTATATATATATATATATATATATATATATATAGGGCGGGGCGCGAGGATATGACGTTTTTCATTGCGCTGCTATAGTAGGCTGGACAACAAATCAGAGAAAATTTTGTAAGATATAAGAAAAGTAGTTAATGACGTTTATTTATTTATAGATTGTACAACAACTCAGGAAGAATTTTGTATGATATAACAAAAGTACTGAATGCAGTTTAGTTTTTGAAAATTACATGTTCCAGATGGCCTCCATTACAATCTAAACAGTGTTGTAATCTATGTCTGAAGTTTCGCATAACTCGCTGCAATAAAGCGCCATCAATTCCTCCAATTTCCTCTACAATGCGGTTTTATTTAAGCTCTTCAGTAGAGTGAGGGCGAGTAGCATACATCTTAGATTTAAGATATCCCCACAAGAAAAAGTCTGGGGCTGACAAGTCGGGAGATCTTGCTGGCCAGGGAATGTCTCCAAATCTTGAAATTAAGTGGCCAAGAAACATTCCTCCAAGAACATTCATGCTTTGCCTTGCCGTGTGAGCCGTACCGCCATCCTGTTGGAACCATACGTTCCTCACCCTTAGCAGTTCCTCAGTTAAGTTTCCAGCATGATGCGGTAACGATCAGCATCCACGGTAACAGACCGGTTGTTTTCTTCAAAGAAATAAGGCCCGATAACCCCAAAAGCGGAAACACCACACCAAACCGTTACCTTTTCATTATGCAGAGGCTTCTCGTGGAGCTGCCTAGGGTTGTTATCACTCCAATATTTGAAATTCTACTTATTTACGTAGCCTGACAGGTGAAAGTGGGCCTCATCTGACATGATTAAAACATCCAAACCCACTCCATCATTATTCAATATTTCCAAAAACTGTCTAAAAAAATTGACACGAGAAACTTTATCCTGGTCTTTTAGCTCATGGGTCACTTGAATTTTGTATGGATGAAAGTGTAAGCCTTCGTGTAAAATTCTTCGAATGGACCTGCTTGGGATTTGTAAGGGAGCGCATGTCGCCTTGCTAAGCGTGATGGGCTCTGCTGCAACGCGTTCCTCACTCTTTCAATTGTTCTCTGGTGTGCGACTCGAACAACTGGGCCCAGCAAACTTATTCTCTACACCAGTGTTTCCCAACCGGGGTCCATATGGCTCCCTGGGGGCCATGGCACATTTGAAGGGGGCCACAAGAAAATGTTATTTTGTGAAATAGAGTTAAATCTGCATATTACCTACTGAAAATAATGCTTATGGGGGCCACAGGAAAAAATAAGGTTCCTAAGGGGGCCATAAGCCAAAACCGGTTGGGAACCACTGCTCTACACCACCACGAATATTAAAATCATCAACCCACTTTAAAATGGCATTACGCGGAGTAATTCTGCCATGTCTCGGAACATTAAACTCGCGCCGAAAAGTTCGTTGAGTCTGCACAATCGAATTAGTTTGAAAATAAGTTCACTGCGAACACACGTTGATTCATCAGCCAGTTCTCCATGTCTACTAAACTGCATCCACAGACGAGTGTGCGCTTGTGACCACCATTTCCCCACTCCCCCAATCCCCCATACCAACGGTACGAAAAACGTCATGCTGCATATAAACCTCGTGTCTATCGTCTCTTGGCTTTTTTATTTATACAGGGTGTCCATAAATGTTTATCCTGAAAACAGTATGCTCTCATGTTTTAATGACGAATCTTACATCCGTTTTCTTTTTACAGGTGATCTCGTACACGCATAGAGTTTCTGTGCTGGTGTGTAACCCGTGTGTTTCGTCTACCGCATTCGCCGCTAGGAGCGATGTAGTAGCTGTTCAGTTAATATGGCGTCTGTGACAGAGAAGGCACAATGTGTTGTGTGGCTTGCAGAAACAAAATCTCCTGTTAGTGTTCAGCGAAGGTTCAGAACAAAGTATGGAAAAAATCCACCTGATGTGAAATTAATTAAGTCGTGGATGAAAAAATTCTTGGAAACTGGAAACGTAGAAAAGGGAAAGAGCAGTGGTAGACCATCAGTTTCCGATGGGACGGTAGAAAACATTCAAACTTCTTGTTAAAGATGTTAAAGATTTGGTTTATGCAACAGTTGTTCCAGATATCAGGACATTGCGAGAACACATTACGGATGCAATTGCAACAGTTAACCCACAAATGGTTGGAAAATGTGTGGCGTGAGTGTGAATACCGTTTAGACATTTACGTGCCACTAGGGGTGCACATGTGGAAGCTTATTACGTTCATTAACTATGTATCAAAACTTTGTATGTTTATCTACTTATGATTAAAACTGTATTTGAATACGAGTGTTTATTTAAAAGTTATAGCATGCTTTAATCAGGGTAATCATTTATGGACACCCTATATTTCTTTTTGATTTCCAAAGTATATATATATATATATATATATATATAAATTAGCTACCGACACTATAAAAGCAAAGCAATTTTTTCTTAAATTCATATTGAAAATTTTATATATTTTCTAGTCCATAAATACATTTTTCATGTTTTTCTTTTAATATTACATTATTTATTGTCCTTCAGTTGGATATTAGTATATAATGAATAACAAATTGTTCGTAATTGTTCATGATGGAATATTCTTTGCGACTACTTGATGGACAGAAAAGCCATAATAAACATTGAAGGTAACAATTTGCCCTAAAGGCAGGAATACCGCAAGGCCTTAGTCCTGCACTGTATGCACTCTATATGTCTGACTTGCCAGACCCGGTAGGAAACGACACAGTAAATATTGTGTATGCAGATGACTTCACACAGCTTGTCCCATACAACTCTAAATCAGGGCTGCCACATTTGTTACGTTCGTAACAAATGTGTTACTTTCTATCTTTTTCATACTTTTGGTACGACGTTCAAAAAATTTGTTACGTTTTAGAGTTTTTATATGCTTTATCGGTTACCTAAAAATATTTAAAATTATTAGTTTTATAAAGAAATTAGCATATTTAAACCATTAAATTACAGATGGAAAAGTGCTAAATAATTTAGATGGCATATACTGTATATTTTCGATTATATATTCCGTACATCGTTCGTTCGCATATAAATCTCACGAGTCACGACTATACGTTTGAAAACGTTTTCGGTTCTCGGCTTACTGACTCAGTGACTCCCCACGCTGTCTCAGTCAGAGTCAGTCAGCAGTCTGTCAGTGTTCCAGTTGCAAACTTGTAACAACATTTATCATAGATTGTGTTTGTGAACGCGCTTGCTCTTATTTTGTGGTCATTTTTGAATGCGAATATAATTGAAGCACAAATACCCGAAACGGACAACTGTATGATTTTAACTCAGACACTTAAGGACTATTCTTTTCTTCTCTCGTAAAGGGAAAATAGGCCTTAAATCTCCGAGTCAAAATCATACAGTTGGTACATTTCGGGTATTTGCCCTTCAATTAAAACACGGCTTTGTAACTTCGTTCATAGTGTCTTTACTCAAAGTAAAAAATCGTTCTTCATTAAAAAACTTCTACTGTGAATGCACTTTTATACACCAAAGGACTGCTTCGAAACACAAATTGTACCAAATGGGAGCCATCTCAAGAGATGGTGAATAAGATGAAGGAAGTGAAATGGCGTGTAAAAGAAGATATGGATGAAGAAGAAGCAATATTTTAAAAAAATCAGGTAAATATAATGAACTTTGTTATTTTATAATCAATTTTAATTTTTTTTATATTTTGTTACCTTTTTGGCTGATTTGTTACCTTTTGTTTGTCAGTTTTGTTACCTTCACCTAAAATCTTGTGGCAGCCCTGCTCTAAATCACCTCAAATGATCGCACAAAACACAGCGAGAGAAATCAGAAACATTAATGAATACGAAAAAAGGTGGAAGATCAGAACGAACAGAGCAAAATTTACGGTGATCCCAAAAGGGCGATCTAAAACTGGGATCTCGTTAGGCCTAAAAATAACAAGAACAAGCTACGTGAAACACTACGCCGAGAGAGTCAACAAAGCAAAAGCAAACATGCATAAATTATACAGATTTAGAGGACTCAATAAAGAGAACAAAAGAAAGCTCTACCTGGCATTAGTCCAATCAGTACTTTTGTACCCAACTGTCCCGCTACATCTGGCAACCAACAACCAGCTACGAAAAATGCAGAGTACAAAACAAAGGTACCTATAGGCTATACATAAACAATAAATCCCGCAGAGACGGAAAAGCAAATGCATTTGCACCAAATACAAATTTAGAACCAATTAATGTAGTCTTACATAATCAGGCTGTTAAAATATGAGAGAAGATACAAGAGAAAATTCCTCCAGAAAAATTAGAGAAAGTTGAAATCGACGACGAAATGTAAAAGACCATCAAAATCCAATTTAGAAGCAGCAGAAAACAAATAGAACACCAATCAACTCCGATATATGTTTAAATCTACGGTGAACTCACAGTACCTACACGCACGATAATAAATAATAATGAATACTGAAGACAGAGATTACAGCCAACCTGGAATCTTTCAACTCCTACTATTCCAATTTCTTTTATCATCATCGTTGTTCATAATACATGGTTAATATCTAAAATTTTGGAAGAAATCATCATTCGGAGAGAATGATGGTTTTTATAATTGAAACTGTTATTCAGCTCTGTAGTTCCGTAAAATACTGCAGTTAAAAGTCCCAAATTATGTTTTTGTTGGCTTTCCCGAAATCTATATTTTTTGTATTTAACGCTATTGTCTGAAAATCATTTGACAACATAGTATAAGAGTGCATTAAAATTTTGAAAGCTGTTATTAAAGAGGAAAAACAAAGGACGACGAACGACATGTTTACCGTATTTTCTTTGGAAAAATTAGTAGTTCCAGAACGACATTCTTCGGTCTGTGGCTTCAGAAATTATGGAAATTCACCAAGAAATCTGAAAAAGCTAAATTTGGCTCGAAATTCTTGTTACTGTTTTTAATGATTCATTGATGATGAGATTAATTCTCGAAACGTTTGGAATACTGCATATAAACCTCATATCTGTCGTGTCTTGGCTTTTTTATTAATAATTCTGCTTCGATTTCTAAAAAAATATTTGTAAAATTTATTTAAATTAAAGAATATATGTAAAATTTATTTAAATTAGTTACCGACATTATAAAAACAAATAATATCATTTAAAATTTTTATTGAAAATTTTCTATATTTTTTTAGTACATAAATGTATTTTTAAAGGTTTTCTTTCTATATTAAATTATTAGTTTTTGTCCTTAAGTTCGATATTAGTAAGTAATGAATAACAACCGTTTTCGGTGTTCTACAACTATAGCAAAATGAAGATTTTGGAAAGAATCATCATTCATAAGGAGTGATGGTTCTTATAATTAAAAATTCTGTTCAAATGTGTAATTTGATGAAATACTGCGGTTTAGAAGTCTGAAATTGTTTTTGTTGGCCTTTGCGAAATTTATATTTTTCATATTTAACGTTATTGTCTGAAAATCATTTGACCACGGAATGAGAGTGCATTAAAATTCTCAAAGTTGTTAAGAAGGAGGATGTGTTTATTGGTCTCTGTCGTTCATTAGTTACTTTTTCTTTGTAATTTAGAACTGCACTTGTACAATGGATGCTCAATAAAAAAAAAGCAAAGCCATTGCAACTTTAATTTCAATTTATTTTTACTTCCGCTGGATACTAGAATTTGTGTGAGCGATGCTAGCGTTCATGGACGCACCCTCACGCTGGCTCATGCCATACATTTAGCTATTAGTAATTACTTTTAGAATAGTTTACTTTCAAAGTCACTTATCACAGAAAACGATATATTTTACTGATAACTCTATTATAGTATGAAATGGAAAGAATTATTATCACTGGTATGCATATGAAATTTTTTTGTCTGCTGTGAGGGTTTTTTCAACTCATATTATATAATTCGACCATGCTGAATTCGAAAATGACATTGGTTTTCCTCAATCAGGTCAGGTTTTTTCTCTATTGGCCATTTATTATAAGTCCAATTTTATCCCCAAATTTATTGATTTTTTTAGCTTAAACACTGTAGATACGAGTAAATATTATAAGAACACTCGTGAAAAATGAAAACATTGTGTGAATAAATACTTTTATTCATACAATGAATATGGGAAAAAGTTTATTGAGGAAGGAATGAAGTTTTTTTGGCTTTCCGTCTGTGTTTTTCTTCGGGCACGTCTCGCTTCAAACACCAGCAATAGTCCGCCAGCATATTGATATCCCAGTTTCCCTGGTACCTCTCTTCCATTATTTTGATATCTTGGTGAAATCGTTCACCCTGTTCCTCACTATAATCCCCGCAATTTTCAGGAAAATAGTCCAAGTGTAGGCTGACCATACGTACCGTTTTGAACGGGACAGTACCGTTTTTTTAATATTTCCTGGCCGTCCCGTCGTTTTAATAAAAATGTCAATTTTGTCCCGGTTTATGTACTTACTTTTTCATGAATACAGAATATTACATAACCCCCGTCCCTTTTTTGCCATCCCAATGTCCCGTTTTTGTCTCGAGGAAATATGGTCAGCCTATCCAAGTGGGACCACAAAAAGTGCATTTTTATGGACATGCGCGACCCATGAGCTTTGAAAGCTTCCATCAAGTTTTCGACAACGGACTCGTATTCTGGACTTCTACGCTTGCCAAGAAAATCAGTGACAACTGATTTGAATGCCTGCCAGGCATTCTTCTCAGTTGGAGTCATTGCGTTTTCGAACTGAGTATCCTTGATCAAAGTTCGAATTTGAGGACCATCAAAAACCCCAGCATTTAGTTTAGCATCAGATATATGAGGAAATTTACTCTCGAGATATCGGAATGCTGAACCCTCCTTATCCATTGATTTGATGAAATTTTTCATCAAGCCCAGCTTAATATGAAGTGGTGGGAGCAAAATTTTTGTTGGTGGTACAAGGGGCACTGAAACGACATTATGCGACCCAGGTTCAAAATTCTCTCTGGATGCCCATTCACGCTGTGCATAGTGCTTCTCATCCGCTCGGCTATCCCATTTGCAGAGGAAACATGGGTATTTCGTGTATCCCCCTTGCATTCCCAATACAAATGCCACAATCTGAAAAAAAATGAAAATATTTAAAGAATTTAGAGAATTTGTTCTATCAGATAAAAAAATCTATGCATTGGACTGTATCACTTCTGTGGGGAAGTTAAGTGTTCTTATACGCTCTCAAATAACCTTTGGAAAAACAACATAGTCAATAGCAATAGTTTACTTATGATATTAGTATTACCTTCAAATCTCCACAGATCCTCCAGTTATGTTGGTCGTATACGAGAGCATCCAGTAAAATTTTCATGGTATCGTAGCTCTCAGTAAGTTGTACGGAATGTGCTACAGGGACTGATGCAACCCTATTCCCAATGTTGAGAAGTACTGCTTTCAAACTTCGTTTAGACGAGTCTATAAATAGCCTCCATTCTGATGCGTTATATGGCAGGCCCAAGGATTCGATTAGCCCCTCAACATTGCAGCAGTACACTAAGGAAGAGGTATTTTCGTGCACTGCAAAAAACTTGCGGAATTCTTCCTCTCGTTTCCTATACCAGGAGAATGTTGTTCCCGGAGCCAGCAAGTTGTCCTCTCGAAGTCGTGAGCCCAAGATCTCGGCAGCTAATTTGGAAAGTCCTAAATCCCTGGTAAGATCATTAAGTTTGGCCTGGTTGAGAGGCCTCGGCTCATTTGAAGCGGTATTTTGAGGTATATACGACTGGGACTGGTCATTGGCATTGGTCATTGATTCATCATCAGAATCATCGAAGTCCAGGGTTTGAGGTGGGTCGGGTATTGGAATTCCAGGACCATGGGGTACAGGTCTCATAGCAGAAGGAATGTCAGGGTATACAACAATGTGTTTATTCTTCTTGTTAACTCCTGAAAATAGAAACACAGAAACATGGATATAAAACTTGCATATGAAATAGAAGAAGCATTCAGACAGTGGCGGCTCGTGAGGGAAGGCTGCGGTCTGTAAGATATGAAATAGGTCGATGGAGTCTGTATATTTTCTTTCTTTTTCATTCATATTGTCCCTTCGGGGACAATATGAGTGAAAAAGAAAGAAAATATACAATCATTGTATATGTAAATGTAACTTGTATAACAATATGTATGTGTAAATGTATTTTCTATAACAATATGTATATGTAAATGTATGATTACCATTATGGTGAATATTATGCTATATATGGTGAATATTACATTATGCTGAATATTATGTCAAGTTTCATACGAGGATTTCAAAATATTTAAGAAAAATAAATTTATAAGCCCACCTTGTCACGTGATCCTTTCCTTCTCTCCAAATCATGGGAATTCCAAAAGGCAAAGATTTCGCTCTGCCTTTGCTCCATCTTCTCAAATTTTCAATGCACGTCTTGCAGCACATATGAGGGGCGAAGTTTTTGTACTGGTCCCCTAGCTTAATTCCAAAGTATGCTCTATACATTGTCTTCACAAATTTAGTGATTTGGGACTGGTTATTTGGCATGGTAACCGTCCCACATATGTAGCAGAATCTATTGGGATCATTTTTACACGCTCTATTCATTATGAAATATTTTATCTATATGCCTGAAAAGTAAAAAAAGATATTATACAAGTGAAACAAGTGATGATAGATGTTACTGCTCCAATTCCGCTTTGACAAAATCAAGAAAAATTCTATTTTACTTATGAGGCCATAGCCGGATAACCTGAGCTGATTGAGAAAAACGGATTGCAGATTCGAAATCAGCAGGAAAAACTCTATAAGAATCACTTACAAAACCCTTGACAGCAAAATTGATGCATACCAGTGTTATAAACGTTTTTACAAACTTTTTACTATGATAGTTGCAGGTTAGGGTGTCCCGTTTTGGACGAATCTCAGTTATTAATGTCCAGCCCTCTCATATCGTGACAAATGATGATTTAAGTATGCTAACCAAATTTTAGACCAAAATCAAAAAATTCGAAAATTTTAGGGTCAAATTTTTTAAAAAATTTGAGTTTTTTCGATTTTAGGCCTATAAATTCAATTTTAGACACTTATAAGTGCATTCATCCGATGCATATTAAAAAACCGAATCATTTGATACCAAATTTTATATAAGTTTGGCTTAAAAACTTTGTTTTTATTTACTTTTTTTTTCAGGATTTTAGCTAGTCAACTAGTTACCTAATGATTAACTATGGCTTCGAATGAACGAAAGTTAAGAAAAGATAAGGAACGTGATGATTCTGTTCTTGGAGATCTCCTTCCTCATTTGGAACCGCACAGAGGGGCACGTTTTCCTTCAAATGGAGATGTTCTTCGTCACTTTTTAAGTCTAAAAAGAAACGCCATGAGGAATAACTCAGTAGATGAGACAATAAAAGTAGTTTTGGAAAAAATTAAACGTTTTTTGGATCCTGGCCAGTATACCTTCTAAAGATGTTGGGCGTCATCCGAGACCTAAACAGTTATTAAAGGACTTAATTTAAAAGAGAGAAGTAGTATAGCCGCAAAAGGTTAGAGTGCAGGAATGTTGCAAGTGATTACGTAATGTTGCAAAGGGGGTGGGGTTGTTGCAAAGGGGGTGGGGGTGTTGTAAAAAAGAAAAAAAGGGGGGGAAAAGGGGGAAAAAAAAGAAAAAAAAATTCCCCCCAAAGGGCCCTTTGTTGCCAACCGGGGTTGCAAGAGGCATGCAATTTGGAGGCGGAGTTCTCCCCCAAGCTATTCCCCCCAAAGGGCCAGAAAGGAGAGAAAGGAGGAGGTGTTCACCTGGCAGGAGCCAAGAGCATATTAAGACTTCAGCCGAGTAGGCGTTGTTTTATAGGCTCCGAATCAGCCAGTTGGCTGAACCAGTCAGTTGGCTGAGCCAAGAGGGGGAGGGGTACACCTGCAGGAGAGAGAGAGAGAGAGAGTAGGTGCCTTTGATTGCAAGGCATGCAACTTGGAGGCGGAGTTCTCCCCCAAGCTATTTTCGTTTACCTAACCTAAGATGCCTCTAAGGGGTTTTCCCAAAGGGCCAGAAAGAGAAGGACCAGAGGTCCTTGCTCGGCTGGGAGCCGAGTTTGTAATGACTCCGTCAGTCGTCTCTCGGTCTTTTATAAACCTCTATTCTGGCTGAGTTGCCAGATAGCGCCATGTATGCAGTTGCTGAGTTGCCAGATATCGCCATGTATGCAGTTGCTGAGTTGCCAGATAGCGCCATGTATGCAGTTGCTGAGTTGCCAGATAGCGCCATGTATTCCAGATAGCAATATTTATTAAATGTACTTGTATATATAATAAACTAATGAACCACTCGTGTGCACAAACCATATAAAATACCACAATATATGACGGTAGATGAATCCAATTAAGTTCTGTTTATTAAATAAATAATTTTTACACACTTAATTTTATTATAAATATTTTAGTCACGAATAACGAAACGAAAAGAAACTTTACGAATATATGCGATACAGTTCAAAACACACGACCTCATTCCCCCCAAATTCCCCCACCCGGATATATATATATATATATATATATAATATAATAAACTAATGAATCACTCGTGTGCACAAACCATATAAAATACCACAAATATATTTATATAGTTAATCAATTGAAGATTCAACCATATAAAATACCACAATATGTTTATATAGTTAATCAATTGGAAGATTCATTTAAAGTTGAAATTAGCGAAAACACAATACGCTATAACGGGTCGGACGACTAATGACATCTTTATATTTTCTCCAATAGATTTAATGATCGTATTACCCCGCCCCCATTCCCCCATGTGTGTTTATAATATATATATATATATATATATATATATATTATATATATATATATATATAGAAAGAATCATAATAATCGTGTCTATTGTCAACCCCTTATATATATATATATATATATATATATATATATATGATGATACACACAGACAGTGCATGGAACAAGAAACTCTTCTGGGATAATTAAATCCACTATAGTCCGAATAAGTAATGGTAAATGACAAATACCATAGTTTTCTTTTTCATGATGCTAGCCCGACATGGGCAAACAGGTCACTCGCAAAGAGGTCCCATAAAAATATAGCTTCCCTCACCAGCTATCTGCAAAGCAGACAGGATCCAGCTTTGGGACATGGATCTAGGGTTTAAAGCACCTAGCCCTGCTACATTTAGAACCTCAATATAAGCAAAAGACTCGCTGCCTTCACGTCAGATTGAATGCATCAAAGAAAAAGGGGTAACTTATATTTTTAGCCAAAAACCAAAACTTAAACCTCAACTGGCAGAATTGAGCGTCCACTTTTCAAGGCACATAACATGTCCGTTTGAAGATGGGAATGAACTCAGAATGGTCCCATGAGTTTTTTATGATACACACTGACAGTGCATGGAACAAGGAACTCTTCTGGGATAATTAAATCCACTATAGTCCGAATAAGTAATGGTAAATGACAAATACCATAGCTTTTCTTTTTCATGATGCTAGCCCGACGTGGGCAACGGGTCACTCGCAAAGAGGTCCCATAAATATAGCTTCCCTCACCAGCTATCTGCAAAGCAGACAGGATCCAGCTTTGGGACATGGATCTATGGTTTAAAGCACCTAGCCATGCTACATTTAGAACCTCAATATAAGCAAAAGACTCGCTGCCTTCACGTCAGATTGAATGCATCAAAGAAAAAGGGGTAACTATCAGTGGCGACTCGTGGTATAAATGTATAGGGGTGCGATTTCATAAAATTGTACGACAACACGGACTCACAATAGGCTAGCGCGAATCCAACTGCCGCTCACAAGAGTACTTGTATTAACATATGCGGCTATGCCAGACGTACAATTCTAGTTAATTACAAAATAAGTAATAATTTCAATAAAATACATATAAATGGCTTATATCATTATTACTGAAGTAACTATTAGTAAAAAAATAAAGTTGTTATTATAAAAAAAATTCGCGATTGTACTTATATTTTCATTACAACAGTAAAATAATATTTATATTTACTTCAGCGAAAAATCTATCGCTCCATTCGGCTGCAATATTATTTTGTATTCAAACAGCGGTACGCTGTTTGAAGCTATGCTATAAGTTTAGAATATTATGTACTGTATGAAGGCTTACTCAAAATGCCTCATGAATCATGATATGCCACATGAATTTTAAAATATATTTCAAGTATATTTATTTTAATATCTTAAAATTATATTTTTTATCTGTTAAATTAATATTTATCGTTTCAAGCAAGGGGAGCGACCGCTCCATCGCTCCTATACGCCAGTCGCCACTGGTAACTATTATATTTTTAGCCAAAAACCAAAACTTAAACCTCAACTGGCAGAATTGAGCGTCCACTTTTCAAGGCATATAACATGTCCGTTTGAAGATGGGAATGAACTCAGAATGGTCCCCTGAGTTTTTTATGATACACACAGACAGTGCATGGAACAAGGAACTCTTCTGGGATAATTAAATCCACTATAGTCCGAATAAGTAATGGTAAATGACAAATACCATAGTTTTTCTTTTTTGATGCTAGCCCGACGTGGGCAAACGGGTCACTCGCAAAGAGGTCCCATAAATATAGCTTCCCTCACCAGCTATCTCTGCAAAGCAGACAGGATCCAGCTTTGGGATATGGATCTAGGTTTAAAGCACCTAGCCCTGCTACATTTAGAACCTCAATATAAGCAAAAGACTCGCTGCCTTCACGTCAGATTGAATGCATCAAAGAAAAAGGGTAACTATTATATTTTTAGCCAAAAACCAAAACTTAAACCTCAACTGGCAGAATTGAGCGTCCACTTTTCAAGGAACATAACATGTCCGTTTGAAGATGGGAATGAACTTCAAACTTCAAACGGACATGTTATGTGCCTTGAAAAGTGGACGCTCAATTCTGCCAGTTGAGGTTTAAGTTTTGGTTTTTGGCTAAAAATATAATAGTTACCCCTTTTTCTTTGATGCATTCAATCTGACGTGAAGGCAGCGAGTCTTTTGCTTATATTGAGGTTCTAAATGTAGCAGGGCTAGGTGCTTTAAACCCTAGATCCATGTCCCAAAGCTGGATCCTGTCTGCTTTGCAGATAGCTGGTGAGGGAAGCTATATTTATGGGACCTCTTTGCGAGTGACCCGTTGCCCACGTCGGGCTAGCATCATGAATAAGAAAAACTATGGTATTTGTCATTTACCATTACTTATTCGGACTATAGTGGATTTAATTATCCCAGAAGAGTTCCTTGTTCCATGCACTGTCTGTGTGTATCATAAAAACTCAGGGGACCATTCTGAGTTCATTCCCATATATATATATATATATATATATATATATATATATAATTGAATTTCGCCGTGGCACACCATGTTTGGCAAGCTCTTTAGTGGAGCAAGCCTTATTTACTGATGCAAATTATATCTATCGGGCAAATAACTTTTAATTCAATCACTGATTGCCTCTCTAAAACCGTAACAATACAATTTATTAAGTAGAATATTATGGTCTATTACATCAAACACCTTACTCAAATCCACCGCCAATACCCTCAATTTAGAAGTGGAAGATGTGCACAAGGCTATTTATTTTGCTCTTTAGTAATAATAACAACTAGCTCTCACACACTATATATATATATATATATATATATATATGAATAGAAACGACATAAGTGTTAAGGAACGTCTCTGCACACGAGGAGGAGAGATAACGAATAAATGAAAAACGAGGCGAACCGCCCAGGAATCGAACCCAGGGCCTTCCAATTGCCGGTTGGACGCGCTACCATTATGCTACGGACCTCGCTTAATCACAGATCGAAATTCTCCCACATAGGGCAGAAACCAATGCCCTGAGAGGCACCCTCGCAAATCGTGAATATGCGCATATAACTGCAATGACCGCGCAGTATATAAATGAATAGAAACGACATAAGTGTTAAGGAACGTCTCTGCACACGAGGAGGAGAGAACGAATAAATGAAAAACGAGGCGAACCGCCCAGGAATCGAACCCAGGGCCTTCCAATTGCCGGTTGGACGCGCTACCATTATGCTACGGACCTCGCTTAATCACAGATCGAAATTCTCCCACATAGGGCAGAAACCAATGCCCTGAGAGGGCACCCTCGCAAATCGTGAATATGCGCATATAACTGCAATGACAGCGCAGTATATAAATGAATAGAAACGACATAAGTGTTAAGGAACGTCTCTGCACACGAGGAGGAGCGATTCCTGGGCGGTTCGCCTCGTTTTTCATTTATTCGTTATCTCCTCGTGTGCAGAGATGTTCCTTAACACTTATGTCGTTTCTATTCATTTATATACTGCGCGGTCATTGCAGTTATATGCGCATATTCACGATTTGCGAGGGTGCCCTCTCAGGGCATTGGTTTCTGCCCTATGTGGGAGAATTTCGATCTGTGATTAAGCGAGGTCCGTAGCATAATGGTAGCGCGTCCAACCGGCAATTGGAAGGCCCTGGGTTCGATTCCTGGGCGGTTCGCCTCGTTTTTCATTTATTCGTTATCTCTCCTCCTCGTGTGCAGAGACGTTCCTTAACACTTATGTCGTTTCTATTCATTTATATACTGCGCGGTCATTGCAGTTATATGCATATATATATATATATATATATATATATATGTCTATTTTATTTTGGTAAGCCTTTCACGCGTTTCAAAAACAGAAAAAATATTACGCGCTTTTCACCTTAAAGTGAATTAAAACAATTTTACGAAAAAGAAAAGGAATTTCAGAATTAAGTTTATTTAGTCTCCTTGTAGGGACAAGAACAACCCAATGATAACCTATATTTTTAATATAATTAAATAATTTTCTTTTTATCATAATTCAACCGAGCAACGATGTTAAGCGACGTTGGATCTGGGTAGTAGTTGGATGGGGGACCGTCCACCGCAACAGCTAGTTTACACTCGATGACGGGGAAGAAATAAAAGGTAGGATGCGAACCTACATTCGTCAAAATTAGCTCAGACGAAATACACACAAATCTTTCAACTTACCTTTTATATATATATATATATATATATATATATATATATATAAATGGACTTTCACCGAATTAAAACAAATCACTAAGCAGTTAAAAGAATTCGCTCTATTATCATATTCACAAATCTACACACACACACACACACACACCACACACATACACACACACACACACACCTCTGTATATATTACGAAAATCAGTAAAAATGCCAAACGTGTATTAATTTAAATGAAACTAAACGTATATTAATTTAAAACAAATGAATTTTGCCCTTTTAAGAGAATTATTTATTATAAGAAATTATTTACTCAATGTAAGAAATTAATCATTAAACGCACGCGAAACACACGTATTTGTCCGAGGTCTTTTGAAAGGGGCTAGCGGTAGCGAAGGATTTTTGGTACGAACTTGCTCTTCTAGCTTTCCGTGCCTTTGACTTGTAATTAAAAATTATTTTATTAAAGGCAATGGTTATTTCTCTTGCAAACTTGTATGGCATCAGTTTTTTAGTTTATTGAAATGAATGAATAAAAATGGAAAGGTATATTATTTTATCATTATTATTGTGCATTTTCAAAATTAACACGCAGATTTCGTCAGAGAAGATATGGGAAACAATTCAAAACGCACGTTCGTCATTCCCCAAACCCGGCTATATATATATATATATATATATGTATGTAAAAAGTGAACAATGAACAATTCCTACACCATCATTATATGAATTCATTGTCCATTTTTACATAAGAAACCAAAAATCACATAAGCGAGTTTTGGATAGAATTTCGATTTGTACGTCTTTATTCATTCCTGTATTTTCTAATTCATCTTTCTAATAATGACTTATACACTATGACGTCACAAAATAACTTTATTCTCTTTATGTTTCCCACTCTGTCTCTAATTTGTTCTTGTAAATCTTCCTAACAATGATTTGTACTTTACGTAAAAATTCAATAACTATGACGTCACATTTTCCCTTCATCATATATCTAGTATCCAATGTATGAAAATTCTTTAACATCATGCTAAGGACTAAACACTCTATAGAAGTCATTATTTATATGTTATGTAGCATAAACATTATTATTGAACCATACTCATTCTTACATTCATGTTCTTTCTTGACCGCTATCCTTTATTAATTTATTACTTATTCATTCATCTACCTATTGTCTACTTATGCCCTATCAACTTATCAGTCTATGTTTACTCGTGTCAATCATGAAATGCAAAACTTTCGCAGTTCGTTCGAGAACGCGAAAAAAACGTTCTCGTATTATTTTTTTCATTTTTATTTTTAATTATATGACCTCCCGAGTTGAACTAAAAAATGCTGAGTTAAGAAGTTATAAAATTCCACTCACGACAGCAGATTCGAGCGCCTCAAAGATCAGATGCCTCCGTCCGCTCTGATTTCAAATTCATAACATTATAACATATTATTTCGTAAATAAATTATCTCGTAAGTGCCATGTACTTTGTATTATATTTCTAACATCTTAATTGTCTATTAATATGAAACACTGTAAAACGAAAAGTTATAGTAACTGTTTAATTGTAATTAACTGTAATACTTTAAATTAATAATAACTTGTAATGTACTTCAGTGAAACTGTAATTAAATGTAATGATTTAATTTATCATGTAAGAATGTACTTTAAAATGGAAGTGTAATTAAACAACAAGTGAATGTGAATTAATTGGTAATTGTAATCGTAATTGTAATGAACCAAAATTAATACGTACTCAGTCATGTACTCAAAATTGTGCTTATGTGCTATTACGAAATGATATTGCCGTCAAAAATGTAGAATCGGCGATACTGTTGTTCTTTTTATTTATATTTTTTTTAGTTGAAATCTTTCAAAAACATCTGATTATGTGTTTAAAAAGGGGGGAAACTTAACCTTCGATTGTCTCCCCCAAACATTTAGACTATATTATACTGTACTTGTAAAATTACTTCACTTCAGATTAGCACCTCATCGTTGCACTTCATCGTTGTACTTCAGATTAGCACTTCATCATTGTACTTCATTTAAGGCACTTCATCATTGTACTTCAGATTAGCACCTCATTAGGAGGGGGCAGAGGCCCCTTGCCTCCTTAATATATTTTTAGATTCCGGCCTGAGCCATGGTCGAAAGAGGTCGAACCTCTACCCTTGTAAATTCAGAGCAATACCTGTAATTTTTAGGAAGTAAACCACAGTAAAAGAAGTTTTTATCTTTTTCCTCCGAGCCGTGCTCTCTTCAGGAACTCAGTCAGTAAGTCGACAAGTTATAAAAGAAAAGTCGATAATTTTAGTATAAGAGAAAGGATCAGAGAATCATTGAAAGAAAAGAATTAACAGAGTGGCGACCCACCATTTAAGGCGACCGAAAAGAATTATAGAAAAGTATAAAGAAGAAACATCCGTTGCAGCCTCCTAACCAGAACCCCCCCGTCGAATCCGAACCGACTCAGGGCCATAAAGGGGGGGTTAACATATATATATATATATATATATATAATAAACGAATAAACAACTCGTGCACACACACACACACACACACACACACACACGCGCACGAGGAAAGGCAGAAACTAGGTCAATTCGAATCGTGTCCCAAGAGGATTTTCTGCCATAATTTTACCTTTCTTGAAGTCACATCAACCAAAAACTCTCCTGACTCCCTTTCTTAGCGAATTGTGAAAAATTACTAATAAATTGTAAGTAAAAATAAAAACCGTTTTTGGAAATCATACAATGTTGCATTGTATAAAAAAACATTGCAACTGCTTGTATGCACTTATTTTTTATTTAATACACATGTAGATTTAATTAATATCGTCAACACTTTAAACCATATCTGAAAAATTCTGAGCAGTTATGTCTTACACTAACCGCAGCATCTAATATGAATTAAATAAAAAAACATTACTTCATTCGCATGTACATGGAAGTGTTACTCATGAAAACCAATTAAGAATTTCTTTTTTAAACTTTTTACGAAAAAAGAAAAGGAAATTCAGAGCTTAAGCTATAGATTGTTGAGGCGAAATTTTCAAGTTGATCAGCCGAATGTACCATAGCCACAAGCGTACTTACTGTTTACATATCCTAATGGAAAAACTGCATGAAAAGACATATATATATATATATATATATATATATATATATATATATATATATATAGCAATGACACTCGACCTACAAATTTCCACTACAAAGTTTACTGTTGAGATGCTTGAGAACGAAAGTTGATCCGTGTACCCTTTGCAATAAGCAAACGTGGTTGCGACTTGCAACGACTCGCTTTGAAATGAACGCCCTTCTAAAGGCGTCGAATCAACTGTTACCCTTAAATCTCCAAATCAATATGGTTCCGTAATAATAGAACAACGGAAATGGCTACTTTAAATCTTATGGAAAATGTAAATATACAGAATTCATTATTGTAACGAAGTGGTTGGCCACCAATAAAACTCTTCCTAAATACCAGTAAAACAAATTTCATGATTTTTACTAATAAAAGAAATGTATATCTTGATGAATTTAATGTTAATGAAATCGCCATAAAGGAGTGTACTGTACAGCGTAGTAGGATAGCCCTTAAGTCAAGCTAGGCTACGTTTTGGCAATTTCCAGTTCCGAGAAAAAGACTCTCAAAGCCATTTCTCTCTTTGCGCATATATATATTATTAAAAATGTTAATTGTTCTAAGGCTATTTATAAAAGAAAATGGGGTTTTGGTACAACTTGCATAATTATGTATTCTACAACTTGCTTATTGTAATTTTAAATATGTTATGAACGTTATACGCGTCACTATTAAACGTCATTTATATTTTTTTTTTTACTTTCGATTTGATTTTGGATTGTGTTTCTGCTTTGTAATTTTAATTTTTATTATTGAACAGTTTTAATTTTGTACTTTAGATCTAGCTCTCCACGTTTATATATTTTTGTCATTATACATTTTTAGCTTTCATTTAGCAGGCCTTGAAAGTGCGATAGAGTCCCCCGAAACAGCGGATGCAGCCAAATATAATAACTTTTCTGCGCTACGTCATCGTCTTTATCCTAAATATAAAGTTTAATACAGTTCTTAGTACCTCTGTCATTCAATTATTAATCTTATATGTTATAATGTTTCAGAACATTCATATGATCCCTTTCCAGATAGAATCCTAGTCCAAACGTATTTGGTTTTAGAATTTATAAATCTTAAAAAGATGTAGGAAACAAGAAACACAAAGGAGAAAATGAATTCCTAACTGATGCATTTACATGCTCAAATATACGTAATAATAATAATAATAATAATAATAATAATATCGCTAACAATACATATATCTGCTCTTATTTAAATATTTGTTAATTGTAGTTAAACAGCAGTGAACATTCCTCAAACAGTAGGCTGTGGACCTGACAAGATTGTGAAGCCAGAAAAAGCTCTCCATAATTAGTGATTGAACCATTCTTCTTATTTGAGCATACAAATCAGTTCCAGTGAATATTCTTATGGCTCATTTTAATAGAAAATATTGTTTCAGGCACTGTCTCTACAGTTTTCAAATCCAAGTGCCATATTAGGTAAGAAAGAGCAGGAGTTTGGAACAGACTTAATAAAAATAAGTTTAACCCTTTCAGTCACAGTGGAACTTAATGTCTCATTAGAAATAATAATAATATCGTACTAAAAGACAATTTTTTCTACAAATGTTTCTACATGTTTAATATATACTGTATTTAGTTTGTTGTCAGGAAAGGAACCCAAAATGTTGTAATATAAGTTACTCATTACTATTGCTTCAGTTATATAGGCTACTATGGTGATAATAAATAGCTGTATTCTTGCAAGATTTTATTATTATTATTAAAAAATGTAGCTCATGACATGGATTGGCTCGAGTGGCTTCATGTTTTCCAAATGTAATGTAATGTAAGAGTAAAGTACATATACATATTGAGAGAATTGTCGGCCATACCATTTTAATTTTTACATTCAGGTAGCTATTTTATTATTATTATAGATTTTGGGCGTGTGTGTGTGTGTGTGTGTGTTTACACAGGATCATCGTTCTTTACAATTTTCTAGTTCATGTAATCATTGTATGAAAATTATAAGTATATTTATTACTTTTGACATGTTCCACATACTCTTTAGTTTTAGACTTAAGGTTTTATCCAAAACAAAATTTTGTTATTCTGTTAAAATGATTACAAAGTTAAATTTTCTTCAAAATTCAGCATGGTTAAGCAAACTTAAATAAAATTTTTAGCCAACATCTGATTAGTTCACTATATACGTACCTTAAATTTGTATTTGTTGCATCTAAAGTAATTAATTTTAAATTCATTACATTTTTCAAGAGCCTATGAATGACAATTTAAGGTACGTATATAGTGAACTAATCAGATGTTATGTAGACAATAAATAATTGTAGATCTTGAATTTATGATAATTGTTGTAGGACTTTTATAGGTGCCTGTCAACAGCACAATTTAAATACCTTACCACTTTGGTACTACGTACTTACTTTTCAGGTTTTCTATATATATATATATATATATATATATATATATATGAGGAAATTGAAAACTTTTAGCATTTCTCATAATTTAATTGCTGACAACTAGAAAAAAGAAAGAATTCATTAGTTTAACCATAAACTAAATAAAATAAACATTTAATTGGGTTTTGTGTATATAGCTATTTAGTTTATAGATATAGACTAAATTTATTTCGAAAATATATATCTTATGTTGTGCAAATTTGTTGAATTGTACTTTTTTTTTTAATAAAATATATTTCCTGTTTTGGCTATAATGTACTTTTTTCATAAAATATTTTTCCTGGTTGGGCTATTTTTCAATACTCTGCGATTTAATTAGCTGGCTGGGTTTTGTTCTGGCTATTTTTCAAACTGGATTCAGTTTAGTGGTGCTTGTGATAGAATTATGATGTGCCAATCGTGTGATTTTGATCTAGTTGTCATGTGTCCTAGATGAAGGCAAAGGATTGGATGTTTTTATCAATTACGTCATTATTCTCTCATCCTTAACTTGCCAAAAATGTAAC
Organism: Bathynomus jamesi; assembly: GCA_023014485.1. NCBI lineage: Eukaryota > Metazoa > Arthropoda > Malacostraca > Isopoda > Cirolanidae > Bathynomus > Bathynomus jamesi. The sequence goes on along the minus strand of JAJOZX010001677.1, from coordinate 558,999 downwards.
AGTGAGTGCTTAACACGAAAAGATCAGAAGATATTTAGGTGAAATAACCAATATCAGCCTGGTTAGGCTAATTGAAGACCTGGTTAGGCTAATTGATGGCATGGCTAGGTTAATTAAAGACATGATTAGGTTAATTGAAGACCTGTTTGAGCCAATAAAACATGTTTAGACCCTACATTTCTTAAGTTTAAACGTTATAACAATGTTCAGTGTGTGAAAAAGTTATAAATATATATATATATATATATATATATATATATATATATGTGACATGAGAGCTCTGTGCTGTTGAGAGAATAGCCAATTTGCTCTTACATATTAAGTTTGAAGATAAGCCAGTACTTCGATATCTACTTTTTATTGTTTATATTAACGACATAGAATGGGGTTATAAATAGTAAAACCTCAATATTTTCAGATACAAAATTGGGCCAAAGCGTAAGATCTTTAACAGTTGTCATGAGAAAGTAAAAGACTATTGATGAAGTAGATGCTTGGGCAGATAGATGGGTGATGAAATTTAATGTGGAAAAGTGTAAAGTTATGCATGTTGGTCGTGGCCAAGGCTGGTAAAAACCAATTAAAAAAAAAAAAAAAAAAGCCATTGGCTCCGAGCGCGCTCTTCCAATTGTCCCCTTCTACAGCAATCAGCAACGGGGTAAGTTAGGACGTTGTCACAGAATTTTACTTTTCACCGACAAGAGGTAAGATCGAATCCACATCAACACAAAATTTTAGTCGCTAAAATAACAGCCTGAGCATTGTTCTAAATTATCTTTGAATCGTTTTGGTAAAATTGGGTAAACTGCTGGCTTTGTTTCCTGATCAGAAACTCTCCGCCTTTTTCTGGTATGGTGCAAGGTTTCGTTGCAACCATATTCACTGCTCCAGTCTACTTCACAGTCGTTGTCTTCTAATCTAGATTTACACTCTTCACTAATGCATTCAATGGGTGAATAATCATCTTGGTTGATATTATTGCCACCACAATCGAGAGGGCTCACTGGGGTAACGGACACTTCAGGTAATGGTGCGGGCGCTTGAGGTGGGTCGGGGACAATCTCCTCAGGTTGCCCTTGTGGCGGGGAAAATATTGTGTGGAGGTAATTATGTGCTGCTTGTAAGTAAACAAAACGGGCTTTATGTAATACAGTGGCAACTAATAATGATTTATGCAAAGATGCACCAGCTCTTCTGGAACGTCTGGATGCAATTTTACCGAGCCATATATTTATCAACTTGTGTGCTTCAAACCCGTTTGGAGCATCAGATATCATGTTCACCACCTAGGAATTGGTCAAGGCAGAGAGAGCTAACTAACACGACTCTATCCTCTATTTCCAATAATCTTGTAATGAGTTAAAGTGAAAGTTTCGCCTGCCTTTATACAACGTCGTTCTGACATCGTTATCAAGCTCCATGCATGGAATTTCCAGGTAGTAGCATGAATCACGTTGCTGTTCTTTCACCTGTGCACCCACACACACGCACACGCCCACATACACACACACACACACACAAAGGAGAAAGTGAAACGTTAATTGAAACATGATTTATTTAATAAAAGAAATATTCAAGCTATATATATATATATTTATCATACGTGTAATAAATAAGTTAACAATAGGCACATCAAAGATTATATTCAAGACATATATATTTACAAACGTGTGATAAATAAGTTAACAATTGAAACACAGAAATGTAGGGCCTAAACATGTTTTATTGGCTCAAACAGGTCTTCAATTAACCTAATCATGTCTTTAATTAACCTAGCCATGCCATCAATCAGCCTAACCAGGTCTTCAATTAGCCTAACCAGGCTGATATTGGTTATTTCACCTAAATATCTTCTGATCTTTTCGTGTTAAGCACTTACTGTTACATTTTGGGCAAGTTAAGGATGAGAGAATAATGCCGTAATTGATAAAAACATCCAATCCTTTGCCTTCATCTAGGACACATGACAACTAGATCAAAATCACACGATTGGCACATCATAATTCTATCACAAGCACCACTAAACTGAATCCAGTTTGAAAAATAGCTAGAACAAAACCCAGCCAGCTAATTAAATCGCAGAGTATTGAAAAATAACCCAACCAGGAAAAATATTTTATGAAAAAAGTACATTATAGCCAAAACAGGAAATATATTTTATTAAAAAAAAAGTACAATTCAACAAATTTGCACAACATAAGATATATAGTTTCGAAATAAATTTAGTCTATATCTATAAACTAAATAGCTATATACACAAAACCCAATTAAATGTTTATTTTATTTAGTTTATGGTTAAACTAATGAATTCTTTCTTTTTTTCTAGTTGTCAGCAATTAAATTATGAGAAATGCTAAAAGTTTTCAATTTCCTCAATTATATATATATATATATATATATATATAGAAAACCTGAAAAGTAAGTACATAGTAGCAAAGTGGTAAGGTATTTAAATTGTGCTGTTGACAGGCACCTATAAAAGTCCTACAACAATTATCATAAATTCAAGATCTACAATTATTTATTGTCTACATAACATCTGATTAGTTCACTATATACGTACCTTAAATTGTCATTCATAGGCTCTTGAAAAATGTAATGAATTTAAAATTAATTACTTTAGATGCCACAAATACAAATTTAAGGTACGTATATACAGTGGCGGTCCTAGCTTACATGACGCCCTGGGCGAACCTCACCTTCAGCGCCCCCCCCCCTGTTCGCCAACACACACACATTCGAATCCCCCCAAAATAAAGGACAGCCATAACTCTTTCACAAAATAACTTTTTATTGGACTAATTGTTTGGAACTTCAGAACCAAAACAAAGACTCAAATTTCTGAATTTTACAAATCCTTCATCACGTAAATAGAATAACTCACTTAAGAGAATGTAATTATGATACTATGAACAGGAAAATACAAATTAAATTGCACAACTGCCATAAATAAACTAGAGAATCAAATTTCTAAATTGTACAAATGCTCTATCACATAAATAGAATAAGATACTTAAGAGAGGGTAATTATTATGCTACACTTTGAACAAGAAACAAAATAAATTGCACCACAGCACAACTGCCATCTAAAGCCTGACTCTTCTTACCTTCCTTGATGCAAAGTCATTGATCTTTTATTATTATTTTATTTTATTTTTATTTTTATTTATTTCTTTATTTATTTATTCTTATTTTTATTTTTATTTTTTTTGCAGGCGCTCATGCCGCCCCTCCACAAATGCCGCCCTGTGCGGCTGCCCATATTGCCCATATGAGGAACCGCCACTGCGTATATAGTGAACTAATCAGATGCTGGCTAAAAATTTTATTTAAGTTTGCTTAACCATGCTGAATTTTGAAGAAAATTAAACTTTGTAATCATTTTAACAGAATAACAAACATTTTGTTTTGGATAAAACCTTAAGTCTAAAACTAAAGAGTATGTGGAACATGTCAAAAGTAATAAATATACTTATAATTTTCATACAATGATTACATGAACTAGAAAATTGTAAAGAACGATGATCCTAATGTGTGAAAAACACACACACACACACACACGCCCAAAATCTATAATAATAATAGCTACCTGAATGTAAAAATTAAAATGGTATGGCCGACAATTCTCTCAATATGTATATGTACTTTACTCTTACATTACATTACATTTGGAAAACATGAAGCCAGTCGAGCCAATCCATGTCATGAGCTACATTTTTTAATAATAATAATAAAATCTTGCAAGAATACAGCTATTTATTATCACCATAGTAGCCTATATAACTGAAGCAATAGTAATGAGTAACTTATATTACAAGCATTTTGGGTTCCTTTCCTGACAACAAACTAAATACAGTATATATTAAACATGTAGAAACATTTGTAGAAAAAATTGTCTTTTAGTACGATATATTATTATTATTTCTAATGAGACATTAAGTTCCACTGTGACTGAAAGGGTTAAACTTATTTTTATTAAGTCTGTTCCAAACTCCTGCTCTTTCTTACCTAATATGGCACTTGGATTTGAAAACTGTAGAGACAGTGCTTGAAACAATATTTTCTATTAAAATGAGCCATAAGAATATTCACTGGAACTGATTTGTATGTTCAAATAAGAAGAATGGTTCAATCACTAATTATGGAGAGCTTTTTCTGGCTTCAGCAATCTTGTCAGGTCCACAGCTTACTGTTTAAGGAATGTTCACTGCTGTTTAACTACAATTAACAAATAGCTAAATGAGAGCAGATATATGTATATTGATAGCGTTATTATTATTATTATTATTATTATTATAATTATTATTACGTATATTTGAGCATGTAAATGCATCAGTTAGGAATTCATTTTCTCCTTTGTGTTTCTTGTTTTCCTACATCTTTTTAAGATTTATAAATTCTAAAACCAAATAGGTTTCGACTAGGATTCTATCTGGAAAGGGATCATATGAATGTTCTACGTTTGGACTAGGATTCTATCTGGAAAGGGATCATATGAATGTTCTGAAACATTATAACATATAAGATTAATAATTGAATGACAGAGGTACTAAGAACTGTATTAAACTTTATATTTAGGATAAAGACGATGACGTAGCGCAGAAAAGTTATTATATTTGGCTGCATCCGCTGTTTCGGGGGACTCTATTGCACTTTCAAGGCCTGCTAAATGAAAGCTAAAAATATATAAATGACAAAAATATATAAACGTGGAGAGCTAGATCTAAAGTACAAAATTAAAACTGTTCAATAATAAAAATTAAAATTACAAAGCAGAAACACATAATCCAAAATCAAATCGAAAGTAAAAAAAAAAATAAATGACGTTTAATAGTGACGCGTATAACGTTCATAACATATTTAAAATTACAATAAGCAAGTTGTAGAATACATAATTATGCAAGTTGTACCAAAACCCCATTTTCTTTTATAAATAGCCTTAGAACAATTAACATTTTTAATAATATATATATGCGCAAAGAGAGAAATGGCTTTGATAGTCTTTTTCTCGGAACTGGAAATTGCCAAAACGTAGCCTAACTTGACTTAAAGGGCTATCCTACTACGCTGTACAGTACTACAGTACACTCCTTTATGGCGATTTCATTAACATTAAATTCATCAAGATATACATTTCTTTTATTAGTAAAAATCATGAAATTTGTTTTACTGGTATTTAGGAAGAGTTTTATTGGTGGCCAACCACTTCGTTGCAATAATGAATTCTGTATATTTACATTTTCCATAAGATTTAAAGTAGCCATTTCCGTTGTTCTATTATTACAGAAACCATATTGATTTGGAGATTTAAGGGTAACAGTTGATTCGACGCCTTTAGAAGGGCGTTCATTTCAAAGCGAGTCGTTGCAAGTCGCAACTACGTTTGCTTATTGCAAAGGGTACACGGATCAGCTTTCGCTCTCAATCATCTCAACAGTAAACTTTGTAGTGGAAATTTGTAGGTCGAGTATCATATATATATAATAATGTCTTTTCATGCAGTTTTTCCATTAGGATATGTAAACAGTAAGTACGCTTGTGGCTATGGTACATTCGGCTGATCAACTTGAAAATTTCGCCTCAACAATCTATAGCTTAAGCTCTGAATTTCCTTTTCTTTTTTCGTAAAAAGTTTAAAAAAGAAATTCTTAATTGGTTTTCATGAGTAACACTTCCATGTACATGCGAATGAAGTAAAGTTTTTTATTTAATTCATATTAGATGCTGCGGTTAGTGTAAGACATAACTGCTCAGAATTTTTCAGAGATGGTTTAAAGTGTTGACGATATTAATTAAATCTACATGTGTATTAAATAAAAAATAAGTGCATACAAGCAGTTGCAATGTTTTTTTATACAATGCAGAACATTGTATGATTTCCAAAAACGGTTTTTATTTTTACTTACAATTTATTAGTAATTTTTCACAATTCGCTAAGAAAGGGAGTCAGGAGAGTTTTTGGTTGATGTGACTTCAAGAAAGGTAAAATTATGGGCAGAAAATCCTCTTGGGACACGATTCGAATTGACCTAGTTTCTGCCTTTCCTCGTGCGCGCGCGTGTGTGTGTGTGTGTGTGTGTGTGTGTGTGTGTGTGCACGAGTTGTTTATTCGTTTATTATATATATATATAGAGCCGGGTTTGGGGAATGACGAACGTGCGTTTTGAATTGTTTCCCATATCTTCTCTGACGAAAATCTGCCTGTTAATTTTGAAAATGCACAATAATAATGATAATAATAATATACCTTTCCATTTTTATTCATTCATTTCAATAAACTAAGAAACTGATGCCATACAAGTTTGCAAGAGAAATAACCATTGCCTTTAATAAAATCATTTTTAATTACAAGTCAAAGGCACGGAAAGCTAGAAGAGCAAGTTCGTACCAAAAATCCTTCGCTACCGCTAGCCCCTTTCAAAAGACCTCGGACAAATACGTGTGTTTCGCGTGCGTTTAATGATTAATTTCTTACATTGAGTAAATAATTTCTTATAATAAATAATTCTCTTAAAAGGACAAAATTCATTTGTTTTAAATTAATATACGTTTAGTTTCATTTAAATTAATACATGTTTGGCATTTTTCCTGATTTTCGTAATATATACAAAGGTGTGTGTGTGTGTGTGTGTGTGTGTGTGTGTGTGTGTTTGTGTGTGTAGATTTGTGAATATGATAATAGAGCGAATTCTTTTAACTGCTTAGTGATTTGTTTTAATTCGGTGAAAGTCCATTTATATATATATATATAAGGTAAGTTGAAAGATTTGTGTGTGTGTTTCGTCTGAGCTAATTTTGACGAATGTAGGTTCGCATCCTACCTTTTATTTCATCCCCGTCATCGAGTGTAAACTAGCTGTTGCGGTGGACGGTCCCCCATCCAACTACTACCCAGATCCAACGTCGCTTAACATCGTTGCTCGGTTGTTTTGATAAAAAAAAATTATTTAATTATATTAAAAATATAGGTTATCATTGGGTTGTTCTTCTGTCTCTACAAGGAGACTAAATAAACTTAATTCTGAAATTCCTTTTCTTTTTCGTAAAATTGTTTTAATTCAATTTAAGGTGAAAAGCGCGTAATATTTTTTCTGTTTTTGAAACGCGTGAAAGGCTTACCAAAACAAAATAGACATATATATATTATATAGTGTGTGAGAGCTAGTTGTTATTATTACTAAAGAGCAAAATAAATAGCCTTGTGCACATCTTCCACTTCTAAATTGAGGGTATTGGCGGTGGATTTGAGTAAGGTGTTTGATGTAATAGACCATAATATTCTACTTAATAAATTGTATTGTTACGGTTTTAGAGAGGCAATCAGTGATTGAATTAAAAGTTATTTGCCCGATAGATATAATTTGTATCAGTAAATAAGGCTTGCTCCACTAAAGCGCTTGCCAAACATGGTGTGCCACGGCGAAATTCAATTTTTATATATATATATAAGGGGTTGACAAATAGACACGATTATTATGATTCTATATATATATATAACATGGGGGAATGGGGGCGGGGTAATACGATCATTAAATCTATTGGAGAAAATATAAAGATGTCATTAGTCGTCCGACCCCGTTATAGCGTATTGTGTTTTCGCTAATTTCAACTTTAAATGAATCTTCCAATTGATTAACTATATAAACATATTGTGGTATTTTATATGGTTGAATCTTCCAATTGATTAACTATATAAATATATATTGTGGTATTTTATATGGTTTGTGCACACGAGTGATTCATTAGTTTATTATATATATATATATATATATATATATATATATATATATATATCCGGGTGGGGGAATTTGGGGGAATGAGGGTCGTGTGTTTTGAACTGTATCGCATATATTCGTAAAGTTTCTTTTCGTTTCGTTATTCGTGACTAAAATATTTATAATAAAAATTAAGTGTGTAAAAATTATTTATTTAATAAACAGAACTTAATTGATTCATCTACCGTCATATATTGTGGCATTTTATATGGTTTGTGAACACGAGTGGTTCATTAGTTTATTATATATACAAGTACAATTTAATAAATATTGCTACTGGAATACATGGCGCTATCTGGCAACTCAGCAACTGCATACATGGCGCTATCTGGCAACTCAGCAACTGCATACATGGCGATATCTGGCAACTCAGCAACTGCATACATGGCGCTATCTGGCAACTCAGCCAGAATAGAGGTTTATAAAAGACCGAGAGACGACTGACGGAGTCATTACAAGCTCGGCTCCCAACCGAGCAAGGACCTCTGGTCCTTCTCTTTCTAGCCCTTTGGGAAAACCCCTTAGAGGCCTCTTAGGTTAGGTAAACGAAAATAGCTTGGGGGAGAACTCCGCCTCCAAGTTGCATGCCTTGCAATCAAAGGCACCTACTCTCTCTCTCTCCTGCAGGTGTACCCCTCCCCCCGTTGGCTCAGCCAACTGACTGATTCAGCCAACTGGCTGATTAGGAGCCTATAAAACAACGCCTACTCGGCTGAAGTCTTAATATGCACTTGGCTCCTGCCAGGTGAACACCTCTCCTCCTTTCTCTCCTCTTTTCTCTCCTTTCTGGCCCTTTGGGGGGAATAGCTTGGGGGAGAACTCCACCTCCAAGTTGCATGCCCCTTGCAACCCCGGTTGGCAACAAAGGGCCCTTTAGGGGGAATTTTTTTTCTTTTTTTTTCCCTTTTTTTTCCCTTTTTTTTCTTTTTTCTTTATTTTTTGCAACACCCCCCCTGCAACAACCCCCACCCCCTTTGCAACATTTCGTAATCACTTGCAACATTCATGCACTCTAACCTTTTGCGGCTATACTACTGAGAGATACTATCGCACGAATTGCAGAACGTCCTAATTATAACAGTAAACTTCAGGAATTTAACCAGGTTTTAAAAATCTTTTTGACATCAGCTCTCAGAACGCTGAAGAAATTATAATGAAGGATCCACTAAGAAGTAATGAAACGAAAATTTGGGATGTTAAATTTCTGGAAGATCAGAGAGGAAAAAGGGAAATGTGCTTAGGAGGTCTAGATAAAATATATGAAAAGAAGACTAAAGCTAAAGCTAAAAGAATCCAAGAAATAAAAAACCGTGAACTTTTTAAAAGAATCACAAAGGAAAGCAATGCCTGGAACATCTAAAATGAATATGGTCTATCAAGAAAATTCGTCTTCAGAATCGGAGCAAGATGATCCAGAATTTAAATTTTCGAGTGCGAAAAAAGGTCCTAAGCGTCAAAATATTATGAAGTCTTCTAAAGTTAGCAATATGCCTAACAGATTAAACTTGTCATTAAATCAAAGAACAGCTTTTGCTGCTACTGTGCTTTCTGCCTGTGATATAGATTTAGAAACAGTCAGCCTGTCCAGAACAACTTCTTGGAATGCAGGAAAGAAAACTAGGGAGAACACATCTAAGAAAGTGAAAATCGATTTTGAGCCTCCAAATTTCTCTTCGCTCCATTGGGTTTCTAAAATAATTACAGAATTGAGAGGTGAAAAGAAAGAACGGTTGGCTATTTTAGTTTCGGGAATGCCAAGTGCGAAGGAAGGCAAAATTTTAGCGGTTCCAGATATCCCTGATGCTACTGGATTTTCTCAAGCCCAAGCCACTTTTGAAGCTGCTATGGATTGGAACCTTAAAGGAAGAGTGGTTTCGTTGGTTTTCGATACAACCGCATCGAATTCCAGTTGGATCAATGGTGCCTGCAAGAGACTAGAAGACTTATTAGGACAGAGGATACTCTGGTGCGCATGCAGGCATCATATATTTGAAAGAATTTTGAATGATGTTTTAAATAATATTTGGCAAATCAATATCACCTGATCATGAAATTTTTCAAAAATTTAGACAAACTGTATGGAAGAATTTAGATACGAGCAAGAAACATAAAGCATTGGAAACAACAAACAGATACCTAAAGAATAAAATTGAAGACGTAACAAAATATCTTTATGAAATCCTGCAAAATGAAGATAGCAATGCATTACTTCGCGGGGATTATAAAGAAAGTGCTGAGTTATGCCTACAGATTTTGAATCAAACTCCACCAAAAGGAATTTGTTGGCTTCATCCTGGAGCCTCGCATCGTGCTAGATGGATGGCTACAATCATGTATTGTATGAACATGCTTGCTTTTAGCGATCAAGCAGGTTACACTGAAAATATGGTGAATAAGCTGGAAAGAGTATGCAAATTTATAGTAATGATATATATCAAAGTTTGGGTGTCATCTACAAAAGGAGTTGAAGCACCTGAAAATGACCTGCAGTTATATCACGACTTGCAAGCATACAAGAAAATCGATGAAGAAGTAGCAAACCAGGCTATTAAGGCCCTTGATCGCCACTTCTGGTATGTTACTGAAGAAATGGTACCGCTTTCTTTATTTTTAGACAATTTAAGTGGTGAATTGAAGACCAAAATTGCTAAATCAATATCGAAATTTGAGAAGCGAGGATTTTCTAACCGACGAGGACCACCAACATTTCCTACACTTAACCCTTCCACGAGACTTCCGGATCTAGCTGGGCCAAACTCATGGCTCTTCTTGAATTTATTCAATTATTCTGGTAACTGGCTTAGAAAATCTGCAAACGAATGGAAAGATGATGAAGATTTCAAAAGAATGAGTAATTTTGTACACTATATGAAAGTAGTAAATGACTCGGCCGAACGAGGTGTCAAATTAATAGAAGATTATGCTAATTCGATCACTAGAGATGAAAAACAAAAACAATATCTGCTACAGGTGGTTGAAGACAATAGACAAAAAGTGCCTGATTTCAAGAAAAAAACATTAACCAAGTATGTCAGAGATTAGGCCGCGCATTCGAAAAATCGAAAATAAATTCTTAGTTCTTTATTTTAAAAGGAAGGTTTTAGGTTTATGGAGTTTAGTACTTTTTTTTCATTGCACTTGTGTTATATTTTTTCTCATCTTGTTTCAATTTTATAATTGTGTAATGTCTTTGTATCGAAATTTGATCTTTACTTTCTGTAAGGAATCAAAAATGTTGTCCTAGTTGAAGTTTTAGTCATTTTTTATGAAAAGAAAGTTGTGTTGTGTTTTTTTTCTTATGTAGAGGAAACTTTTGTTTTTCTAGTCCATAAAAGAGGGATATTTTTATTATTTTTACCATTTGTGTTTGATAATTAAACGGAAAACGATTAATTTTCTTTTATTTGCCTTATTTATTTAATGAACTTGAAAGCAACGAGAGAAATACTCTAAAAATTTTAATAAAATACCCTAAAAATATTTAAAAAATCATATAAACACAAAATTTTTAAGCCAAGCCTATATAAATTTGATATCAAATGATTCATTTTTCTAATACGCATCAGATGGAACCATTTATAAGTGTCTAAAATTGAAATTATAGGCATAAAATCGAAAAAACTAAAAAATTGAAAAATTTGACCCCTAAATTTTTGAATCGAGTGCTCGGGGGTCAAATTTTTTTATTTCGGTCTAAAAATTGGTTAGCATACTTAAATCATCATTTGTCACGATATGAGAGGGCTGACATTAATAACTTTGAGATTCGTCCAAAACGGGACACCCTATTGCAGGTCCCAAAGTTGAGCGGGGCCAGGAACCTCGAAAGGGTGGGACCGTCATATAGGGTTGCCATTTGATCCAAAACTCCCGCGTCCCGCTTTGTATTCAAAATGTCCACAAAAAATATTTTTTAAGCAAATTTTTTCGGCATGAATTGATTTAGAATTTTCTAGAATTATGTAGGATCCTGTAGACTCGTAGAGTAATGTTGAATGTTGTAGAACATCCTACAAATTACATAACGCTTATAAAATGTTGTGTTTGGCCACGAGTTGGCAGTTTTTCAGCCGTAGCTTTGAATTAGTGTGAATCTTCGATTGCTTGACCATACAACTTGAGATTGTGTAATTCAAATAAAATTTGTAAGTGTCTACTTTTTATAAGAAATTGTTCAGGTGTAAATTGCTGCATTTGCGTGAAAATTTGTGGAAGTTTTTGTGAAAGAGGAACACACACACACACACACACACACACTTGATTTTATTTATCACGACCTAACCTAACCAATCGTTAGGTCAACTATACGCCCTTGACGATTGGTTAAGTTAGGTCGTGATATTTTCGTTAGTTAACCTTACAAAGCTAACTAAAGAAAGCTGGGGGCCCTGATCTTCAGGTGATCAGAATATTTTTTGAATTAATTATTTACAATCATGTTTTTTTACTTATTATTATAAAAATAATATTATTTACAATTTTTCCCCTAGCAAAATGGCTAGTTCAGAGACTCCTGAAAAACAAAAACGTCTAGTGACTTTCAACAAGGATTGGACAAAAACTCTTCGATTGGATTCAGACTGGTAGAGATCATTTCACTGCAAGATGCAAGATATGCAACAATCACCCATTTACAATAAGTCATGGTGGTGAAAATGATATAATGTGACACGCGAAATCCAAAGCACACATTGAAAATGTGAAGGCATCGGCAAGTTCACGAACAATCACTAATTTTTTTATGAAAAAGGATTCCCAAGACGAAAATGAAGTGGCTCTCACTGAAGCATCTTACTGCTACCACGCCGTTTATCATTCGCATAGTTACAACTCAGCTGGATGCGGGAGCAGTTTGTTTAAAGGTATGTTTAGAGATTCCAAAATTGCTGTTAAATTTTCTTGTGGACGGACAAATCTGTCCTCGATCATCACAAACGTTTTAACTCCACACTCTAAGGAGCTTGTACTTAAATCCTTGAGTGATAGTCATGCATTTTCTCTTTGTACTGATGCTCCAACAAAGGAAACATAAAATCCTTCCCGTTAGTTCTACGATATTTTGATACTTCACAAGGAATCAGGACGTCCTTATTATCGTTCTTTTCTTTGGATTCCGAGGACTCAGCCACAATTTTTTCAGCAGTTCGGCAAAGGTTAGAAACAAACGGATTGTCGCTCAAGGAAGTTGTGGCTTATGGAGCAGATAATGCCAATATAAATTATGGGAGTAAAAATAGTGTTTTTACAGCATTGCAGAGCTATAATCAACACCTCGTCAAAGCTGGTTGTAACTTGCACAAACTACACAATGCTATTAAAACAGCGTGTAACTGTCTAAAGTATGATATAGAGGCAATCATCATAAAAATTTACGAGTTCAGCTCTTCCACTAAAAAAAACGCCGAACTAAAGAATTTTTCAACTGGTTGGAGACCGATTGGTCTGAATTGTTGCGCCATGTTCCCACCCGATGGCTTTCTTTATTGCCAGCAATAGAAAGATTGTCGTCTTTTTTTGAGCCCGTTAAAGCTTATTTTTTAAGCTGACAGAGTGTGCCACCCACTTTAAAAATGTTTTTTGATGATGAGCTTGGAGAAGCCTATCTAGGATTTGTAATGAACGTTTGCACCGATATTCAGCTAGCATTGAAAAAACTTGAAACAAATGAAATGATAATTGTTGAGTTATACACAATCATGAGTAATATTCTACAAATGTTACGTGAGAAAAAGGCTGAAAAATTTGATGGATTCTTGGCTCGGCAATTGATACAGAAATGCAATAATGAATCAGCAGTTAAACGATTCGAGATTGATTGTCAAAGTTTCCTCGATGCAGCAATCAATTATTTGGAGAAATGGTTCGACTTCGAGGATAGAAAACTTCAAACCATAAGCTGCTTAGATTTGAAGAAAGTCCCAAAATTTGAAGAAATTGTGGAACTCATTCAGCTCTTCCAAATTGAAGTGAATGGTGATCTACTTTTCAACGAATTCAGCTTTTTAAAAAGATTCATTGTAGAATTGAACGATAGCGATAAGTCGTTACCTCTGGATCAACGGTGGGTGCTTTTCATCAAGACCTTTCCATCTCCAAACCTTGCAAAAATTCTGGAGCAAGCATATATTTTCCATTCCTCATTCCAACGCTGTGTCTGAAAGAATTTTTAGCTTGATGACAACCAGCTGGAAGAAGAGAGAAATCGGTTGCTCATCGAAAACTTGGAATCAGAACTCATGATTAAAGAAAAATTTCTATGACTTGCAAGAATTTCAGTTATACTTGAAGTCAGAAGATGGAGCTAAAATTTTGAAGACTAAAAGTTCAGAAAAATATTGACATATGTCATAATATAATTAGTAAAGCGATGTATACTACAATATTTAATATGCTATGATAATTTCAATATTATTTACGATATTTCAATATTATTTATAATAATTTCAATATTATTCACGATGTTTAATTGTTAAGTATTATTTTAATAAATTTTTTCAAATTTTGTTTGTTGTAACCATTGAAGAAATATAGTTTCAATTTGAAAAAAAATTTGGTCTTGAAAAAACCTCAGAAAATTTTTTCTCGCATGTGCATTTGAAAAATCTGGTAAACCTACCTTCATACTTGCACATTTTAGATCAATAATACTAATTTGTGAGTGAATGATATCACTATTTTTTGTGTAAAATATTACTGGGGAATAATCGAAGTGACTGGTACATATTATTTATACACATAAAGAGGTTAAAGTAATGTAACTGTTATACTGTATTTTATAGATTACACAGTTTCACAAATTCAAACTTTTATTCTTGCCTTAACTTGAAAATAGCTGTTTTTTGTCAATTTTAATGCGCTGAATTCAAATCTGCAAATAAAAATGCTGTATCACCCATCATTTTTTAGAGAATCATAAAAAACAAAATAAGCAATTTATTAATTAACCCATTATTAAAAAATAAAAATTAAAAATTAATATTTAAAAATTTCACTTTTAAGTTCTAACCTAAATTGTAGTGTTACAATGTGTCCTCAAAAAATGACGCTGGGGGTTAATGAGTTAAGTAATAAATTGCTTACTTTATTTTTTATGATTCTCCAAAAAATGGTGGGCGATACAGCATTTTTATTTGCAGATTTGAATTCAGCGCATTAAAATTGACCAAAAACGGTTCTTTTCAAGTTAAGGCAAGAATAAATTTGTGAAACTGAAATCCAAATGTGAATGGAGAAAATGGATCTTCAAACCCGCAAAAACAGTGGGTGATGAAACAATATGAATACAATTTTTTAAATCAGCACATGCGAAAACATAAAAATCAGCTGAATTTGTACCAAGGCGAAAATCAGTGTTTATCAGTGTTATTAGACTAAATTCCATCTTTTATATACTGTTTCAGTCAATGACGTTAAACTTGAATCTCTCTCGTTATGGCTCAGTAAAGGGTCATTGCTTAAGAATATATTAATAATTTCTACAACTATCATTATATAATATATATCTCCTACCCCTTACTACTTTTCTTTTTTTTATACAGGAAGGAGCGGCCAAAGCATGCCCGTAAAATCGCCCCCCCCCCTCCGTCCTCCGTTTGAAAGATTGAAAGTCCTAGACATGGGGAAAGATGGATTGAGGAAGATTGTTCCAGACTTTACCGGTTGAGTAGATGAAAGATTGAAAATACCGATTAACCCTTGCATTAGAGAGTTGGACAGAAAAGGAATGAGAATGTGTAGAAAGTGTGGTGCTGCGTGCTCTCCTCAAAGGAGAAGGCATGCAGTTAGGGAGTTTAGAAGAGCAATGACTGTTATAATAGCGATAGTAAAGAGAGAATGAGGCAATACTGTGGTAAAAAGACAGGGATTGGATACAGTCAGTAAGAGGCGAGGAATTGATGAGACGAAAAGCCTTTGATTCCACCTGGTCAAGTAGAGCTGTATGGGTTGAGCCAATCCACACGTGAGAAACGTACTCCATACAGGGGCGGACAAGACGCTTGCGCAGAGACAGCAACTGAGTGGAAGTGAAGAAACTGCGGAGGCGGTACAACACACCTAACCTCTTAGAAGCTGCTTTAGAAAGAGAGTACATGTAATCTTTCCAGGAAAGATCACAGATAAAAGAAACGCCAAGAATGTTAAGAGAAGAGGAAGGATTGAGTTGTGTATTGTTGAAGTAAGGGGATAGTCGTGTGGAAGATTGTGACGAGTAGACAGATGGAGGAACTGAGTTTTTGAGGTATTGAAAACCACAAGGTTTTCTCTGCCCCTATCAAAGATAGCAGAAAGGTCAGAGGTCAGATGCTCCATAGCCGCCCCACGCGAATCATGGAGTGGCTGTTGTGAGGGACGCTTTGGGAAGCGGATGGTGAGGTGAAGAGTGGAATCATCGGCATAAGAGTGGATAGGACAGGGAGTGCGACTTAATAGATCAGTGATAAAGAAAAGTAAAGGAGTGGGTAACAGGAGAGAACCCTGAGGAACGCCTCTGTGAATAACTTTAGGAGAACAGTGCCCACCCAGCAAACACACTACGTAAATACAATGTTATATCCTTTGAATCTTGGTCATGTCAGAAATTGACGTTGTACTGACGTAATCACAACGTAAAACTTAAACGTTATATTTTAATGTCGATACAACGTTAAATAATGACGTTGTACAGTATACACGTGAAGTACAAGTAAATTTCTGACATAATTTTTTGTACGTAGCATAGACGTTGTCTGCATTTAAGGTTTTACAGCCATAGCATTTAGCTTCTTATTACATTATTCTTTGTTACAAAATTGTATCGAAGTTACATACGGCATACTACTATTTCAGGGCGCCTTTGCTGGACAAATTCTATCTTTGAGACGTAAAGTTTACATAATATCACAACGTTGTGAAGACGTAACTCGGACCACACAAATTTACGTTGTATTTATGTCACAGTGCTAAAATGCAACCTTGTGACAACGTCGTATCTACGTAAAATTGCTAGCTGGGCATCTACAACCGCAGCTATAGATCAGCCAGAAAGGAAATTAGAGAGAAAGACATAAATAGAAGGATAGAAGCCGAATGAAGGCAGTTTGGAAATTAAAGATTTGTGCCAGATTTTATGAAAAGTTTTTGATACGTCCACCGCAATAGCAAAAGTCTCACCAAAATCCTAAAAGGAGGATCTACAGATCTACAGAAGCCAAGGTTAACAAAGACCCTAAGATCCACTCTAAGGTTACCCCGAGAGAAAGAAGAGAGTAGGAGGTTAAAAGAAGAGAATAAGGGGTTAAGTAAGTAGAAAAACCTATCATTCGTGGGTTAATATTCATTCAGAAAAAGAGAGAGAAAGACTCACCATCATCATTCGCCGACCACTGTCGACAAGTCGAAAAAATAGTCGAAGAGAATAGCAAAGGGTAAAAGATGAAAAGTAAAATAAGAACGCTTACAAACCATGCAAACACAATCTTAACTCAAACACTGTCATACCATGTAAACTACAGACATGCAAGTAAAGAGAGAATAAGAAAAGAACAAAAAAAAAAAAGTATGAAGAGTATAACAAAAAGTGGATTAGTTTACGCTACGAGCTACATCTAAGTTCGTGTTAGACTAATTTTTCTTTTAAATATAATTTTGTTGCTGGCATATCACACGCTGGCATGTCACAAGCTGGCATTAATTGTCAACAGACTCAAACCTCGACCATTACCCCCAGAGCTCCTGTTGCTAATTGTTTTATTATTTCAAACGACGTTAATATTTTTAAAAATATCTATCTAAACGGTTTTTAAACATATTAACGCTGGTAGAGTTCACGACGGACATGGGAAGATTATTCCATTTATCAATTACTTTAAACGTAAAAATGTTTTCAGCGATGATAGTAATGAAACGTCTACCACGTAATTTAAATCTGTTACTACGAGTATTGCTATTATCGAAAATGAACAATTTTCAAAATTTACGTTATCGATTTTATTAACGATTTTGAACACTTCAATAAGCTCCCCTCTTAATCTCCTAGTTTCGAGTGAATGCAAGTGTAACTTTTTAATCCTATCTTCGTAAGACTTGTTGCGTAGTGACGGAATTAGTTTCTTGGCGCGTCGCTGAACCCTTTCCAACCTATCAATATCCTCACGCAAATACGGGCACCAAAACTGAACGGCATATTCTAAGTGAGGCCTGACTAGGGACTTGTAAAGGGGCAATATAATATTCTTCGATTTAAATTCAAATTACGCGCTATGAAGCCTAACATCCTATTAGCTTTTGCGCAAGACTCCAGGCACTGGTTCCTAAATTTTAAATACTTAGATACGCATACGCCTAAATCTACTGCCTCGTCAACGCTCGCTCACTGTCTATCATCCATCGTGTACGTGTAATTGTTGTTACGAGAACCTATATGCAAAACTTTACATTTATATACGTTAATTGCATCTGCCACTTATTCGTCCACTCCATAATCCATAATCCAAGAGTCAGAGAGGTATGCAAGAAGATCACCAGTAGCGCGTCTCTGTTATATATATATTAAACTGAGCATGCCTAATAGTATTAGTTCATATTAAGCATTTTTTGAAATGTAGTAGTAGTCGATGTGACCAAGAAAGAGGAGAGTGAAGAAGAGAAACTTGAACAGACGAAGAAATGGGAAGAAATAGAGAAAGCGTGGAATAGAAACGAGAGCGTGAGTGGAACTCTGGAAGAAGACATGCGCCCGGGCTCAACCAGGTACGCGCAGGCGTTAAGATCAAGCTCTTTTGTAGGTTTGGGGATTTGAATCTCGAGGCTTACTAATCCCACAAGTGGCCAGCAGGCCCCCTAAAAAAAGTGACACCGAATGTCGGTAACAGAACCCCTACACCTCAGAGGATGGAAGAAAAAGATCTCGATCTCCAACGAAACCACACGATTACACCCATTTCACCTCTCTTGTTCTCAAAATCCCTCTCCTTATTGTGCAACAAACATTTTCAATACCTACTATTTTGTTCACTAAAATGGTATTAAAACAGCCTACCCATACCATATCCAGAACCCCGATATAAGCAAAAGACTCGTTGCATTCACGTCGGATTGAATACACAAAGAAAAAGGGGTAACTATTATATTTTTAGCCAAAAAACCAAAACTTAAAACCTCAACTGGTAGAATTGAGCGTTCACTTTTCAAGGCACATAATATGTCCGTTTCAAGATGGGAATGAACTCAGAACGGTTCTCTGAGTCTATATATGATACACACAGACCGTGCATGGAACAAGGAACTCCTCTGGGAAAATCCAATCCACTGTAGTTCGAATAAGTAATGGTACATGACAAACACTATAGTTTTTTCTTTTTTTATGATGTTAACCCGATGTGGGTAACGGTCACTCGCAAAGAGGTCCCAAAAATATAGCTTCCCTCACCAGCTATCTGCAAAGCAGACAGGATCCAGCTTTGGGACAGGATCTACAGCTTAGATCCTGTCCCAAAGCTGGAGTCCAATCTGCAAATAAAAATGCTGTATCGCCCACCATTTTTTAGAGAATCATAAAAAATAAAGTAAGTAATTTATTACTTAACTTATTAACGCCCAGCGTCCTTTTTTGAGGACACATTTTAACTACAATTTAGGTTAGAACTTAAAAATTAAATTTTTAAATAATAATTTTTAATTTTTATTTTTTAATTTAAATTTTTGTGTATCAGATAAAAATTAAAAATTAACCCATTAACACTCGATGTTAATGGGTTAATTAAGAAATTGCTAATTTTGTTTTTTATGATTCTCTAAAAAATGATGGGTGATACAGCATTTTTATTTGCAGATTTGAATTCAGCGCATTAAAATTGATCAAAAACAGCTATTTTCAGGTTAAGGCAAGAATAAAAGTGTGAATTGGTGAAACTGTATAATCTATAAAATACAGTATAACAGTTACATTATTTTAACTTCTTTGTGTGTATAAATAATATGTACCATTCACATCGATTATTCCCCAGTAATATTTTACACAAAAAATACTATCATTCACAAATTGGTATTATTGATCTAAAATGTGCAATGTATGACGGTAGGTTTGCCAAATTTTTCAAATGCACATGCGAGACAAAAAAATTTCTGAGGTTTTTTTTTAAGACCAAATTTTTTTCAAATTGAAACTAGATTTCTTCAACGGTTACAACAAACAAAATTAGAAAAAATTATTAAAATAATACTTAACAATTAAACATCGTGAATAATAGTGAAATTATTATACATAATACTGAAATATCATAAATAATATTGAAATTATCATAGCATATTAATATTGTAGTATACAGCGCTTTACTAATTATATTATGACATGTCAATATTTTTCTGAACTTTTAGTCTTCTTCAAAATTATAGCTCCATCTTCTGACTTCAAGTATAACTGAAATTCCTTGCAAGTCATAGAAATTTTTTTTTAATCATGAGTTCTGATTCCAAGTTTTCGATGAGCAACCGATTTCTCTCTTTCTTCCAGTTGGTTGTCATCAAGCTGAAAATTCTTTCAGACACAGCGTTGGAATGAGGAATGGAAAATATATGCTTGCTCCAGAATTTTTGCAAGGTTTGGAGATGGAAAGGTCTTGATGAAAAGCACCCATCGTTGATCCAGAGGTAACGACTTATCGCTATCGTTCAATTCTACAATGAATCTTTTTAAAAAGATGAATTCGTTGAAAAGTAGATCACCATTTACTTCAATTTGGAAGAGCTGAACGAGTTCCACAATTTCTTCAAATTTTGGGACTTTCTTCAAATCTAAGCAGCTTATGGTTTGAAGTTTTCTATCCTCGAAGTCGAACCATTTCTCCAAATAATGATTGCTGCATCGAGGAAACTTTGACAATCAATCTCGAATCGTTTAACTGCTGATTCATTATTGCATTTCTGTATCAATTGCCGAGCCAAGAATCCATCAAATTTTTCAGCCTTTTTCTCACGTAACATTTGTAGAATATTACTCATGATTGTGTATAACTCAACAATTATCACTTCATTTGTTTCAAGTTTTTTCAATGCTAGCTGAATATCGGTGCAAATGTTCATTACAAATCCTGGATAGGTTTCTCCAAGCTCATCATCAAAAAACATTTTTAAAGTGGGTGGCACACTCTGTCAGCTTAAAAAATAAGCTTTAACGGGTCAAAAGAAGACGACAATATTTCTATTGCTGGCAATAATGAGAGCCATCGGGTGGGAACATGGCGCAACAATTCAGACCAATCGGTCTCCAACCAGTTGAAAAATTCCTTTAGTTCGGCGGCTTTTTTTAGTCGAAGAGCTGAACTCGTTAATTTTTATGATGATTGTCTCTATATCATACTTTAGACAGTTACACGCTGTTTTAATATCATTGTGTATTTTGTGCAAGTTACAACCAGCTTTGACGAGGTGTTGATTATAGCTCTGCAATGCTGTAAAAACGCTATTTTTACTCCCATAATTTATATTGGCATTATCTGCTCCATAAGCCACAACTTGCTTGAGTGACAATCCGTTTGTTTCTAACCTTTGCCGAACTGCTGAAAAAATTGTGGCTGAGTCCTCGGAATCCAAAGAAAAGAACGATAATAAGGACGTCCTGATTCCTTATGAAGTATCAAAATATCGTAGAACTAACGGGAAGGATTTTATATTTCCTTTGTTGGAAGCATCAGTACAAAGAGAAAATGCATAATTACCACTCAAGGATTTAAAAGTACAAGCTCCTTAGAGTGTGGAGCTAAAACGTTTGTGATGATCGATGACAGCTTTGTCCGTCCAGAAGAAAATTTAACAGCAATTTTGGAATCTCTAAACATACCTTTAAACAAACTGCTCCCGCATCCAGCTGAGTTGTAACTATGCGAATGATAAACGGCGTGGTAGCAGTAAGATGCTTCAGTGAGAGCCACTTCATTTTCGTCTTGGGAATCCTTTTTCATAAAAAAATTAGTGATTGTTCGTGAACTTGCCGATGCCTTCACATTTTCAATGTGTGCTTTGGATTTCGCGTGTCACATTATATCATTTTCACCACCATGACTTATTGTAAATGGGTGATTGTTGCATATCTTGCATCTTGCAGTGAACTGATCTCTACCAGTCTGAATCCAATCGAAAGTTTTTGTACAATCCTTGTTGAAAGTCACTAGACGTTTTTGTTTTTCAGGAGGAGTCTCTGAACTAGCCATTTTGCTAGGGGAAAAATTGTAAATAATATTATTTTTATAATAATAAGTAAAAAAACATGATTGTAAATAATTAATTAAAAAAATATTCTGATCACCTGAAGATCAGGGCCCCCAGCTTTCTTTAGTTAGCTTTGTAAGGCTAACTAACGAAAATATCACGACCTAACCTAACCAATCGTCAAGGGCGTATAGTTGACCTAACGATTGGTTAGGTTAGGTCGTGATATTTCCGTTAGTTAGCCTTATAAGACTAACTAAAGAAGGCTGGGGGGCCCTGATCTTCAGGTGATCCAAATATTCTAAATCTTATAAATAAAATTAAGTGTGTGTGTGTGTGTGGTGTGTGTTCCTCTTTCACAAAAACTTTCACAAATTTTCACGCAAATGCAGCAATTTACACCTGAACAATTTTTTATAAAAAGTAGACATACAAATTTTATTTGAATTACACAATCTCAAGTTGTATGGTTAAGCAATTACAAGATTCACACTAATTCAAAGCTACGGCTGAAAAACTGCCAACTCGTGGCCAAACACAACATTTTATAAGCGTTATGTAATTTGTAGGATGTTCTACAACATTCAACATTACTCTACAGCAGTGGTTCCCAAACTGTGTTCCGCGGAACCCTGGGGTTCCACGGAGGCTTAACAAGGGTTCCGTGACACGTTTTCCAATCAGTCTAATCAGGTCTTAATGTTAAGGTCTAATTAAGGTCCTAATATTTATACATAATTTTACCTTGTGGCTCTTGTTAAAAATATTTTATATTCTTATTCTGACTTAAAATGGCACCATCGTGGATTTGGGATCACTAAATATTTTTCGCTAAAATTAAAATCTGCTAAGTATATGTAAATAAATTTTCGCTACTCGGCAACTGCAAAAGTGTAATTTGGCAGATTTTAATTTTAACGATTTTATAAAAGACTAGTTCTATTAGTACTGTTTTAAAATAAATATCATATAAATTCTGCCATAGTATTTAAAATTTGTCATATTATTTATGAAAATTTTAATATATATATTTTACTCGTGAGAATTTAACTGTAATTAATTTTGAGCAATATGTTTTCGCTAAAATTAAAATTTTCTAAGTTGCCAGTTGATTTGATGTGCACTTTCGTAATTAATTGTGAACCAATCAATATAACTATAGCCGTTGGCGTGGTGCACTGTCAAGTTAATTTCTGATAGGCTTTATTTACTTAAGTGTTTTCAGTGTAAAAACTTGTATTGTGTTCATCACTAAAATCTGTAAGTTTTGGTTGCTCAATAAATATTTTACAGCTCCAAGTCTAATATATATATATGTATATATATATGGAGTTGGGGTTCCGCGAAAAAAACAAGTCTGTAAGGGTTCCGACAGTTAGTAAAGTTTGGGAACCACTGCTCTACAGGATCGTACATAATTCTAGAAAATTCTAAATCAATTCATGCCGAAAAAATTTGCTTAAAATATATTTTCCTGGCCTCACTAAACTTTACCTATTTTATCCACCATCCTTGGGACCTGCAAATATCATAGTAAAAATTTTGTAAAAACGTTTATAATAATTCTTTGGTACTTATGTATTAATGGGGGGCAGTGGCGGATTTAGGGGGGGGCCGAGTAGGCCATGGCCTACGGCCCCGCGCCTGTGAGGGCCCCGCGCCCTCACATATAATTATAATGTTGGATTCCACTATAAATAATACAATTGATTAATGATTAGTGATAATTATGGTATCACTCTCTTTGCTGGCGGGAGTTTAGTTCTATTCAGGCCGCTGTGGAGTGCACACGTGAGTGTGTTTAGTGGTAAGTAATGGTAAAAGTCGTATCTCGAAAAAGTCGCCAGTCAATAAATGGGGATGGGGGAGTTTTAGTCAGCTTTATAATAACATAAATAAGTTGAAAAATTTTAAATTAATGTAATTAATTTTTTTTATATGAAACGTACTTAGGCTAGGTTAGGTCAGTTTAGCTTAGATTTCATAATAAATACATTTTATACATATTTAAGGAAAAAGTCGCCACTGGTGGGGGCTGGCGACTTTTCCCATAAAGCGACTTTTTCACCCGAACAACTGTTTAGTGTCTGTATTTAATTAATTAATTAAACTGTATTAATTAATACTAAACCGAGGGTCAAGTGTAAATAGTTTGTTTTTTATGTTTTTATGTTTCAGGATAAGGCAGTGAGGCTGCATTGAGGCACAATGGGAAATCAACAAGTCGTGATCGTGATCAAGGGAGGAAGTATAAAGCTGGCTCTGTTAAACGACAAGAAAAGGCAGACGTAAACCAAAGAGTAAAAAAACTACCAAAAATAACTCAATGGTTGACATATCCAACAGTATCTGAATCTGCAAAATCACAAACTCAAACTGAATCCGGTCAAACTGAATCTGAATCAGTAGAGACACCAATTACGCCTGAAACAACTGGAGAAGCCATAACTAGTACTGAACCTAGTGTAGTTAGCGCAATTGAACCTGAACACAGTGACAGTGAGGAGACACAAGAGGAAGTGAAAGTTATGAATACCGGTACTGAACAAGGATTTGAAACGGATCTTGGATTATGGCCTAAAATAATTACTGAAAATGTGTGTGACTATTGGTTGAAAAAGGGAAGCGCAGAATGTCGACACTGTGATGGTGACTTCAAAGAGTCAGCTGTGAAAGAACTAAACAGAACCCGTCATTGTACAAAGACATTATTCACTCGAACTCATTCATTATCTGGCCAAGAAATTAATCTTAAATGGCTCTGTTACTCTAAAACAACTGGTAAAGTGTATTGTTTTGCTTGCAAGCTTATGTCAAAGGTGGAAAGCTCATTCACAACTGGCTTCAATGGTTGGAAGAACGCTAGGTATGTCATAGAATCTCACAGTAGGTCAGATCAGCACAGGAAAAGTATGGTCGAAATGATATATCGAAAGACTGCGGGTGCCCGTATTGACTCTAATCTAGTACAACAATATGAAAGTGAATGCGAGTACTGGCAAGCAGTATTGAGGAGGTGTGTAGATGTTTTAAAGCTACTTTGCGAACGCGGGCTAGCCATTCGAGGTAAAGATGAAGTAATTGGATCAGTACACAATGGAAACTATCTTGGGATTCTAGAGCTGCTGAGCACATACGACAGTTTCTTGGCAGCACATATCAAGAAACACGCAAACAAAGGTAGTGGTCATACTTCCTACTTGTCCCATGTCATTTCTGAGGAAGTCATTGGAATAATGGCAGAAAAGGTTATGTCCTCAATAACAGATGAAGTAAAAACAGCAAAGTACTTCTCAATTTCTGTTGACTCCACACCTGATATTTCACACATGGATCAACTTACTTTTACAATCCGCTATGTACTGCCTACTACAGGTCCAGTTGAAAGGTTTTTGCAGTTTATTCCGATGCTAAGCCACACTGGCAGAGATATTGCTACAACTGTTCTTGATTTTCTTAAAGAGAAGAACATTCCAGTTATCGACTGCCGAGGACAGTCCTATGACAATGCCAGCAACATGTCTAGTAAATATCTGGGGACCCAACAGATAATCAAGAATGAGTGTAGTGAAGCTGAATACATACCATGTATGGCTCATTCCTTAAACTTGGTGGCTAAGTCTGCTGCAGAAAGCTGTCCTGCTGCAGTGTCATTGTTTGCTCTGGTGCGAAATATGTACTCCTTTCTTGTTGCATCTACTTATCGTTGGAGGAGACACCGTGAGGTACTAGGGACTAATAAAGATAAGAAGTTGAAAGTTGATAAAATACTTTCAGACACTCGTTGGTCAGCACGAGCAGATGCTGTAGCTGCTCTCAGTAGAGCACACAAAGAAAACATCATTGTTCTGGAAGAGTTATTCTCAGATCAGAATCAGCCAGCTGAAACAAGAGCTGAAGCAAGTGGTCTTCTCAAAGGTTTGAAAAAACTTGAAACAGTGATTCTTCTTGAAGTTTGGGATACAGTATTGGAAAGGTTTCAGAGTAGCAGTATCCAGCTGCAAAAATCTGGGCTCTCCCTCAACACAGCTGTCACACTGCTAGAGTCTCTTTTACAATTTGCTAAAGACCTGAGATCCCAGTTCGATGACTTTGAAGCAAAAGCTATGGCTAAGTGTGATCCCTGTGATGTGACGAGTAATGATGCATACTACGCCGACACGCAGCGTATTAGGAAGCGCAAGCGTCACCACGATGAACTAGACTCCGCGGAGGATGTTATGCTGACAGGGAGAGACAAGTTTAGAGTGACTGCATTCTTGCCCATCATTGACAAGCTCTGTGCTGCCCTACAACAACGCATTGCTGCTTACAGCGACCTTCGAGAGAAATTTGGGTTTTTATCAGAAATCTCAAACAAAACGAACACTGAGCTTAAAGCATCTGCTGAAAAGCTTGTGTCTTCATATCCTAAGGACTTGGAGGCTGGATTGGAGTCGGAGCTTTTGCAGTTTGCACACCTTATGAAATCCATTCCAAGAGATTCACCTGAAAGTGCTCCTTCATCAGGTGGTGCAAAGGCTGCAAAAAGTCCTGAACTAGAAATGTATGAGATAATTCACAGACATGACATGGTAGAAACATTTGCTAATGTTGAAATTGTATTACGACTCTATCTCTGCATGTTTGTCACAAACTGCACTGGGGAGCGATCATTCTCCAAGATGAAACTAGTCAAGAATTATCTAAGAAACACCATGGGGCAGGACCGTTTGTCTTCACTCACCCTGTTGAGCATTGAGCATGAGAAATTAAGGGTGCTTGATTTTACTGATGTCATCAAACAGTTTGCAAGTAAGAAGACTAGAAAAAAATCTTTTTTGACTGAGAAATAGTTAAGTGTACCGTACAAATTGCCTGCAATAGACAAAACCCACTCATTGCATCATTTGCATGTCAGTCAGTGGTATTCTCTTTAGTTAATGGTGTATTATTATAGTTATTTTTTGTTAATGGTGTATTATTAGTTATTTTTTATTGTTAAGCTTCAAAAAAACAAATGTGTAATGTTCAACTATGAAATGGTCATTTGGCTAATTAATTATCAATAAATTGAATATTGTTTAAAAAGTAAATTTATTTTAACGCTTCGCTCGCCCATTGATTTGAGGGCCACGTAAGGTCACCACTGGGGGATGGGGGTGTAAATCTTCATTTCAGTTAATTAAGCTAGCTTTGCGTAGTTTGGGGCCCCGCACTCCAACCGGCCTAGGGCCCCGCGCACCTTAAATCCGCCACTGATGGGGGGCCACCACATATTGATGATTGGTTAAGTTGTAATATTTTCGTTAGTTGAAAATTTCTAATACATCATATTTTTTAAATAGCAATATTTTTTAAAATATTTTTTTATACAATTTTCTGAAAAAAAAAATTTTTTAGGCTTATTCATGATGAAAATTTGTGATCTACCAAAAAGTGAAGAAGATGCGGTCTCTTTTTTGCAAGCCAAAGAAATTCTAAATCATTGTAAATACTTTAAAAAATATTGCTATTTAAAAAATATGATGTATTAGAAATTTTCAACTAATGAAAATATTACAACTTAACCTAACCAATCATCAATATGTGGTGGCCCCCCGTTAATACGTAAGTACCAATTCTTTACACTTTATACTATAAGAGAGTTATCAGTAAAATATAACGTTTTCTGTGATAAGTGGCTTTTAAAGTAAACTATTCTAAAAGTATTACTAATAGATAAAAGTTATGGCATGAGCCAGCATGTGGGTGCATTCATGAGCACCGTCGTCGCTCCCACGAATTCTAGTACCCAGCGGAAGTAAAAATAAATTGAAATTAAAGTTGCAATGGCTTTGCGTTTTTTTATTGAGCATCCATTGTACAAGTGCAGTTCTAAATTACAAAGAAAAAGTAACTAATGAACTGATAGGTTTGCCAAGTGTCCTTTATTTCAAAGGACAGTTCTTTATTTCAGCTTATGTGTCCTTGTCCTTTGATAAACTCGGAAAGGACGCCATATGCCCTTTAATTCAGTAATTGACTCTCAAAATTTGGTAATTATTCGTTTTAGTGCTTTTCCTCCTTTCTGAACCAAAACACATTTTCCTGGTGTTTTGTGGTGTGATTTGTTCAAATCTGAACTTCGTTTCTTTGGGAAATGAGCCGTTTTTGAGAAATTTTAAAATTGAAAATTTCTCAAAAACGGCTCATTTCCCAAAGAAACGAAGTTCAGATTTGAGCAAATCACACCAAAAAACACCAGAAAAATGTGTTTTGGTTCAGACCTAACCTAACCTAAACAGACCTAACCTAACCTAAACAGACCTAACCTAACCTAAACTGACCTAACCTAACCTAAACTGATTGGGTTTGTTGCCAGACCGTAATATCCAGCTCTTCACGTCTTTCCAACAACACTCAATATTTTGAATGTGAACGGTGTCTTCCACGAACCGCTGTGAATGGTTGACTGTCCGGTGAATGTAGCCTAGATTTCCAAGTTGAGAATACGCACGCCACTCGTCGGAATAGATTGTAGTCCCAGGCCTAATATGTTGCTGGATCAGGCGAACAAGAGTTGTTGCGTCTCTCTGAGGAACCGCAAACAACAGTAGTTTTTTGGAACTGCGTTCCAAGGTACCAAAAACCCAGGCAATCGCAACCTCCGCAAACCATAATGAAAACCAGACTAAAGCATTCTTGAATGAGTATGTATTATGAGAGATTCAAAATGTACGTCTCTGATTGGTCGGATAAGGTCACGTGAAACCAAAACGAGATGTAATTGGTTGTTTTGACCTATGTTTCCTAATTTTGCCACGAGATGTCTCCCCATAAAACTGGAGAGGGCGACGTTCGTTAAAATTTTAACAGCGTTAAGAGCTAAATACTCGGTCAATGGCCTATAATGGCTGCTTTTTACGTCTAAATTTTTTTTTTTTCATAAAAAATAATTATTACATTTCCTTGATTTTTATCAGTTTCCCTGAGGTTTCAAGGTGTCCTGAATACGAATGTATATGTTAAATTGTCATAGAATGTCTCCTTCTATCGAAAACGAACAAAGCATTAAAACGAATATTAACCCAAAATTTTATTCATCACTAAAAATTTGAGACGGAGATGTTTTCAAACTTAATTAATTCGTTAATCGGGAGAAGTGAGATTCAACATTCAGATGTGATTTCTAGTAAATCAGGGTTGGCAATCCTGCCTGCGAAAAATGCTCTGTTTGAATTGGTCCACAATTAACCCACCCCTTATATCTCCAGTCTAACTATAGAGTAGATCAAGTCTAGCCTAGAGGGGTCAGCCTAGAGATTCCGGAAATGGTCCAGAGCGGGCAGATAAATTGAGGTCCACAGTAGGATTCCTCACCAATTTAGGTTAGGGCAATCTACCTTCACCTTTGTTAAGCTATGAGTTGATGCTGGGTCTTAGGCCACAATGTAGGCCTAACTTGTCTGACCCAGCTTAATTTAATGTGATTAAATTGATGGGTTAAAAACTCAATTAGTCACTTACTGTTAGTTATTGGAGTGTCTCCCTTCTCCGGTTGTGTAATTGTCGAGAGCGCACTTGCTGGTGCGTCCTCTCGCCCCGTTGTTCGTTTTCGTACTCCTCTGTTCTCCTCTTCGCGGGCTTTTTCCACCAGCGTTGTCTTGGTTTTTTCCTCGGTTGGTTGAGCGGTAATGTATCTCCATTACCGAGCACGCTCTTCTCACACAGTATATAAATACTAGTGTGGAGAATAACTCTGGTGAGCAACCAATTGGTTTCATCCACCCAGTTATTGACATAAAAGGAATTTAATAATTGTTAGATTAACTACCTACCTACTCAGTGAACCATTTTCGTTACCTCCCAACTACCCACTCATCAGTTTTTCATACTGCCCCCATTGTCCGTTGCCATTGTCATCCTTGCTGGAGAGGAACGAGGAAGGCATCGCCCGCTAACATATTTTTTGTTCTTTGCTAAATTGCCATATTAAACTGGCTTCATGAGTTTTTGACGTGATTCTTTTTTTTATGAGTTGAAGAATATCTTCAGATGAATACTTAGGTAAGAATACTTAATTATATACTAGGTTTCCCTCTCTTAGAAAGTTAGAAAACATTATTTTACGTGTCGCGCTACTGAAAGTTAAGGCTTGTTCGTGTCTAATTTTTTTTTCTAATAACCTTATGCATTAAAGCGTTCACTCATTAGTAATGAGTGGTGTCCTATGCTTTGTCGGTGCCTGGAACATCAGAATATTGAGAAAGAATTTTCAGTGTAATGAATACTAAGTGGCGAGATGACAGAAAAAGATGTTCAGTAGAATTAATAAAAAGTGAACTTTTGATTTATTTCAATTTAAAAGACAATTGTGCCGATTTTGCTGGCAAAATAAAAAATGATACAGCTTTACTGAAGGCTGGTCGAAGTCAAGATAAGTACAGTTTTATAAATAAATAAAGGCTTCATTCATTATAATGATTTGTAAATATTTTCCTGTCTTTAATTCACAAAATATAATAAAGAAATTTAAAAATGTTTCATTTCAATACAGTAGTGTGATTTTACAAATGTACGACTTTCTAGACATATTTTATCTATGAATATAATAAAGAAATTGTAAAAAATATTGCACAAGTAAATTTTTATCATGATAAACAATGGAATATACGGTAGCGTGCAAGTGTCCTTTATTCAAGATCTGTTGACTTGGCAACCCTAAATGAACAACAGAGACCAATAAACGCATCCTCCTTCTTAACATCTTTGAGAACTTTAATGCAGTCTCATGTCATGTGGTCAAATGATTTTCAAACGATAGCATTTTAAGTATAAAAAATATAGATTTCGTAAAAGCCAATCAAAACAAAATTTCAGATTTCTAAACCACATTATTTGATGAAACTACACATTTAAACAATACTTTCAATTATAATCATTCTCTATGAATGATGGTTCTTTCTAGAATCGGTGTAACTATTATATATCTCTTTGGTTTTTCCTGTTTATAGGCGCTTCAACTCTACTAGATTATTAACACAGTTTTTTGTTTTCCTCCAAAAGGATATTGTAAAATTATAAAGGTATTTCCTTTTGTTTAGATCTTTCTAACAATACTACGTTATTTATTACTTATTAACATCGAATTTAAGGACAACAAATAATAATGTAATATAAAAAGAAAAACTTGAAAAATATATTTACGTCTTAAGAAAATTATAAAATTTTCAAAAAGAATTTAAAATAATATTATTTGCTTTTATTATGTTGGTAACTAATTTAAATAAATTTTACATATATTTTTTAATTTAAATAAATTTTACATATATTCTTTAATTTAAATAAATTTTACATATATTCTTTAATTTAAATAAATTTTACATATAATCTTTAATTTAAATAAATTTTACATATAAAGGGTGATCCAGAGAAATGGGACCCAAAAGAAACCCCTGTAACTCTTAAAGTATAAGTCCTTTTATAAAATCATACGCATCATTCGAAAGAGGATAGTTACAAGTTTGTACAGGATTGTATAGGTTTTGACAATACAAGACAAGATAAGATACAAAACAAAATAAAAGTGTTAGTTAAAACTAACCCTTCAAGATGACTGCATGGACTGTGGAACAGCTGCGTTTCATAACTGAGCAATATTATGAGCATGGAAGAAGTGTAGTTTCAGCTCAAAGATCTTTCAAGACAAATTTTCAGATGTCAAAATCACCTTCTAAGAAAGTAATCCGTCGGTGTGTCAGACATTTTTCCCTAACTGGCAGCATTGGAAAAAGAAAACCAACTGGAAGAGTGCGCACAGCAAGGATAGACGAGATCATTAACAGAACTCATGAAATTGTACAGGATAATCCTAACATAAGCATCAGACGTGCTTCTCAGCTGTTAGGAGTTGGATATGGAACAACAACACACCGTATATTCAAGCAAAATTTAATGCTCTTTCCATATAAAATTCAAACAGTGCAACAACTAAACGATGGAGATTTCGCACGAAGACGACAATTCTGTCAATGGATCCAACAGAAGGTAAATGACACCACCAATTTTCTAGCAACTTTGATTATGTCAGACGAAGCCCATTTTCACTTGAATGGAACTGTAAACAAACAAATTGTCGTTTCTGGGCAACAGAAAATCCATTGAATATTACCGAAGTAAGTCCCGTTGCATAGTCAGCGTGTAACTGTTTGGTGTGGTCTTACTGCATCTCAGATCATAGGGCCGTACTTTTACGAGGATTCCACCGGAAACACGGTCACTGTAAATGGTGGTCGCTACGAAAAAATGTTGACCGATTTCCTTATTCCTAAATTAAGAGATCTTTGTCTAGAAAACCACTGGTTCCAACAAGACGGAGCTACCTGCCATACCACGAGGAACTGCATGGCAGTTTTGCGTCAAACGTTTCCAGGCGAGTTAATCTCAAGATTTGGAGACGTTGAATGGCCCGCAAGGTCTCCGGATTTTTCTCCCTAGCGAGAACACTGGAATGCTTGGCAACTAATGGAGCACATTTGAAAGGAGTCATTTTTAAAAAATAAATATTTCATAATAAACTTGTAACTCTACTCTTTCGAATGATATATAGTTTTTATGAAAGGAATTAAATATTAAGAATATTTGGCTTTTTTTTATGGGTCCCATTTATCTGGATCACCCAGTATTTAGAAATCGAAGCAGAATTATAGGTGCGACTATAGCGTGATTCCTACCGGTGACTTCGATACTATAGGGTGATTCCTACCCGTTTTGGTTCGAAACTACAGTACTGTAGAGTGTGATTCCTATCCAAGGTATAAATGAAAATATAATAAATATAAAATGCTGTTTATTATTCAATTTTATTTATTTAAAAAATAGTTTCGGTGCTACTATAATAGTATGTGGTCTACCTACGATTGGTTAGGTTTAGTCACGATATTTTCGTTAAAACTAACGAAAATATCATGACTAAACCTAACCAATCGTCAAGGGCGATGGACATTGGAATGTAAACAAGCAATTAGTAAACAAGGTAAGAAGCTATAATTAAAAGGTAGACCGCCGAATCGAGGTAGGAATCACGCTATAGTAGCACCGAATTATAAATAAAAAAGCCAAGACACGACAGATATGAGGTTTATATGCAGTATTTCAAACGTTTCGAGAATTAATCTCATCATCAGTGAATCATTAAAACCAATAACAAAAATTTCGAGTCAAATTTAGCTTTTTCAGATTTCTTGATGAATTTCCATAATTTCTGAAGCCACAGACGATGTATTTACATTTCATGTTCGATATCCGAAGAATGTCGTTCTAGAACTACTCATATTTTGCAAAGAAAATATGGTAAACACGTCGTCCATCGTCCCTTGTTTTTCCTCTTTAAATAACAGCTTTCAGAATTTTAATGCACTCTTATACTATGTTGTCAAATGATTTTCAGACAATAGCGTTAAATACGAAAAATATAGATTTCGGGAAAGCCAACCAAAATATAAGGTAATTATTCGTTTTAGTGCTTTTCCTCCTTTCTGAACCAAAACACATTTTCCTTGTGTTTTGTGGTGTGATTTGTTCAAATCTGAACTTCGTTTCTTTGGGAAATGAGCCGTTTTTGAGAAATTTAAAAATTGAAAATTTCTCAAAAATGGCTCATTTCCTAAAGAAACGAAGTTCAGATTTGAGCAAATCACACCAAAAAACACCAGAAAAATGTGTTTTGGTTCAGACCTAACCTAACCTAAACAGACCTAACCTAACCTAAACTGACCTAACCTAACCTAAACTGATTGGGTTTTGTTGCCAGACCGTAATATCCAGCTTTTCACGTCTTTCCAACAACGCTCAATATTTTGAATGTGAACGGTGTCTTCCACGAACCGCTGTGAATGGTTGACTGTCCGGTGAATGTAGCCTAGATTTCCAAGTTGAGAATACGCACGCCACTCGTCGGAATAGATTGTAGTCCCAGGCCTAATATGTTGCTGGATCAGGCGAACAAGAGTTGTTGCGTCTCTCTGAGGAACCGCAAACAACAGTAGTTTTTTGGAACTGCGTTCCAAGGTACCAAAAACCCAGGCAATCATAACCTCCGCAAACCAAAATGAAAACCAGACTGAAAAAGCATTCTTAAATGAGTATGCATTATGAGAGATTCAAAATGTACGTCTCTGATTGGTCGGATAAGGTCACGTGAAACAAAAACGATTTTTAATTGGTTGTTTTGACCTATGTTTCCTAATTTTGCCACGAGATGTCTCCCCATAAAACTGGAGAGGGCGACGTTCGTTAAAATTTTAACAGCGTTAAAAGCTAAATACTCGGTCAATGGCCTATAATGGCTGCTTTTTACGTCTAAATTTTTTTTAAAATTTTTTTTTTCCATAAAAAATAATTATTACATTTCCTTGATTTTTATCAGTTTCCCTGAGGTTTCAAGGTGTCCTGAATATGAATTTATATGTTAAATTGTCATAGAATGTCTCCTTCTATCGAAAACGAACAAAGCATTAAAACGAATATTAACCAAATATAATGTGGGACTTTTAAACTGCAGTAGGCGAACGGCCAGACCCCCGATTTAAACAATTTTAATTCCCCACCCACCTTGTACAGAAAGTTGTAATGTTTTTTATTAGTCCTTAGTGTTCAGTGAACACAGTTTTCAGTGTTGTCCTCAGTTTTTGATGTGCGGTTGCCATGGAAACGCCAATATAAACAAACACCTAGAAAATACCTAAAATTTTATCCAGATGATAATTTGTTTTAGTTTCGAACTGAATTACTGTTAACTAATCAACCTATACTGTTTATTATAAGTGTTTACTATCTAGATACACAATTGAATTATCACATTATAGTAAAACGTAATACAATCATGTATTGTTATAGGTTAGACCCAGTTTTAAATTTACTTCCTCCTTTTATTATCACAATATTAGAATAAGACAAATGTGTCCTGTGACAAATATTGTGCAAATGTGTGGTATTGTTGAAAACCACAGTTTAAGTATTGTTATTTTTATTTCAGACGATTATCTATATCAAGCATGGCAGAACCTGACTCAAGTCCAGTGGCGGTTCCTCATATGGGCAATATGGGCAGCCGCACAGGGCGGCATTTGTGGAGGGGCGGCATGAGCGCCTGCAAAAAAAATAAAAATAAAAATAAGAATAAATAAATAAAGAAATAAATAAAAATAAAAATAAAATAAAATAAATAATAAAAGATCAATAAATATATTTTTATTAATAAAAAACCATCTATTGCATTTTCCATAAACCTTCCCATAAAAGACCTAAACAATGCAAAATGCTTCCAGATTAATATTATTGGGAATAAAGGCCCATACTTTAACATATGTAATGTTATTTTTCTGGGTTTGGTTAAATAGTGAAATGTATATTATGAAGCATCTGATGAGCCCTTGATTGATGCTTTGAAGAAGCTGGAGGTGACATTTTTCAATGCAGTGGTTGATGCTGCAACATCAGCCATTCAGGAAAGATTTTCCACGTTGGAAATTGTGGGAGAGAAGTTTGGAGTGCTGACACATTTCCAAAATCTCACATTTGAGGAGCTGACAGAACAATGTGTGAACCTTAGTACTACACTACACTTTAAGGGACAATCTGACTTGGATGGCAGAGAGCTTGCACAGGAGCTGAAGAACTTGCCTGACTTGCCATCAAAGACCATATCCTTGCTTGAACTGCTGACATTTATCCATGAAAGGGAGCTCTCTGAAATATATCCAAATTTGTGGACTGCTCTCAGAATTGGTCTTACTCTTCCAGTCACTGTTGCTGAAGCAGAGAGGAGCTTTTCAAAGCTGAAGCTCATCAAATCCTACCTGAGGTCAACTATGTCACAGGAACGCCTTACCGGTCTGGCCATCATCAGTATAAATCATACAATTGCTGAGCAGATTTCATATGATGATTTAATTCATGACTTTGCATCAAGGAAGGTAAGAAGAGTCAGGCTTTAGATGGCAGTTGTGCTGTGGTGCAATTTATTTTGTTTCTTGTTCAAAGTGTAGCATAATAATTACCCTCTCTTAAGTGTCTTATTCTATTTATGTGATAGAGCATTTGTACAATTTAGAAATTTGATTCTCTAGTTTATTTATGGCAGTTGTGCAATTTAATTTGTATTTTTCCTGTTCATAGTATCATAATTACATTCTCTTAAGTGAGTTATTCTATTTACGTGATGAAGGATTTGTAAAATTCAGAAATTTGAGTCTTTGTTTTGGTTCTGAAGTTCCAACAATTAGTCCAATAAAAAGTTATTTTGTGAAAGAGTTATGTCTGTCCTTTATTATGGGGGGATTCGAATGTGTGTGTGTTGGCGAACAGGGGGGGGGGGGGGCGCTGAAGGTGAGGTTCGCCCAGGGCGTCATGTAAGCTAGGACCGCCACTGCTCAAGTCCATTAAAATTTGTACAGGCGAAGAAACAGAGGCTGTCAACAACTTGGGAGAAATGCGTTATATGTCAGCAGAGTTGCAAAGAAAAACTGGTTGGACCCACAAAAGTGGGTATTGAAGCATTATTGTCAACATCATTGTTACGCGCACAGATTTTTCAATGTGTTTAATATGCAACGCGCGAAAGAGGGACAGCATATATAAGGTACAAACAACTACGTGTCAGAATAATCTCTATCAAGCAGCACAAGCTCGGAAGGACATTTCTATGCTTGCCAAAATTGAAGGAGAAGACCTCATTGCAGCTAATGCTGTTTACAAATCTTGCATAGCAAGCTATACAAGCAAGCATAACATCATTGCTTCAAGGAAAATGGAAGAAGGAGAGAACATATACGAGAAGGCATTTATGGCACCAGTAGCAGAAATAGATGTTAATCTACAAGGAAAAGCTAATAAGTTGAAAACCCTGCTAGACAAATTACAACAGCTGTTACCTGACCATATTGATACCCCAAGCATACCGTGCAGAGAAACTTCAGCGCCGTCTCATGAAACATTATGGTGATAACCAGTGCTGGGCACTTGCGCAAACACTTGCGCAAAACGCAAATTGCGCAATTGCGCAAGTGTGATTTCGGTTGCGCATTTGCGTTTGCGCAAGTACTTGCGCAAACGCAAACTTGTGCGCAAACGTGGAAAAAAAAATATTAAAAATAGTGGATTTAGCTCATAAACACGTGACTGCCAGACAGGTGACCTCTGAGAGGTTTGTGTTCCTGAAGGGCAACATGGACCTGCTCACGATGGAGTTGGAGGAGGACTCTGAGGAGCTTTGAAGTGTTTTTTTTTGTAATATTGTAATTTCTTTTTTTTTTATTATTATTTATTTAACATTGTAATTTTGTATGTATTCTTTATTGATATATCTATGGATCGTGTGTCTGTTAATAAAGTCTTTTGATTTGATTTGATTTGATTTACTATAAATTTAATTTTATACAGGGTGTCCCAAAAAAAAACGCACCTATTTTTTTTTTTGGAAAACGCCGTATATATAAATAGTTTGCGTTTGCGCAAGCGCAAGTTTCGAGAAGTTTGCACATTTGCGCTTGCGCAAGGTTTGGGTTTGCGCATTTGCGCTTGCGCAAGTGAATTTTCGTTTGCGCTGCCCAGCACTGGTGATAACATTGTTATTCATGCCCAGCGAGAACAGTCCAAGTCAAGCATTGTTGTCGGTAGCAGTGTTAGCTTAGGAGATGCTGTCAGAGCCTTTGCTCAACTGAAGGAAGATTTCAACTCTAATGAGATAACACTTGGTTCTGCTGAAGAACAATCAAATGTTCCAGTGAATTCAGAAAGCTTACTTTTCATTCTGCCATTGGTATACTTAGACAAGAAATAGCACAAATTGAAAAGCCAACTGAGTACTACACAGCTGTTGAAATCGGCCTGAAAACATCTGAAGAATTTGTTCCAGCACTTTTACAGAAGGCGTTTCTCTGGTTGCTAAGCAAAGAGGCATTTGAATCGTGTGATTCAAATTACCAGCCAGCAGAAAAATTACAACGTAGAGTCTTAGCTTTTGCAGAAAGTGTTATTCATAGCAGTAACACCAATATTATAACCCACTTCATCTAAGACTTGCAGCGCAACTCCATCATGATCATGAAAAACGAGATATAATAGACGCTCTCCATGTCCATGGTTTCACCATAAGCTATGATCATCTTCGACGTTCATTAACTGCCCTAGGAAAAGATGAGCTTAAAAGAATGCAAGACCGTATATATCGTACATACCACATGGCTTAGTCTTACGACAACATGGAGGAAAGCTGATTCAAGGTGACGACAATATTGATATCAACTGTGCCACTGTGGTACTATGCAACCAATGATGGAAAGGGAACATTTCATTCCATGGCCCGTGTTGTATTTCAGGAACAGGCTATTGATACAGTTGGGACTGGCCTGGTCGACAGAGTGAAGATTGGCCAAGAAAAGTCATTGTCTCTCGACTTTAATGATGCCAAGGCATTGAAGAATGTACTGCATTATGAAAAGCCCAGGAAATGACCAGAGCTATCTCGCCGTGATGATGCGAAGATAAAGGTGAAATCACTCCATATTGCTGGATCAGACATGCAGGTAGCGGATCTTGCTTGAATGTTTCTGAGAGCGATTCCGCGTGGTAACCAGGGTTGTGGAGTCGGTGAAAAAAGTTTCCGACTCCGACTCCGCCTCCAGAAATTTTGCAAGTCCTACTCCGACTGTAGTATATACTAACTGTATGGCATATATAGCCTACTTATATACAGAGCTGGGCAGTAACGCGTTACAAGTAACGGCCGTTACATAACGCGGTACTTTTTTAGTAACGGTAGCGGTAACGGCGTTACATTTCAAATCAAGTAACTCTTTC
Organism: Bathynomus jamesi; assembly: GCA_023014485.1. Lineage (NCBI taxonomy): Eukaryota > Metazoa > Arthropoda > Malacostraca > Isopoda > Cirolanidae > Bathynomus > Bathynomus jamesi. Next base: position 520,219 of record JAJOZX010001677.1, on the reverse strand, counting down.
AGTAACGACGTTACTTTTTTAGGGAAATACATTCGTTAGTCGTTACTCGTTACTTTTTTATCGTAGCTCGTAATTAGTTTCTTTCGATCCTCACTCATTATTCATTAACCGTTAAAAATTTGTCCCTTCACTATGAGTGAAGTGTGCATGTTGGCCGTTGGCATGCTGGCAGCCTACCCCCATCCACCCTCTCCCCCTACACTGACAGCACTGTCAAAGTAAAAAGGCGAAGAACCCTGGAGCAGGGAGGAACCTAAATTCAACAGAGGTTTCGTCATTCCTCTCATCTGGGCCTTCACGGCACGTTAGCTCTGCATCCTTCCCATCCACTAACTTTTAAAATATGTTTATTAAACTTAATACTCCTATACCATCTAGTGCTGCTGTTGAGCGGATTTTTTTCAGTAGGGAAGGATATACTGCGTCCGAAACGAGGCTCGCTCTTAGATGCAACTTTGAGAAGCTTGTTTTCTTAAAGGCCAATAAAGATCTTTGAATAATAGTTCTTAAGTTTTGTATATTAGCTAATAAATTTCAATTATCATTGCCATTCACAATAACTCATTTGATTCATTTCTTTAGTATTTCGTATTATCGTTTTGCAAAACTAAACTTTCCTGGTATATTCTAGCATTAGTAAATTAGTATCAATAGTATGCTACATCCTCTGTTATGTTGCAATTCCTAGTAATAAATCTTGCAGTAATTTTGTTTCACTTTTTTGAAAATATTATGCCTTATAAGTCATAACAACGCAATGAAGGCATGCACAGACTTCATAGCCAATGCATTAACCAGTGGATACAAACCAACACATACTCGCACAAGCGAATGTTTATATAATATAATATTTTATGTATATATAAATTATAATATACCTATGCATATATATAATATATTTACATTTCATTAAAAGTAACGGTAACGAGTTACGGTGCCGTTACTCGTTACTTTTTAAAAATGGTAACTGTAACGATAACGGCGTTACATTTAGACTGTAGTAACGGTAACGGTAACGGCATTACATTTATAAAGTAACGAGCACAGCACTGCTTATATAGTACAGGTATGGTGTAGGTAAATGAATAGTCTCCGTGAATTTCGATAGTTTTAATTTTTAAATCTCGGTTTTAATTATTCTTTCCTCGTACAATAATAAAAACTAAAAAGTTATTTAATAGTTATAAAATAATAAAAATATAAGACCTGAAATGCCATAAAAACTAAAACAATAAATGAAATAAAAACTAAGAAGTTATTTAATAGTTATAAAATAATAAAATTATAAAAATACAAGACATGAAAGTTGAAACTATTTCAAAATGGTTCAGCATATAAAAAAGCAACTGCAAAAATGGAACAATACATGAATACTTTACAACCATATATATATATACTGTACTTTTATACCTAAACTGAATTTGTTCTCAGAAACAGGATCGCTTCAGTTAGGTACTCCTTCATTGCTGCTCTCAAGTCGGATCTGACGATTCGGAGGGCAGAAAACAAACGCTCCACGCTGACTTGAGTCGGTGGCAATGCTGTGACAGTCAGAGCGGCATCTTGAACAATCTCAGGGTATCGGGGTATTGCAGCTTTCACTTTCAACTTTGCAGTACGGTCAATTTTTTCTACCTCTCCCAGTGCATAAGAAAAATCCAATTTGAATTTAGCTAGCGCAGTCGGGCTTCTTTCTCCGCTTTTTTCCAAATCTAATCGACGACGCTTTGACCGCTCCTGGTCGTTTAGATGTTTTTCGAAATCGAATTCTTCATCTTCAGAATTTGAAATGGATGAAGACGATGATGGAAGGCTGCCGTGTTGCGGCCCAGCTACAGCCTCGTCTTCCGCTCGTAGACCTTTCATACGAATGGCTACTTCACATAAAGCAGCTTTAGCTCTAATTTGCTGTTCTTCTGTCAGTGTGACTCGGTACATGGCGTCAACGTAGATAGCAGCCAATAGGATGTCATTGTCCAACAGACGACTTTCTCTGCGCAGCATTAAGTTCATAATGCCATCGGCTATCATGCCACCAATTTGAGAGAGACGGAAAATGAGGATCTTCCGCTCCTTATGAAACAAACCAGGAGTCAAGTCAGCTGCTTGCAAGTTTTTTGTAACGGTATATGGATGGCGAAGCAAGCTTTCAAGTTCCTTCACTTGCTCCTATTGAACTTCAGTTATCGTGACATCTGGGTTGGCCATGTCACTAAGGAAAGGTTTTAGTTCAAGAACACGCTGAATCATCAAATATGTACTCCCCCACCGAGTTGCTTGATCCAAAATCGCCCCTTTTTCAGCACGTCACTTCAGTATAGCATCAAGTTTTGGTGTTCTAGCAGCCACCACGACGTTTCGCAACTTGCTAATAAGACTGGCCACATGTTTTTCTCTCAAGCCGTCACGAATTGCCAGTTGTAGCGTATGGACACCACAGCGCATGTGATGGATCTTGGAGAGCCTTGCAGCAGCATCCACAAATTCGTCTAAAGTATCACCGCCATTGTCTGAAACTTCATCTTTGTTCAGCTTCTCGATGGTGCTCATCATGTTGGTGGCATTGTCGGTCACGATCAATAAGACTTGTTCTTTACCAATGTCAAACTCTTCCAGAACGTCCATCACTAGTTGTTGGAGATAGTCACTTGTGTGTTGGGCTTCAGTGTCCCTCACCGCCAATGTGCGTGTGACCACTTCTTTTCGATCATCAACGAATTGAACGTTGATCGCGAAGTAATTAACTCTCTGGCGTGTGCAGGCATCCATCTTCAGAAAAACGAACCGTCCACGAAGAAATTCCTTGAGCGCATGCTTCTGCTTTTTTTTACCTCCTCCAGTACCAGACTTCGAATACTGTTCCTTTCTAACGAAACACCAAGTTTACTGGCTATTTCCCCGTTCAAACCGACAAAAGCTTGGGTAGAGAACAAGCTCAGAGGGACAGCATTCTTAACCACCATTTCAATGATGCAGCCCTTGAATTTATCTGCCGTCATGGACACAGTAACCTTTCCACTCTCAAAATACTTGGTAACGAGAGCGTGACGATTTGAAGAACTTGTGCCAGGAGCATCATCATCATCCTTCTTACTTTCGGCATCCTTTTCAGTAACAATCTTCAATACCTTGGGATGATGGTTGTAGATGACGCTTTAGATTCGATGCTCTGCTCGGGGCACTGGTTCCTTCGCCCGAGTAAGCGCTAATTTTGGCGCTACAGGTTTTCTCCTCATCACCTTTGGTCACTTGGCACACGAAAAACTTTCCATCGTCAGTGATTGAAAAATATTAAAAAACTGCAGATTTCGGCTTCGATCGCTGCGCCATCACAAAGATTGTTGATAGTGATGTTTCTGAAAAAGAAAAATATAAAATGAGGGAAAGTAAATTTATGCTGAGAGCTTTAATGCATAGTACAAATGATGAAGAAAGTCATCTGAGCTGCTATGTCTAGTGAATACAGCTGCTAACGCCTAACAGTGCATATATATATATATATATATATAGTTAATAGTTTACTAAATAAATTACACACATCAATAATATTACTGTATATATTATAAATATACTTTTAAGAGCTCTGTAGATGTGAAATTATGCTAAATGTGTCCAAATGTATACAGAAATTTCCCCTGACAAACTTTTTTACCTTCTAGTAACTTTGTGTCCAATTGGATATGAACTATGCAAAAACTCCTATACAAATTATATAAGCAGTCTTAGATAAAAAATAACCTGATACAATGCTTCTTTATAATCAGCAGAAGAAAACAAAACCTAAACAGACGTTATATTGTTAAAAAAATCTTAGAAAATAACGTAAACATTTACCGGAAAAAAAAATGGCTTCTGCACACGCCAAGCTTCAAATTGCTAGTGACGTCATCAATCGCGCGCCATCTATTGAGCAAAATAAAAACTGGGCCTAATGTGTACATCTGGATACAAAGTTATAAAAGAGATACATTTTTTCTCACTGAAGTATTATTAGGATTTAGGTAGGTAAAAGAAATAATTTAAGTTAATGTGTCCAACTAGTCTGAAAATACGACAAAGGGTTAAAAAGACATTCTAATCAGGCGGACGTTCCGAGAAAACACGCGCAGTTTCACGCTTAGAAAATTCCGAGAAACCACGTGCAATTGAAAATTTCAAGGAAACGCGTGTAGTTTTAAGATTTGGAGTCGGAGTTGGGGGATTTGTACTGACTCCGACTCCAACTCCGACTCCACCCAAAAATAACTGACTCCACGACTCCGACCCCGACCCCACAACCCTGGTAGTAACCTTTTTGTTCTCCACGTATTGACTACAGTACAACTGAAAAAGTTCCCTTCTGGACTGGATACAATGCATCGATGACAAAAATGCAACTCACTCGCACAGTTGGCCACTTATGTTCCAGTTATAGATGCAAAGCCTGCCGATCCATCAACTGTCTACACAACAATGATCAGAAGTCAAGAAATGACAAAAGCAATGGGACAACTCAGTACAGTCCAAACTATGGACCAACAGCTCTATGTAGTGGCCCAACAGGTGAAATGGAGCAAACCAGACGACTTTCCCAATCATGTAATTCGCCTTGGTGGATTCCATAGTGCATGCTACTTCATTGCCGCCATTGGAAAACTATGGGGAGTGGTGGACCGAGGGATCTGCTAGTGGATAGTGGGACTTATGCCCCAAACACAGCTGACATGATGCTTGCTGGGAAACAGTTTCACAGATCTGTCCGTGGTCTAACCCTTTCATATGAGGCGCTGATGCAGCTGTCCTTGAAAGAATTTGTGAAGTGGTCTGATGCTGACCAACAAAGACATATCCCAGATGAGGTGTGGCAACAGATTGAGGATACTATGAAGCGATTCAGAATGGCGGTGATCAAGAATCTGCAGATGTAGCAAGTGAACTGAAGGATCGACTTACTCATGATGTTCCTCCCCTACTAAGTGAATTCAAACAAGAACGTAGTGCAGACTCACCCACATTTAAATATTGGTCAATGTTGCTGGATGCAGTTCAAATACTATTGAACTACATACGCAGTGAACGTGAAGGTAACTAGTCATTACATCTGAACTGAAGGATCGACTTACTCATGATGTTCCTCCCCTACTAAGTGAATTCAAACAAGAACGTAGTGCAGACTCACCCACATTTAAATATTGGTCAATGTTGCTGGATGCAGTTCAAATACTATTGAACTACATACGCAGTGAACGTGAAGGTAACTAGTCATTACATCTGTCCTCACAACTTGCAATGACGCCATACTTCTTCGCTGCAAACCGTACTAATTATGCACGATGGGTACCCATTTATCTCCTTGGTATGATGGAACTTCCTGAAGATGTTTCTCAAGCATTCAATGATGGTGAGTTTGAAGTTCGTCTGAGACCAGGTCGTTTCAATGGTATTTGGAGTGACATGGGTACTGAATCAACTGTAATACGAGATGCCAAGAGTAATGGGCGTGTTGTTGGGCTCACCCGAAGGGAACCAGCCCTTCTCCGCTGGATGCTGCTCACTAGAACGTCACTAGGAGAATATGCCCAGAGTATGAAAGAACGTACTGGAATGCCTGCTGAAGAATGTTCTATACATGAGCAAGCAAAACTCTCTGCTCTCAAGCGAGATGATGATGATGTAAAAAATATGATTAACCATTTTGAAAACAATACGACCAATCCATTTCAGCCAAATGTCCACCCAGATGGGAAACTGTTGAACATTTCCAGTGGAGTCATTGCTGACCAAGATGTACAGAAGTCGCTATTATCTGCCATCGATGCTGGTAAGAAGGAAATGTACGAATTTTTTGGGAGTACCTTGTCCACTGGAGGTAATCGTAGCTTCTACAGTCCTCTGACTAGATCCAAAAATAAGACCTTCACATGTATTGATCCAAGGCAAGAAAAAGCTGGTTAATATCAGTGCTGAAATGGTGTTTCGTAGAGCACTTAAAATCTCACAGGCACGGACAGACATAACAATGATCCATGTATTGAGGCAGCCAGTCATATCCATTCCAACATATTTGTTTCATGAAGATGGTGCAATGAGAAAAACACATAAGGCTGAGTTGACACACATATTGAAGAACAAGGTAGAGGGTCCTATTCCAACAGCTACTGATAGTGCAACCTGTGTCTACATCAGAAATGCCATGGCTGAACTACAGTCAATGACAGGCAGCAGCAACACATCTACATTTGGCGAGCTTGCCAACAAATACATGACTCGGCTGTTGACTTGTACGCATAAAACCAACACTATAATAGATCTGTTCGATCAGTATGACTATAAAGACTCAATCAAAGTTGAAGAACGGAGCAGAAGGCTAGCAAATGCAGGTGGAGCCAAGCAATATCAGGTGATGTCCGGACGCCCACTTCCGCTATGGCAGAAGTTCATGGCTCTCTCATAGAATAAAGCAGCATTGACTGACTTATTGTGCAACTACATTACTGAACATGCACCAAGAACACCGGAACTTGTTGTACACTACGAACATAAGACCTTGCAGGTGAGTTCAGTGATGGAGAAAAAGCGGTCTGTATTTCTAGCCAAGGCGTGACACCAGTGGAAGATTTGGTTTGCTCACATGAAGAGGCAGATACAAGGATGCTTTTCCATGCTATCAAGGCAGATGAGGAATTTTCTGCTGCCAATATCTAAGCAAGCATAGTTGTCATGTCACCTGACACAGATGTCCTCGTTCTAGCTGTGCATTATTTTCATCAGATGCAAAGTACATCAACTTTCTGGGTAGAAACAGGAAAGGTGACCGCTACTGCTGATCTCCATCGTCATATTCCTGTTCATAGCATATGCAATGACTTAAGTCCTGTGGTTCCTAGTCTACTTACCGACATGCACGCTTTGACAGGATGTGATAGCGTCTCATCAATCTGTGGCATAGGAAAAAAGAAAATGTGGAAAACCATGGAGTCAGTGGAGAAGAAAGGTTCGATTCCACTCCTTGGTAGTTTGGGTACTGACAACACAGATGAGGCCGAAAATGCAGCCCGACAGTTGGTTGCTGCTCTATACGATCCAAAGGATGTATATAAAGAAGAACATAATGACTTGAATCTTCTGAGAATCCGCCTTGCTGACAAGAATGTACCATTACACAAACTACCCCCCATCAGAATCTAGCTTTCTTCAACACTTTAAGAGAGCATCATTTCAGACCGGCAATTGGATGTTGGCTCACGTTGCTAAACCAGATATGTCTTCACCAGATGGAAATGGGTGGCAAAGAGAGGGTGATGAATTGAAGTTGAAGTTATTTGATGGACCAACAACTGCAGAAGTACTAGATAAGCTTCTGTGCTCATGCCGTGGACGCAGACAATGTAGTAAGAACTGCAGTTGTGCAAAGAATGATATTGCATGCACGGAGGAATGCGTCTGCAAGGCTACTGAGGACTGCATGAATGAACAAACCCATCAACAAACCACCGCTGGATGAGCTAGATGAATAACCATATTATAGCATTGTGCATTAATAATTTATTAGGTGTTTCATATATGCTGTTACAACGTGAGTTATTCCCCAGTATCGGGTAGACTGCTAATAACTAGTGATGAAAGCCGGTATTGAAAAACCGGTATTGGACAAGAGACACGATACCGATATCGTGATTATCGATACCGGGTTTTCGGTATTGAAGAACTGCCTATTGTCTTTATTGTGGGAGCAATCAACAAATGTCAAGTTAACAAAGATTTGTTGGTGCTACTATAGCGTGATTCCTACCTCGATTCGGCGGTCTACCTTTTAATTATAGCTTCTTACCTTGTTTACTAATTGCTTGTTTACATTCCAATGTCCATCGCCCTTGACGATTGGTTAGGTTTAGTCATGATATTTTCATTAGTTTTAACGAAAATATCGTGACTAAACCTAACCAATCGTAGGTAGACCACATACTATAGTAGCACCGAAACTATTTTTTAAATAAATAAAATTGAATAATAAATAGCATTTTATATTTATTATATTTTCATTTATACCTTGGATAGGAATCACACTCTACAGTACTGTAGTTTCGAGCCAAAACGGGTAGGAATCACCCTATGTATCGAAGTCACCGGTGGAATCACGCTATCTAAGTAGCACCGATTTGTTTTTTGTAGGATTTTGTGGCCAATGTGAGTAGAAATAATGATTCATCTTCATACATAATTTACACATGCAGTATATCTTTGAGGGACGTCATTAGTGTATGTCACAATTTATCATTTGTTATAATATTATGTTATTGACGTTATATGATGTGTCCGTTTTTCTGAAAAGGGAAACTATCATCCAGAACTCTCGCCTTAAACATTTGAAATTGTATAAATACGTATTGAAACGTTCAAAAATGTTTTTACACGATTCCAAAACCTTGCGTTGCATTTTTAGATTCGTTATTGAGTTCATTCAGATTTCGAATTTCGTACTAGACGCTTGCAGTGGTTGATTGATGCACATATTTCACAAGTTAAATTTTGTAATTTTGTTACGTGCGCATTGCAGTTTTGTGATATGGGAATAAGCTATTTCTTACTTTAAATAATCTACCCCTTCGAATCTATTACAAGAATGTAAAAAAAATCAATCATGTGGAATTATTTTATTAAGAAAAATAAAGACGAAGCTGAATGTTCAAAGCGTGAAAAAGTTATAAACTGCAGTGGGGGCTCAACTAGTGGATTATCTGTTCATTTGAAAACAATTCATAATATAAATGTTGCTGAAATCAAGATAGGTGAAAATCAACAACATAAAAAACAAAAAACTTTGGATACATTTATTAACAAAAAATCTATTGAAGAAGAAATTGCAAAACTTGCATGTGTTGATGGATTTAGCTTCCGTTCTACAGGTACTACAAGTCCTGCAGGCTTGTGGGAGGGTTGGCACTTGGTAGGGTGACACCAAAAAAATCATTATAAATTATTCTCTGCATAAACCCGGTATCAGTAAAATAATTGTTCAAATACCGGTATTAAAAATTGTCGGTATTATTTCATCCCTACTAATAACGCATTGAATTGATATTACGGGAGTCACCGAATACAGTATGCACTGACTTACATACAGTTTTGTAATTGAAAAACAAGTTGAGACTTTTAGTGGAAAGATTCCAATTTTAAGTAATGATTTCTGCTTTAAAGTTATTTAGTAGTTTGCTGCATAAAGATAAGAATTGGTAAAATTTAGTTGGTTTAATTGATTTTAGTTGATTTAGTTGATTTTCTATTATGTACATCCATATACGTACAGTAATTTAATTTTTGTTTTACAAAATTGACGTTCTTCAAATCTCAATATCAGTCCTTTCACACAGTTAACATTTCTAACTTTATTTTCAAGTGCAACATTATTATACATATGTGTCGTAATCATGACAACATTTGCCTATTTTTCATAACTGAACGATAAACCTTTCTGCTGGCATGCGAACAGAGGTCTCCATTATTAACCCATGTAGGCACAGTACTTTGTATCGTGATTCAACATTTTAATATGGCATTCATTTTGTTCAGCATAATGTATTAATGCTTGGAGTATCAAAATACCTGAATTATTATACTCGAAATTAGTTTTGTGTAATTCATATTAATCAGTTTTGTGAAACACCTGTATTTTAGGTGATATTTTTTGGCTCTAACAATAACTTTTAGGCAAAAAATAAAATATATCACGTAAAAGAAAGTTTTTATAGATAAATTAATATAGTGTAGCGCTAATAGAGCTTTCACAAAATGTATAACTTCATGGGAAATAAACCTTATCTTCGCTGTTTATTGTGTCTTCAAAGATTTCATTTGTAATGCGTGAATTGAATACATGAATACACGAGTTAATGGCTGATTTTACTATCTTAGCACACTCAGAATGGAGGACAACATGCCAAACTTATATGTCTAGATAGTGCAGATCATTTTAGGACATGTTGTACATTTCTCTACGAGCAAGGTATTAAACTCAAAAAATATGACCAGTTATCAGGGTTGGCCGCTCGCCTGTAAATAAATATCATTTTCAAATGGTGAGAAATTTTCACGTGGAAAAATCCGGTATGACAAAAATGAAAACTGTAGGCTACATTTTTGCAAACAAAACAGCTAAACTATAATGTTGAACGAGTCCCATTATGCAAAAGTCGCCAAATATGTTCAATACAACAGTAACATCAAGTATAATTTCAATACAACAGTAACATCAAGTATAATTTCAATACAACAGTAACATCAAGTATAATTTCAATACAACACTTACATACGTAAAAGCATTAGCTACACTGATGCTACCCAAAACATTACAAACACAATCCAAGCAGATAACACGATAGAAATACAGGCAGTTAACATTAAAACACGCGCAAAACACAACACCACACTAATCAACATTTACATCGCACCAGATAGTTCACCTCAGGTGCCAGCCAATTACAATCCACAGTTACACAGTCTGGCCTCTCTCACTAATGTCATCTTAGGAGGAGACTTCAACGCCAAAGACACTAGTTGGTACCTGCACAACCAAAGCAACACCAGAGGCGCCAACATAGCCACACAACTAAACAGCCTCTTCATTCTTAACAATACAGAAGAACATACACACATACCACATCAAGCAGGATACTCAAACTCCTCCCCAGACATAACGTTCTGTTCCCCCTCACTAGCAACACATACACAATGGAGAACAGAAAAACAACTGTCATCAGACCACCTGCCCATCATCATTACAACACATTCTACACTCTGCCCCAATAGGGTGTGTCGAATTTTTCAACTTTCAAATTCCAAATATGAGGGGTGCTAAAAAGTTGCAGCATGACTTAGGAATTCTAAAGATATTTTTGTTAATTTAATATAATTTAGTTTTGCTTGGTAAGAAGCTACATAAAAATAGTGACTTTTTTTACTTTTTTGTGGAATTATATAATAATTATTATATTAATAATTATATATGCTGTATATATAATGCACTGTTGTTTTTGCTTATTTCACAGGTTGAAACATATTCATCAGTGTGCTGAAGATTACTTGTCCGTCAGTGCTACCATCCTAACCAGTGGGAATTGACCTACAATGGCTTCTAAAAGGAGGACAAGACTGGGGACATTCACACATATGAGCAACCTAATTGGAACTGGTAGAGAGTTGTTGCCCTCTGAACTCCCAACTCTGCGAGACGTTCTGAAATATGGGCTACTGCTAAGAGAACAAAGTGGTGAGGATGTGAGAAACTACCCAGCAGCCAGTCTTGCAAAGGACATTTACCCTAAAGTGCTTGAAAAGTGGGAACGAGCAAACAGTTCTTTTGTAGCCCCCGTTGTAAATTTACGAGTCACAATCTTAAACAAGATCCAAGAGAGCTGGGAGCAGGCCAAAAACATATCTCTTGGGAGAGGAAAGCTACATGTCAAAGAGGCTTTCATTGCAAAACTTGACAAGCTTTTTGACATCCTCAGTTGCAAGTGTAAAATTGTTCTCTGCTCTGAATTTGGCTGCCTTGCAGATGCTGGTTGCAAAAACGAAACTCACATTAACTGTACATGCCCTAGGGAGATGAAGATCCCTGTGAAGGAACTTGCTTTCATTAAAGGTCAGAGAGACAAGTCTGGTTCTATTGGACCACATCAGATTGGCTTGCCAGATCAACCTGAGCACAACAGACAAGTCAAAAAGCAGAAGCGGCAAGAAGACGAAAGAAGAAGGCTTGCTGAATATAAGCAGACAAGTAAGCAGGATGTTTCAATGCCATCAAATGAAATAATTTTCTCTGATGATGAAAATGAAGAACAAATAGCTGATGCTCAAGATGGAAAGGATTGAAGTTATGAAGTGACATTAGAAATACCAAGCACGTCTTCAACTTCCACTAAAAAGCCAGAGTACAACACATTAGAAATACCTAATGTTGCTATGCATAGCATCAGATATGGTGTTGGCCTGCGTGCCACAGCTGCCATCACCACTGCTGCCTTTATGGATGCTGGCTTGATCACTGAAGAAGACAAGAGACTTGTAGTTGATCACAATAAAGTCAAGAGGGCCCCAAAAAAAGTTATGAGATCCCTGGATCAGGAATTTGATGATCTTTGTAAGAAGGGTGAAATTGACTGCATCTTCTTTGACGGCCGTCAAGATACAACTAAAGTTATGCTGAAAGCAGACAATTCAGATCGTCAGTTCCCCAGCATCATCAAAGAAGAGCATTATTCTGTGTGCAGTGAGCCAGGTGGAAGATATCTCTACCACTTCACTCCTGAGAAAGGCTCAACGAGAAAAAAACCTGCTGAAGTTATTGCTGATAATCTTGTAGATTTCATGAAGAAGAAGGGCATTGATAAAAGCCTGCAGGCCATTGGAGGTGATTCTACAAATGTTAACACTGGCTGGGAGGGTGGTTCCATGCATTGGGTAGAGGTCAAGCTTTGCCGTAAGCTGATCTGGTTGGTTTGTGCCCTCCACACTAACGAGTTACCCCTGCGACACTTGATCACAGCACTGGATGGGAAGACCTTGTCTAACAACAAGTGGACAGGTAACATTGGCAAGATGCTAGACACTGCAACCAAACTTGAAATTGATCCTTCATTCACCAAACTCTCAATTGGAGAGCCTCTTACTTTACTGAGTGACAATGTCGTAAAGGATCTCTCTACTGATCAAGCGTACGGGTATAGGATCACACAGGCCATAAGGTCAGGAGAACTTCCCACAGATCTGGCCCTTCTTGAAATTGGTCCAGTGAGCCATTCAAGGTGGTTGACAACAGCAAACAGGCTTTGTCGCATATGGGTTTCAAAACATGGCCTTAAAGGCAAAACCCTCAACAACTTAAGACTGATAGTGGAATACATTGTTGGTGTGTACTACCCTGTTGGTTCAACATCAAAGTAAAACACTCTTGGGTGGAAGGCCCACGCCACATCGTTTCAGCTGCGGCTAGTTAGGCTGCAAAAGAAGGCTGTAGTGGATGCTGTTTTGCCAACCATCAAGCGCTCAGCATGGTATGCATTCAGCGAAATGATAATCCAGACACTCTTGTGCTCAGATGATAGTGAGGAGAGGAGAGCTGGTGTCCAAAGATTGTTGACATGAGGGGTGGAGATGATGACACACTTGGAGATCTTTCTGTACGTCCCAGGAAGACACCTTCCATCAACCCCAGTGCTTCTTCCGTGTTGGAGCTGACAGACTGGTCTGACGGGGTATTTGAACCTCCTTTGACATGTAAACTGACTACAGCGGAAGTAAAGAAGTTCTTTGACAAGCCTATGCAAGTTCCACAGTGGCCCTGTCATGCTCAGTCAATAGAGAGGTGTGTGAAACAAGTCACAGAGGCAGCAGGCAGGGTGTATACACATGAGAAACGTGAGGGCTATATCAGAGGCCAAGAAGCAAGTCGGCGGCTGATGTCCAAGAACGAATCAAAGCAAGACTTGATGAAACTTGTTGTTTAAATATTTTTTTTACTGATGTCATTACTTTCTAATGTTGTTTTATGATTATAAGGATATGTTTTATGATTACTAGGATATGTTTTATGCAGAGAAACTAAAATTTTTATAGCATTACCTGACATTTTGAGAAGCTAAAATTAATAAATGTTGTTTTCCGAGAGCAATTTATGTGCTTTTTAATCAAACGTAGATTTACCAAGCTAAGTGTTGAGCAATCACAAAAATAATAGCAGATTTGAATTCTTCACATCCAAAAACATATTTTTAAAACCCCTCAGTGAAGGAATTGGCAAAAATTAATTTTCACCTCCCAAATTGACAAAGCTGGGCACAAACCGTTAATCCGTTAATCGTTAATTAACGAAGTTAACTTTTTCGTTAACGATTTAACTTTTAAGTTAACTTTGAAAATCATTATCGGACTAATTAACTTCCATTACATTTAACTTCCGTTAACTCAAGTCCGTTAACCCAAAAAATTCATAAATAAACGTTTAAAAGTTTCTATTATTTTCAGTGCTGAGCAGGTGCGCAATTAATCCGCCACTGTTAATAGTGATGAACGAATTTCCATTTCCGCAGTGCAAAATCAGGCGATATATTTGTTTCCGTCGCCACAATTTGTGTCTTACCAAATATGGTAGTTATTTATGGCATTGGTTTGAGCAAAACATGGTCGACTGTAAAATCAGGCGGAAAGATTTGCCATTTGAGTTGAATGTTTCAACTTCTTTCAAGAAATATCACGAGCATTTTAAGGCACTTTCAATAATATATATGTAACAATTACAACAAATAACTACATTCGTTTCATTTGCAGTCTGTCTCTTGCGCAACATGTTTGTGCTAGTGAATATTTAAAAATAATCGTTGTCAAGTAAGTCATGTATATTTATAATATGTCTGTGAGTACCTTATTAGTAGTCTCCTTGATACATTTCAAGAACCATAAAACTGATCAGGTAAGATTTCAATTCTCATGTCACTTTGATGACATAAATTAAGTCAATTGATGTCTTACAATGGGAGCGTTTTCACCTTAACCCTTTATGTCCTGGCGGTACTTCTAGGTACCACATCTTTAAAATCTCCATAATTATTTTTCTACCCGGTTGATCCTGCCGGTACTTTCAAGTCCCAATGTGAATTAGTTTCTTTATGAGATAATAGATGGCGTTGAGAAGTAAATGTGAGCGTGTGGCGCCAGAGGCTGTTTACTCTTTAGTATCTCTGCTGTGAAGACCGAAGAAATTTCAGTGCAATTACTTCCCGAATATTCTGTGCCATATCTGTTCCAAATAACAAAGGTAAGGGTTATTTTATTTTTTATCTTGTTCTTGAAATGTTCAAGAATGCTTCAAACAATTGTTGTTCTTGTTTATTATTTTTAAGTGTGAAATAATAAAGGATTTATTGAGTCAACTTCTAAGTACCAACAGGACAAAAGGGGCATAAGTCTACATCGTTTTCTTTTGGTTTTCTTTCAATTTTATGGATGACTATTTTAATTTATGTGGAAATATTTGAACTTGAACTCATGTGTTTACACAAGATTGCGCTTGCGCTTTGCAACATTGCGCAAGCTAAATAGTCAAGGCCCAGAACTTGGTCAAGACCTGGCTGGAGACCAACTCCAAGGACTTGCTGACAGATGCTGCCTTCTTGGGTGAGCAAGTGTTGGTGGACTTGTTCATCAAGTTCAACACAGCCATCCCCTCCAGTGCTGCAGTGGAGCGTTTGTTCTCTATGGGCAAGGACATCCTGAGGGCCAAGAGATCATCCCTGTCTGATGAAAACTTTGATATGCTAATTTTCATGAAGGGCAACATGCATCTCATGGACAAAATGGAGAACGAGAAGAGGGAAAATTAAATTATATATATATATTGTGTTTTTCATTTTTTTTATAATAAAAGTTAACGTTAACGGTTTATCGGTAACTTCCGTTACATGTTTAACGAATTAACGGATTAACGGTTAACGAAGTTAACTTTTTGGTTAACGGATTAGCGGTTAACGAAGTTAACTTTTTGGTTAACGGTGCCCACCACTGCAAATTGACACACCCTACTGCCCCAACAGCCTTAGGCACACTTACAGAAATTACAAGAAAGCTGATTGGGAACAGTTTAAAATACAGACTGAGGAACAATTCACCACATTAAACAGCACATCCATCATAAACATCAATACAACACTCAAGACATTTAATCAGATCATCAATAATGCAAACAAATACATACCCAAGGGCAACATTAGGAAATACAACCCAAATTACACTAGAGAAATAGCCCACCTCATAAGGCAACGTAACAACCTTAAATATAACACACAAACACCACACACAGAAGCCATAAAACAGCAGATACAACAGCTCAACACAGAAATAAACAACAAACTCAAAGAAAAACAAACAGAAACATTCAGGGAATTCATAACAACACTAAACCACTCCACATATACATCCAGGCTATACAAGACTATAAACAGCATTACCCACTCTAACAGCGGCATTCACACCTCACACGCGGCTATCTGTCGCAGCCAAAATAATATCCCAACATACACACAACAAGCTAATATTCTAGTTAATCACTACGCAAAGATAAGTCAATTAAACAGAGACAACAACCAGAAACACGCAGACAGACAAACAGCCAGACACAAGAAAACCTACAGACTCGACACGACCATTACACCCTTCAATACAGACCAGACCACCAAGATCATCAAAAACATTAAGAATTCGAAGGCTACTGGACCAGACAACATATCTAACATACACCTTAAACACTTGGACCCACAAGGAATACTAGCTCTCACAAATATCAGCACATATTCATACCAACACCGTATTAGTCCTGACATATGGAAACAAGGTAAAATTATTACACTACTCAAACCAAACCAAAATCGAACAGAACCAGCTTCCTATAGACCCATTACTTTACTATGCACACCTTCCAAAGTAACAGAAAGACTAATCTTACAAATCACCAACCCACACATTCCACTATCGCCTACTCAACATGGATTCAGACCTCACTCAACCACGACATTACTCACTAACCTCACGCAGCACATCATGGATGGCATCAACTCCAGACGACCAGCTCAACGTACACTATTAGCAACAATAGACATTAGTAAAGCATTTGATGCTATCCCACGCTTCCCTCTCATAAACAAAATACTCAACACAAACCTGCACAATAACACCAAAAGGTGGCTGAGCAACTATCTTTCAGGAAGATACTCACATCATCACATGTCACATTTAATGGCAAGTCATCCAAACACAAGCTTTTTCCGAACGGGGTCCCTCAAGGCTCTGTTCTCTCACCAACACTCTTCAACGTACACTATTAGCAACAATAGACATTAGTAAAGCACTTGATGCTATCCCACGCTTCCCTCTCATAAACAAAATACTCAACACAAACCTGCACAATAACACCAAAAGGTGGCTGAGCAACTATCTTTCAGGAAGATACTCACATCATCACATGTCACATTTAATGGCAAGTCATCCAAACACAAGCTTTTTCCGAACGGGGTCCCTCAAGGCTCTGTTCTCTCACCAACACTCTTCAACGTACACTATTAGCAACAATAGACATTAGTAAAGCACTTGATGCTATCCCACGCTTCCCTCTCATGAACAAAATACTCAACACAAACCTGCACAATAACACCAAAAGGTGGCTGAGCAACTATCTTTCAGGAAGATACTCACATCATCACATGTCACATTTAATGGCAAGTCATCCAAACACAAGCTTTTTCCGAACGGGGTCCCTCAATGCTCTGTTCTCTCACCAACACTCTTCAACTTATACATGCATGACATTCCAACACCCATAGATAACAAGCTTACCTTATCATCATATGCAGATAACATCACTCTAACATCCACCCACAACAACATCGACACCGCTACAAATAACCTACAAACATACATAAACAGTATACAAGACTGGCTCACACACAATAGACTCAAAGTAGCGCCCACAAAATCAACCATCACCTTGCTTACAAGCAACACAAAAGAACACCAGGTAATTCCACAGCTTACACAAACAACATCAACATTCCACACACTCACAGGACCAAAATACTTAGGGTCACATACAACACATCATTATCTTTTGCAAACCACATTCAGGACATTAAAAACAAATGTACGTCAAAGACTTAACACGGTTAGGGTACTAACACGCACAAACTTTGGACACCAGCACGAAACAACATCACTCATATACAAACAATATATTCGCTCAGTTATGGACTATGCCAGCCCATGCTGGGCACCCATTATCTCAAACACACACATAAACACCTTACAGACAATACAAAACAACACACTTCGTATCATTACAGGATGCATTCAAACAACACCAATAGAACACCTGCACACAGAAACAAAAATACTGAAAGTTAGGGAACATTTAGACATGAGGGGAAAACAATTCATGGCAGCAGCGACAACTAACCCACAACACCCTTGCCACTACATGTACAATCATGCACCAACACCTCGCACCATTAAGGTAACACCAGAGAGACATTATAACCAAATACTTCATTCCATACCACGCCCCACAAACATCACACAGTACAAAAAACACATACACACACACCTAACCCACAAAGCACTGACATGACTCAGTCCGAATGCCATCCTAGGTGCGAAGCCACCACCCATTAACAGGTCAGAGATCAGCCTGAGCAGATCGGATCGAGTTAACTTAGCACGATTCCGATGTGGACATCACCCCAACTTACGGACATATAAACACAGACTAGACAACTCCATAGACGACACCTGCCACCTGTGCCAGGACACACCACAAACAATTGAACACATTATGACAGACTGTACCGCCCTAGCACAACAACGAACACAACACAACATCACTAGTGCGCTGAACCTCTGGTCCACTCCGGAGAGGGCGATCAGTTACCTGCGTGCCGCTGAATTGCTCGATCAGGGTGGGCTGATCGGCTAAACAACAACAACAATAACACAACACAGTATAAAAGTTTTTTGACCAGTGTTTTTCTCAAAGAGACTTTTATTTTTAACTTACAGATTCTTTTGAAGAATGTCAAAACTATTTCACTCGCAACCACCCGAATAGCTAACCATCTATTTAAAAAACAAGACCTTATATACAAAGAAGAAAATAAAAAAATCGTCTGCTATTGGTCATTTGTGGATGCTCTGACTCAGAGCATCCACAAATGACCAATGGCAGACGATTTCTTGAGTATATCCAAAATTTCAACCAATCGTATACGAGAGCCTAGAAAAGGTCCACAATTCAAAAACTTTCCCAAATCCATGTATCTTACGAATTAGCTTATTTTCAGAAATTGCAAATAAACGCATTTCAAGGATTAATGATTTTTTGGAAATACAGTACAACATAAACAGTAGAAAAAATGTTCGAAAACAATATAAACAGTCTGAAAATAGAGAAAGTATAATTAAAAAACATCTAATATAGAAAACTGTAAAATTTTAACAAAAGAAAATTTTTTTGCCAATTTTGTGCTGCCCCTAGATTGTGCCGCCCTCAGGCGTTGCCTGACTTGCCTAACGCCTTGGGGTGGCCTGTACAGAGCAGACCATGTTTGTGAGATGGGAAAGCACTGTATCACCAGGTTTTAAGGTAACTAATGGTGTTATGCAAGTGGGTATATTATCACCCTATCTTTTCTGTAGATACATGGATGACCTTACCAATGAACTAAAAACTGCACGTACTGGCTGTCATTGGAAAGGAAAAAATAAATCATTTAATGTATGCTGATGACCTTGTTCTTCTGTCACCCTCTCCCCATGGGTTGAGAGTACTATTAGAGATATGTGAACAATATGGTATAGAAAATGACATCACCTATAATGGGCCGAAGAGATGTATTTTGATTTTTTAGGTGTAATCTACTGAAACATGTATCATGTGGGTCTTTTGAAATGAATGGTCAGACAGTACTTGTCAAAGAGACATGTAAATACTTAGGTCATGTAATTTACTCACGAACAGCGAGATGAACTTGATATTGAGAGGCAACGTAAAAAGCTGTATGTACACTGTACAGGGTAACATGCTAATAAGGAAATTTGGTATGTGTTCAGAATCATTTAAAACTTATCTTTTTAGAACTTACTGTACTGCATTGTATACATCCCATCTGTGGTGGAACTATACAAAAACTGCTATGAATAAACTCTGTTGCTTATAATAATATTTTTCGTATGCTATGTAGGGAGCCAAAGTGGTGCAGTGCCAGTTTTATGTTTACTACGCGTAACCTACCTACCCAGAGCCGGATTTAGACGTGTGGAGGCCCTGGGCAGCCTCCATGTGGAGGCCCCCCTACCTTAGGGGAAGACATAATTGAAGTCATCCATAAGATTCATAATATAATTAACATACATACACTTTCAAAACATCGTGCACTCTTGTGTCTGTCCATTCCACTCATTTCTGCAAAAAATGAAAGCCTTGGGTTACTCGGGTATTCCATTATAGTGAGAGTAGGCCTAAAAGAGTAATAAAAACAAAATAATAATCAGTACACAACAAATAGTAATTGGTAAAAGTTTATGTACTACAGTGGTATTGGATGCGCGTGTTTTTTTGTTGATCATCTATCGGGTTTTTCTAGTTACGGGTTTTTTCTATTTTGATAATGGCTTGTCAATATGTGGAGGCCCCCAAGATGTGGAGGCCCATGGGCAGCTGCCCACTTTGCCCACTCCTAAATCCGGCCCTGCTTGTGTGTTAGATTAAATGGCAGTAGTATAGCCGCAAAAGGGGAGAGTGCAAGAATGTTGCAAGTGATGACGTAATGTTGCAAATGGGATGGGGGTTGTTGCAAAGGGGGGAGGGGAGGGGGTGCAAAAAAATAAAAAATAAAAAAATAAAAAAAATAAAAAAAATTCCCCCAAAGGGGGGATGCTGCAGGTGCAACAAGGAAAACTTGGAGGCGGAGTTCTCCCCCAAGAGAAAGGAGAGAAAGGAGGAGGAGAGGTGTTCACCTGGCAGGAGCCAAGTGCATATTAAGACTTCAGCCGAGTAGGCGTTGTTTTATAGGCTCCTAATCAGCCAGTTGGCTGTAAATGGCTTGAGTTGCCAGATACCTCTTTTTAGCGATACCATTGTATACATTATTATAGACTCCTAATCAGCCAGTTGGCTGTAAATGGCTTGAGTTGCCAGATACCTCTTTTTAGCGATACCATTGTATACATTATTATAGACTCCTAATCAGCCAGTTGGCTGTAAATGGCTTGAGTTGCCAGATACCTCTTTTTAGCAGTATTATTGTATACATTATTATATACGCCTAATCAGCCAGTTGGCTGTAAATGGCTTGAGTTGCCAGATACCACTTTTACCCATTATTATGGTGAGTTGTCTCCAATTAAAAGATTTCGTTCCATCAGATACCATTGTATACATTATTATATTTCTTAAAAGAATACCGGTAGTAGGTTTAGAAGGCGTAACAATTAAGTAAAACAACATTGCATCATTCTGTTTATTATAAATATATAGAAAATAAATATACATTTCAATTGAGGAATATGCATATAACAGTACAGGAAATATATACACACAATTATGGATATATAAAATAAAATATACATTTCAAATAGAGATAAATATACATTTCAATAGAAATATGTACATAACAGTACAGGAGAAATATCACGCAAAATATATATAAATACAATTCAATAGAAATATGCGTATAATCAGTACAGGAGAAATGTCAAGCAAAATATATATAAATACAATTCACTTTTTTTTCAAAATACTAAACTCGGTCTTAATCGAGTTTACAATTACATCATTATTGCTCTGCATTACGCAGTATATGCGGCTTAATAATATTTCACCGCTTAAAGTATAGGGAAACCTGTATTCGATATGAAGGGCTTTCATATCGTTCAGTACTATTTTTGTTCCCACTTTACAACCGGTTGGTAAGTCATCTTTAAATACGTCTAGAATACAATCAAAAGCACGCACAAAGAGTTCATCGTTAGCTACATTATTAAACACAAGTTTATAAACACGCTTTTCCAATCGAGGGTTTATTTCTACCGACTCGAGCTTTTCAATCGTGAACTCACTCAACATAGCGGCAATTGAAATAATCTTCTAAATCGTTACGACAACTGCGCGTTATATAAAGAAATAGTTCTTCAGGGTGAACGGTGTAGGTGAGCTCAGCCTTGTACCGATCAATTGCTTTGTACCAAAGTTCATGGTATTTCAAAGAGTCTAAACTTTTTAAATAAACGTCCAGCTCTAGACCATTCTCACCAGCCCTACACTCGGTAAACCCATCGAGCAGAGCGGTGTAGGCGTATTCAAGTACTGTATCAAAATAAAGCATGTCCGTAACACGCGCGTCTAATATAGGTTTCAGTTTACGGAATCCGACGATTTCAAACATTCTGTCGAGGATGAAACGGTTTCGCGTAGGAACAAGAGCGTTATTATCAGAAGCATTCTTCCACATCAGCCGTATATCAATGCACGGCCGATCGTTATTTATACACAACGTACATACAACGGCGTATGAGGGTGCGTCACTAATCTGCTCTCTTCTTGTACCTACGTTAGCAGGTATTTTATAACGATCTTCACTCCACTTCTCAACTATCACGAAGATTCTATTCATCTCCTCGATACTTAAATAAACCCGTTTGTTTGTCGGTCTACATTCCGTTTCCAGTACATAGCTAATGGTACCGGAATTACGCCTGAACACGCGCAACGATTTCGTCACGGACACATCGTACGAGGCGTTGAGAATGCTGCTCAAAGGAAGTTCCATCGTATTCGAGGAGCGCACGTCCACTCGGCTCAAGCTCTGAGATAACTATGAGCCGTGTGAGGCACGCAGGTAGGCAGGAATGGTTCGACGGGCGGCTGACTCGATGATACGTGAATGGGCTTGTTCGTATGACCGCGAGTCGAATTGTTGTACATATTTCGGTACAAGAATATCACTACCAGCCTACGCACCAGACAGTTTGGATAAGAACTAGGAACATTTTATGTTTTACTAAACATCTCCACACTCCGGCGCACTATTTGAGAGGAACATATGTTCATATTTTTCCTTTCTGCCCATCAAACGATACTCGTCTCTAAACTCTGTTAAAAATTCACGCAGGGCACTAGCCACAACCTCACTACGAACCTCATCATGATATACGTTAATATAGTGATAAAAATACTTAAGATTGTCCATGATCACGAGATTCACATTTTCAGTCGTAGGGTATGAGTAATCGACATGGTGTAGCATGACGTAATACCGCTTGTCACACCACCCATCAGCAAGACTCATTATCCATACCTGCTGCTTCTCTTCTGCACGCGTTGCTTTTACTTCACGGTGTATGTGAGACTTTATAAAGTTTAGCTCTGCAGTATACTTCAGCACATCGTCTGTGCAACGAAAGCCTTCAACGGTCTCACCAGAACATCCGTAGAGTATTTGTACATCTTGGAACTTCGCACAATCCAATGTGTTTTTAAAAGAGGCATAGGAGGGAGGAATAGGAAGTTTTTCGGTATCCACCACATCCTGGCACTTTACTGAATACCATTTCGTAAACGTTGTACAAGCAATATTAAAGGTAGCCATTTGAATACACGTCTGATCTGAATACACGTCTGATCTCTCGGGCTTACTGCGGTCGACTGACCACGCAGGGACTCCCAGATAGTAGCATGACTCACGGTCTTACAGTGGGCGGAGCTTAGAACTTTCACCTGCACACACACACACACACACACACACACAAAGGAGAAAGTGAAACGCTATTTGAAACATGATTTATTTAAC
Source organism: Bathynomus jamesi (assembly GCA_023014485.1). Classification (NCBI taxonomy): domain Eukaryota; kingdom Metazoa; phylum Arthropoda; class Malacostraca; order Isopoda; family Cirolanidae; genus Bathynomus; species Bathynomus jamesi. The sequence goes on along the minus strand of JAJOZX010001677.1, from coordinate 496,856 downwards.
AAACGAGATATTCAAGTTATATATATTACAAATACGATTTAATAAACGAGATATTCAAGTTATATATATATATATATACATATAATATATATATATATATTATATATATATATTTACAAATACGTGTAATAAATCAATTTTACAAATACGATTTAATGAACGAGATATTCAAGTTATATATATATATTTACAAATACGTGTAATAATCAATAGATACGATTATATACAAGACGTGTGAGTTAGAAGCATCATTGGTATCCAAAGGGTACGGTATCATAGGTACCAGGTAACTGGTAACGTTTCCTATAGGTGTTACGGCACACCTTCGTACCCCTAAGTTCCTTCACGCCCCCAGCTTCTGCGCCCGAAAATTGTGGGTGCCTACAATTAGTTGGGGAGGTTGTTCATCATCCAAACATACTAGATCCTTCAACGACTCAAAGTTAACAACCTCCCGATTCGCATGGTTGAGCGTAATACCCTTTGCCTTCACGATATATTTCATTTCCTCCCCCACCCTGACCCGTACCCCATAAGTCTTAGGTCCTGTTGAGGCAAAAGAGTCGGCGTATGCGTTGTCCCCATACTCATCCTTGATCTCATCAGTGAGCTCGCCGAGGAACTCCCCAATAGTGGGCATGTATTCACCCTCCCTCTCTGTGAATATCACGCTATCTGTATCGGCATACAATACTCTCCGCCCAAGAGAATGCAATAGACCCCAAAGTTTTATACGGGCGTAGGCTGTTGTGAAGCTGGCCACAGGTATGTTTGTAACCCTTGAGGTATCTGTGGCAAATTCAGTGTTGTTGTACTTTATTACGTAAGTATTACCTACATTTACGATCTCCATGACCTCTTTATCGGGGGCATTGGCATAATCCCAGACATCGCTATAACTTTGTGCCAAATGAATGCTCCCTCTGCCGGTATTCTGCGCAAATTTTCCCCATAGACTGTTTAGACACAACTTTGCACTAAAGCGCTTGCCAGGATTCTTTACAATTTGGACACGATCAAGTTGTATACCTTCGCGGTCGCGGTAACGTTGAATATAGGCAGACTTTTCATCTTCGGTATCAACTCCTCGCGGATACCCTGATGCCTCAACCTTATCCTTCAAAAAGGTGTTTATATATGGTGTGAAAAGGTTGGGTAGCTTCTGAAACCTCCACACCTCATGTATCTTCAGTATTCTATAACCATGGCGCACGGCTAGGGCCAACTCAGGACTTGTATATACGCCTCTGATCTTACGCTGGTGGGGTATATGGTTACATTCGCCGTTATCCTCTTCCGCGCACTTCACGCACAGGGGAAACATGAGCTTGTCGTCGATAACGACAGGTAAGATCGGCATCCATAAATTGCGTGGGGGGAGTACGTCTACGAAAGAGAGCCCAAAGTAACGATCATTCAAATTTTTGAAAATTCATTGATGGAGGGTAGGCTAGGTCCCACCAGTTTCTCAGGAGCGCCCACGGGGTACGGATTGCTCTTCATCACGTATGGGTATAAAGAACAGAAATCGTAGTAATGGAGCTTCACGCCCTCCGTAGGTGGAAAGTATAGTCTGAAAGGATTTGTACGTCCTCCAAACAAGCTATCACCACATTTGAGAGGATCCAGCACCATTGAACGCTTGATCGTTTTTATTTCCTCACGGTACACCTCGTCTGTCTCCATCCGTGCATCATATTCATGCTCCCACAAGACTTTGTGAGTGAACTGTGATCCTATAAGTTGATCGCGGGTGCGGGTCGATGCAAGACAGTCGGCAGGAGACCTACCGTGGATATCTCCGGTGATTCCGCACTCAGGACGGGGGCATCCATGCCACCAGCAACCGTTAAAGGAGTACACAGTCTTCACACCAGTGACACGGTTTTCACTTAACCCATCAACCCAAAAAACACGTCCATTAATCTTAATGGGTACTTCACCCGTGTTGCGGGCGTGCTTTATGTATACACCTGTCTGTTGCTGTAGGTGTATGAGCCAGTAAATAGCCTTGTGCCCGTAACTGGGGGTTGTTTCGGTGAATAATGGCTAAGGTGTCTTTAGGCATGAAGTTATTCTTGAACACCGTAAAACATAATGATGCGATGGTGGTTGCGACTTGCAGTGGATCGCATTTGAAACGGGCTATGTACATCCTTCTAAAGGCCTGGAAACATACTCTAAGCACGCGCACATCATTCACGCAATAACGCTCACATTCATCAGCTATATTATAAGGGTTACTTTCATTAAAACTGTCGTAGTATCGATCAAAGTCTTCACGTTCATCCATACAGTCAAAATAATGTTTGGGGGGTGGTGGGCCTACGTAGTTTAAAGTCTCGCTGGTGAGGAAAGTGTAAGGGAAGTATCCTTTGGAAACTTCAGCTGCTACTCCCATCACCTTGGGTAGCTTTGCTAATTTACAAGGTGTGAATAATAAAGTATCTTTAAATTGTACATTGCCTCTTATCTGCATCTGTATTAATTTGTTGCCTCTTTTCAATGGATCACCTGTAAATATCTCAGAGGATTCGTGTTCAAGCAACTCCTTATAAAGGAACTGCGTGTCAAACTTTGCCCCGTTATGGGCGAGAATATACACAGTCATTTTTTTGAACTTGTCGGCTAACTTGACAATATAGGACACAAATAGTTTCACAGGACTATCGCGGACATTCGTTTTAAAAACGTTTGTCCGTTTACCACATTTGGGGCACTCGTCACATTCGATACCCATACACTCATCACAGATGGTCTGGCTCACAAGTAAATGTGGAATTACCTCTTTGGTTTCAGCGTTCGTATATGTTTCTATATCGTAGTATACAGTTATACAAGGGTTATTTTTAGGCTTAGCATCTTTCATATAACATACATGCTTTACTCCATCCGCCTTATATTCCTCCTGGCATGTAGGACAGTGAATTACGTCACACTTGTGCTTAAATTTCCCCAATTATCCATTGTGTGAAACATACCACATTCACAGATTCTCATTTTCCTGCACGTGCCAATTGATTTATGGAAATCAAAACAGATATTATTGAAAAATGTGCGTCTACACACATCACAGTCTCTTCTCAGCTTCAACTACACGGCTTTCACATTTGGTGCTTTTACACTGCTCACATACCATGTGACATTCTTTACAATGTCTCACTATATCATCCGCAAACTCGAGGCACCCCTTACACAAATCATGATGTCTCCCATATTTTCGACTTTTGTCATAACTAGCGTAAAGCCCCTTATATTACGGATGGGGAGATACGTTGTCCCTGACAATCCTAAAATAAGTAGGGGTCTTGTACGATCTCTCACACAGCTTTTAAAAACATACACAGTCCTACGACGATCATCCAACCCAAACACAACTATGCGGACATTCATTTCCTGTTCTACCCTTCTCAGCTCTTCAGGACCCATATTACAGTCAAATTCAAGTTCACAGTCTACAGCTAGTTTACGGGCACGCTCCACGACTGTAGGCAACCAAATTTTTTGAGTTCGTGTATTTTGTACAGTAAACATACGTGCTAAGAGTACTGCTATAAAGCCGCAACCACGATCGACGTTTATATGCTTTCGGTAAATAGTCGGAGAATTGAAGTTAAGAGTATACGGTATGGCACTATGACCCGCAACACGGTATACATGGTCAATATTTACCGTGAAGTTGTCCATATTGAAGGCTATACTACTTTGGGCGGCTTGCATTATACGTCCTAATATATATTCTACATCTTCAGCCGCCAAACGTCTAAATGGCACTATCACCCAATAATCGTCTACATCACCGTCATCTGACCCGAATCCAAAGGACAGACTCGTCCTGACTTCACGCTCGTCACGATTCTGAAGAGCAAACTCTATAATATGCTGTACAACCCGGCGTAACCCGCGCTCAATTCCATTGCTATACATGACTCTAGGGTCGACCCTGACTCTATACCGATTTCTAGTCAAGGCTGGGGTGGGGGCTGCGGAGCGCACCAATTCGAGCGTTATATCTTCCTCAACAGAACGGGGGGGGCGGATGAATTAGGGTATATTAGCGGAAGGTGCTGCTGATGGGGGGTATGTTGCGTAGGAGGTTGAGGGTTGGGGCTCTATTATTGTAGACTTAACAGAACGGGGGGGCGGATGAATAAGGGGATATATTAGCGGGAGGTGCTGCTGGGGGCTTGTTGCGTAAGAGGTTGAGGGTTGGGGATCTATTACCGCTGCAACAGGCGCGTATTTCGGGCGCTTTATACCTGACGGGGTCTCATACCTCCGCTTTGGACGTGCTACCGGTGTCGCTGGTGAGGGTTCGTTGGCAGGGGAGGAGATCACAACTACACTGTCGTCGAGGTCATCCGTAATGATGGGCTGCTCTACCTCATCGTCATTCACGGTTCTGTGGGAGAAGAAATATAAGGAACAGCACTCAAAATTTGTAATATTTTGTAAATGACCCACTTAGGAGTGTGACGTGTTAGAAATGGACTCTGTAGAAAAATTCAGATTCACGAGCCCATCCACATGTATTATATCTGGACCTACAGGATGTGGTAAAACTGTGTTTATGCTTAAAATCATTAAAGAAAGGGGGAGATGTTCTCGAAATTTGTGTAAAGTTATATGGTGCTATTCGACGTATCAATCAGTGTTCAACGAGTACCAAGATGATATTTTGTTCCACAAAGGCGTATATGACGTTAATTCGTTAAAGGGAAATGAACATACAATCATTGTAATTGACGATCTCATGTTGGAGATGGATAAAACGTTTGCCGAGACATTTACAGTATTCTCCCACCATCTTAACATAAGCGTGTTCTTCATCAATCAGAATCTATTTTTCAAAAATAGATACATGCGCGATGTGTCGTTAAATACGCAATATCTAGTCTTATTCGCGCAACGTAGAGATGTATCACAAATTGGGGTATTAGCCAATCAAATGTTCCCGAATCAGCGTAAGGAGTTTTTGGAAGTTTATAAAGAAGCTACAAGCACGCGTTACGGATATTTGCTTTGCGACCTTCATCCGCGAAACACGTTTAGAGTGCTTCTGCGAACGAATATATTTCCAAACGAGCCTGAAACGGTGTATATTCCAGAATGACAAAGAGACTAAAGAAATACCGTGAATTAATAAAAATCTATCATCGACTGCCCCGGGCAATGCAGCAGATGTTTATTAAAAATATCGATGCCGACTTTTTAAAATGCATCTGTGAAATCTGTCTTAACGTTATAAATTGCAATGTATCAATGAAAACCCATCAGAAGGCTCGCCTACGCCGCTACAAGAACATAATACGTGCACTCGCTCGTAAAAGCCAAACTGTAGCGAAGAAAAAACGAATTATTGTACAAACAGGAGGGTCATTTCTCCCCATCTTATTTTCAGTTTTGGGTCCTTTACTGACTAGATTAATATAATGAAGAAAGTGGTAGTGATTCCCCACGAGGTGTACGCTTCACTGCAAAGGAATCCAGACACGTATCTAGATCCCCGTAAAAGCAGACTTAAAAGAATGGAAAGCGAATTGTTAGCCCTATTAAACAGTGAAAAAACACCTGATGAGAAAAGAATCTTATACCAAGAAGCTCTGCAGAAATTTCTTCACGAGTACGAAAATTATAAGAGCCCTACAGAGATTCCTGTGGTTATTAGGCACAGCACGGGGGACGATGGCGACATAGGATCTGTGCCCGACGACACAGCTGACCAACCAAAAAGATTAGCCACACAACATATCGAACATGTATTAAAAAATACCCTCCCACTTACATTGAGGAGTAAAGGCTTAAGTCTTTATAATCTATTGAATGAGGATCCCGCCATACAATGGACCGATACAGGGGAGATCATTGTGGAAGGATCAAAGGTACAGGGATCGAATATCGTAGACATTGTCCATGATCTGGTGAGAAAGTGGGATAGGCCATCACCATCAGGATGGAAGCATATTAAAGCAAGACTACAACAAATAAATGTCCCTAAAACGTTGATAGGAAATCTGAACAGGTTAAAAGACTTGGAACATGCAACGCCTGTGACACAATTGAAGGCGCCGTCACCCCCGGCGGTAACACCTTTGAAGAGGAGCAAGAAGAGGTTAAACCAACCCTACCCACGTGCCTCTAAAATACGCAAATGGCTAACGTATTAACTAAACGCTATTATGACATTTCTACCCCATCCTCTTACGGCGGCGTAGATAGACTGTACAGAAGTGTTTACGGAGTAGGAAAAAAAGATGTTGAAAGATTTTTGAGGAGCAGGACGCTTATACGCTTCATAAGCCTGTGAGAAAAAGGTTTAAAACAGCCAAGACAACGGCTTCCTCGATTGATTCTATTTGGCAAGCAGATTTAACAGACATGCAAAGATATTCTGTGTATAACGATGGTTACCGCTACATTCTATTCATAATAGACGTATTCTCTAGATATCTGTGGCTAGTTCCTCTGAAAAATAAATCACCTGAAACAGTTGCTAAAGCCACCAAAACGCTAATGTTAAAAGAAAACAGGGTCCTGGCTATTTTTGTACGGATATGGGGAAGGAATTTATAGGCCGTGCTTTTCAGAACATGTTGACAGAGTTTAATATCAGCTATTACACAACCAATTCTATACATAAGGCTTCTTTAGCTGAAAGAGTTCAGCGCACCATAAAGGAACGCATGCACCGTTATTTTACACATAAAAACACATACAGATTTCTAGACATTCTGGAATCATTGGCATCATCCTACAACCGCTCACACCATCGCACGATTGGGACAACACCTAACGAAGTTTTAGAAAGAGGTACGCTCCCGAGAAGAGATGGATCACCACCACCACCACACTCTGCGCGCTTCAAAATCAATGATTATGTAAGGCTGTCGCGTTCGGGGAATAAATTCGCAAAGGGTTTTGAGCAAGGATGGACACGCGAGATTTTTAAAGTTAGGGCTGTGAGACCTAAAGGTGAGATAATGATGTATTACATTGAAGATTTGAATGGGGAAGAAATCTCAGGAGGCTTTTACCGCGAGGAATTGCAGAAAGTTGCGTTTAATTTAGAAAAAAATGTGTTTAAAATTGAGAAAATTTTAGGAAGCAAAGGTTCAGGAAGGAGAAAAATGTACCTGGTGAAATGGCTAGGGTACCCAGAAAGCTTCAACACCTATATAAAAGCTGATGCAATAATGAAGCTTAAATAGTATGCAACATGGCTCCTAACCATTTCTACGTCACACTCCCGTCCTCCTCGTCCCTGTCTGTACACCCTAACAACACACTAGCCAACTTTGTAACAGAACTCCATGGGCACATTGAATTGGGTCGTGATTCGTATGAGGTGGGGATATGCGAAATTCAGCTGGACACCGTCTTTTTAAATATTGAACATAAAGAAACCGTTTTTACGATTCTTAGAGACATTGACGAGTGTGAAAAAGCTGGGGTAGCTATGGATGAAACTATGCGTATCGCTCGGACTAAGATTGCACGGTATTACAGTACAGAAGTAAGACTAGGGCCGGGTCAATATGGTTCGGCCGAGGATGTTGTGAGAGGCTTAAACGTAAGTTTAAGAAACTCAAACCTTACGAATGATTTAGTATACGAAGTCGTAAACAACCCTGCACATACACTAATCCTAAAATCAAAGACTAACAGACGTATTAAAGACCATAGAAAGTTCCAAATTCTAGCCAATGGCCGATATAGCGCAGCCTTCCAAAGAGACACATTTCACGAGACACAGCATGACTTGTCCAGATTAATGTATCAATTGAAGATGGAGAAATTGGCTGAAAGGTCCCCAGACATGTGCTATATTTACAGTAATATAGTGGAGCACCAGTTTGTTGGGGATACCCAGGCACGCCTGCTGCGCATTGCTCACATCCCCAACCATAGAGGAAGGAGTTTGAGTATTACATATGACAGACCCCATTATGTGAATGTCGCAACTAATTTAATAACCAATATCACAATATATATAAGAACGATTGAGGGTGAAAACTTCCCATTCGGTAACGGGAGCTTAACAGTGAAGCTACACTTTCGACGCACTGAGTTATAATGGATAGAAAGCCTTTCACCGTCTATCGAGGGATGCGATACCAGCGCGGTAGTGGACTTGGGTCCATTTTTTCATCCATACTACGTACGGCTGTTCCTTTGCTGAAGAGGGGTGCCAGATACCTTGGAAGAAAAGCGCTACAATCAGGCCTTAACACTGCAGAAGACATATTGGCCGGGGCTAAACCTAAAGAAGCTCTAAAAAAACATTTAAAGCGTACACGGGACGAAATCATCAAAGATGCAAAGAGAAAAATGCGTGGTGGCGGGAAGAAGAAGAGGGCTCCCCGGAAGAAGAAGGGGTCACGTGGTATTAAACGTAAAAGGCTATCAAAAAAGAAGTGCTGTAAGCGAATGAAACCTATGGTTGACCACTTTTTTGACTGATATAAGCTAAGGACATTGATCTCATGAGTCATAGTTTGTTTATCACTTGTCGAGAGAGGAGTCACTATTTCGCCATGGCACGCTTCATCCACCCATGTAGTTCACAATGCTGTAAATCGGAGCTGTCCCTTTTTGAGCTACCTCCAGCCCAAGTTTCTATTGAGCACAGTGACTTTATTACAATTAACCCTTTAAACACAATTAGTTCCCCGAGTGCACCTATAGAATTCGTGATACCCAGCTCAGGCCCTTACTTTTTTGATCCAAGCTGTGTGCACATGTACGCTAAGCTACGTATAGCCCATTCTGATGGAACGGTCTGCGATGACAAATATGCTGTATACCCTGAAACAAACTTTCTGCACTCCATATTCAACCAGTGTGACGTATATTTAAATCAGACCAACATATCGGCAGGCACGGGGTACTATCATCTACGAGCCTATCTGGAAAATGTCCTCAACTTTTCCAAAGAAGCGAAGGCTACCTTTTTAAGTGCGGAGGGATATTATCAAACTAAAGATGAAAATAGTATAAAGGACAAATTTAAAAATTCTAAAAAGAAAATATACGAGTGTTTTGGACGGTTGCACACAGATTTCACTTTCCAGGAGAAGTTGCTTGTGAACGGGGTGGATATGAAAATAAAGCTCACCCGCACGAGTCCTGAGATCTGCTTAAATCTGGCTGCGGATCAAGAAGAGGGTGCAAAGCCCGTTGTGGTTCACATTATGGACACATACCTCCGCGTACGGCGAGTGAAATTAAGTTCACCAAAACAACTAGAAATTGAGAAAAATTTACTAAACGCTACAGTGAAATATCCTATTAACAGAGTGCAGATCAAACTATATACGGTTCCTGCAGGGTTGGCATCGAAGCAGATAGAAAACATTGCCCTGAGAAATCTTCCTAAAAGGATATTAATCGGCATGCAGGACCACGCTTCGGTGAATGGAAAATATAAAAAGAGTGCCTTTAAATTCGAGAATTTCGGACTTAAAAATATAACTCTATACGTTAATGGCACTGCTTTGGGTGGAACAATGGGTACGGACTATTCATCAGACGCTGTGTTACCGCTTTGTGCCAGAGCCTATAGTAATCTGACCCATATTGCAGGTGATTGTGATGAGCTTGGTAATGGGGTAACGCAGGAAGAATTCATTGATCAATTTAACCTTTATCCGTTTGACATTACACCTGACTTATCTGCTAGCGTAAATACCCAGTTAACCCCACAGCAGAGCGGAAACATCTCAGTGCGGCTGGAATTCGCCAAGCCTATAGACGCTCCTATTAGTGTACTAGTATATCTCGAATCGCAAGCCCTAATAGAAGTAAATAGATTTAGGAGCGTTATCACTGACTTTTAAAATGGATGCTAATACACTTCAGAAAGTAATGGAGCGAGTCACACGTTCCAAATTTATCGGCGTGTTTGCGAAGAATGAAACATTGAGTTTGCCAAGTACGCGAGAATGCGGTAGTCTTATTGTGAACACAGACATCATCGGTAATGAAGGGATTCACTGGATCGCTGTCTATTTTAAAAATAGACAGCGCCTGTACTATTTTGATTCACTCGGTACTCAACCCTGGAGTGACCCTATTATTGTAAAATTTCTCGCTCAGTTACATATTCCCGAAGTTGTATGGACCCCATTTCGCATGCAAGGATATTTTACTAATGTTTGCGGAATGTACTGCGTCTCATTTCTCATGCATATGTCAAATGATAAAGAATTTATAAATTTTTTAAATTTATTTGACCCGTGTCACACTCGCCGAAACGATGAAATGGTATGCAGACAGATAAAAAACCGTTTTCCAATTGTACGTACTCGTATATTATAATGTTTTTGTTCGTATATTTGTAAAGATATATTCTGTAGTTGTTTATTGTACTGATTTCTTTCATTTAATAAATTTATGAAAATATATTGTCTTCTTATCCCAAAAAGATCGAAAAATACTTACATTATTTCGGTGTGACATTGTTGACTGATCAGTATATCCTCCCTATTCCGAGATTCTTCAAAAGATTGTATAACACGTGTCAAATCCTCATCGGACCTTAAAGGAATAATGTTCATTCTTTTAAAACATATACAGAGTATACAGACAGATCCCCATTATGTGAAGATATCTTTGGTTCGAGGAATAACATTGAATGCCATAAAAATTTCGATTTTAGCATAATGGGGTAACAAAATAACATTGATTGACATAAAAAAATTTTGGCGAGTATCTATTTGACGAGATACTACACCCCATCCATATCTATATATAAATTCTAATTATAGACACTTACATTTCTATGGTAGTCCCTTGCGTCGGAGTGTAAGGAGCGTCTGCAAATATCTTCTACGGTTTGCGTTGAAAATAAATCATCACGGTCAATCGCGTTAAAAAGATTAATGGCGGTTAATGCTGCAGTATCACTCTCTTCATACAAGTCTGGGGAGACGTACAGGTCCATGGTGGAGGGAATGATTAATCACTGACGCGAAAATAGCTACTGTTACTCCAAACTGAAAAATATCCCCTTTTATATGCACAATCGCCAAGCTCCGCCCAAAAGACCAGATGTTCGTAGTGATTGGCTGCCGATGTAGCTGGGTGGTGCTATGACGTGTACCAATCCGCTATAACGGGACCGGATGAGTAACATATATAAAATCGTGTTTCTTGAATTATAGGCACTTACATTTCTATGGTAGTCCCTTATATTATATTTTTACTTACAAGTATTGTTTTCTTGTGTTAACATAATTGTTAACTTATTTTATAATAAAGATTCGATTTGGATTTCCTTTCTCACTAGAAACAAACTCTGCCAGAAGACTCACCCTGACTGATATAACATAATATGGGTATGGTTTTCGATTTGGATTTCCTTTCTCACTAGAAACAAACTCTGCCATTTTAAGGGTGATATACTACTGCAGCACTATAAATGTTATAGTTTAAATGAAGAGGCTAACTTTCTTATTTACATCTTCGTATTTGCGTCTTGGCAACTAAGATTTTATTTAGTTGGTTGTTCATTCGAACAATTATAACGTCGAATAATTGTTGCTTCGAACAACTGTTTTTCGAACTATGGTTTTCGAACAATTGTGCTCGAACAATTGTGTTCGAACACAATGGCAAAAGATACAAGCATATCCCGTTATTTGAACAAAACTCTCTCTCTCTCTCTCTCTCTCTCTCTATATATATATATATATATATATATATATATATATATATATAATTGTGGGCATATCTAAGAAATGGAGTCGAGAGAGGTTTTGTTCAAGCTGTTTAGGAGAAAGGTCATTATGGTCAATCGAGTTGGGCAGATTCTCGGAATTCCTTTCCTCTAGCGGATTGTGTTTTGGTTAATTTCAACTTTTAATTGAATTGTTTCGTAAATTTTCATATTGTTTCAATTTTTTTCGCATGGAATGAGACTCGTGTGTTTCATAAATTTTCATCTCGATACAACTTAGATTATATATATATATATATATATATATATATATATACGGGTTTGGGGAATGACGATCGTCTGTTTTGAATTGTTTCATAAATTTTCATTTCCGTTCGTTTTTCCCTACTGATATTCGAATGTTTATAATGAAAATTGAGTGTGTAAAATTATTTATTTGATAAACAGAATTTAATTTGATTCACCCCAACGTCAGACCATTACTTCGGTCTTATATAATTATTTTAGGAGAATTTAATAAACATAATATTAAAGTACATTTCTTTCTCATTAAAATGTTCAGGGTTACGCGGCCTGTTTTGCTTTTTTTTTTTTTTTTGTTTCACTACAGATTTGTTTGTGGGTACTTCTTTTATTTATTTCTTGTAGTACTTGTGTTACCTTATTTCTATACAATAATGTCTTGAAGTGCTATTTTTGTACGGATATGGGGAAGGAAATTATAAGCCGTGCTTTTCAGAACATTCGAAAAGTTTAACTAAGTTTAATGAAGTTCAAGTTAATGTTATATTTGATTCTAATCGTTAAACACTATATACATCTATTGTAAAACCCTATATACATCTATACATCTATAGTGAAACACTATATATATATATATAGCTATTTTTGTATGGATATGGGGAAGGAATTTATACGCCGTGCTTTTCAGAACATGTTGAGAGTTTAATATCAGCTATTACACAACCAATTCTATACATAAGGCTTCTTTAGCTGAAAGAGTTCAGATATATATATATATATATATATATATATATATATATATATGTATCATAAGCTGTTTAAAAGACTGTGTATATATATAATTATAGTAAACTTATGTCGAAATAAACTAGTTAACCATAAAATTAATTATTTTGTATTATTAAGTTTTCTATGTTGAATTATGTGTGGTTAACTATGTTATTTGTTTCGAAAAGTTTAAAAATTACAATTCAATGTTGTAAAAGAAAAAGAAATAATATATATATATATATATATATATATGTGTATATATATATATTTACATATACCTAACATAAGATTGCAAGAGCAATCCGATCATTGCAAAAAAAAACTGGAAAGGTATGCAATTAATAAAGATTGAGTGTAAAATTATTTATTTAATAAACAGAATTTAATTGGAATAACTACCGTCATATATGTATATTGTGTTACACAATGGATGATTAATATACGGATTTCTGGGACACATGGCGCTATCTGGCAACTGAATACATTGCGCTATCTGGCAACTCAGCCAGAATAGAGGCTTATAAAAGACCGAGAAGTTGATGAAAGAATCATTCAAGCTCGGCTCCCAGCCGAGCAAGGACCTCTGGTCCTTCTCTTTCAGGCCCTTTGGTAAAACCCCTTAGAGGCCTCTTAGGTTAGGAAAACGAAAATAACTTGGGGGAGAACTCGTCTCTCTCTCCTTCAGGCGTCTCTCTCTCTCTCCTACAGGTGTCTCTCTCTCTCTCTCCTTCAGGCGTCTCTCTCTCTCTCTCTCCTTCAGGTGTCTCTCTCTCCTTCAGGTGTACCCCTCCCCCCTTGGCTCAGTCAACTGGCTGATTCTGGCTGATTAGGAGCCTATAAAACAACGCCTACTCGGCTGAAGTCTTAATGTGCACTTAGCTCCTGCCAGGTGAACACCTCTCCTCCTTTCTCTCTGGCCCTTTGGGGGGAATAGCTTGGGGGAGGCCCCCAAGTTGCATGCCCCTTGCAACCTAGGTTGGCAACAAAGGGCCCTTTGGGGTATTTTTTTTTTTTTTTTTTTTTTTTTTTTTTGCAAACCCCCCCCCCCTTGCAACAACCCCCACCCCCTTTGCAGCAACCCCCACCCCTCTGCGACAACCACCGCCCCCTTTGCAACAACCCCACCCCTTTGCAACATTACGTAATAACTTGCAACATTCTTGCACTCTCCCCTTTTGCGGCTATACTACTAATGGCTATGGATTGTGAATGATCCGCAACAAAGATGGTTTGTTTGTTGTATAATTAATAATTTAAAATATAGTTTCCACAAAATCATATCCGAACTCAGCTTCCCATAATTCATCACCATTTTTATTAAACTCTTTTATTTTCATAATTTCTCTGATTTCTTCATTACGCTACAATTATTTTCTCCTACGTATACAAATTATCTTTTTCAGTTAATGATGTCTCGTGTAATAACAATATACATAAAATTGCCTGATAATTAATCAAACAGCACGCCAGTATGCTAGGTTAAGTAGCTATGTTGGCCTTATTTTTGTATTAAGTTCAGTGCATAATACATAAGATTGTACTTGTAGGTTATGTTAAGTTACTTGTATGTTAGGCTATGGATTGTGAATGATCCGCAATAAAGATGTTTTGTTTGTTTGTTTGTTTATAAAAAGTAGACATACAGATTTTATTTGAATTACACAATCTCAAGTTGAATGGTCAAGCAATCGCAGGATTCACACTAATTCAAAGTTTACAATATAACTACGGGCGAAAAACTGCCAACTCGTGGCCAAACACAACATTTTATAAGCGTTATGTAATTTCTAGAATGTTGTAGAACATTCAACATTACTCTTCAGAATTCTACAGGATCCTACATAATTCTAGAAAATTCTAAATCAATTCATGCCGAAACATTTTGCTTAAAAAATAGAATTCGTGGGAGCGACGAGGTGTTCATGGATGCACCCACACACTAGCTCATGCCATACTTTTAGCTATTAGTAATTACTTTTAGAATAGTTTACTTTAAAAGTCACTTATCACAGAAAACGTTATATTTTACTGATAACTCTCTTATAGTATGAAGTGTAAAAAATTATTATAAAGGTTTTTACAAAATTTTGGTACTTTCCTGTTATCACGGACCCCAAACGTTTTTTCCAGTTGCCAGACTTCACTTTTGACACGGAATATTTTCGTTAAAACTAACGAAAATATCACGACTTAACCTAACCCTACCAACTAATTAGGTTAATTGAATGCCCGGTTAGGTAAACTGTACACCTTTGATAATTAATTGGTTAGGTTAAGTCGTGATATTTTCGTTAGTTTTAACAAAAATATTCTGTGTCAAAATTGAAGTCTGGCAACTGGCAAAAAGTCTGGGGTTCGGGATAACAGGAAAGTATCAAAATTTTTACTATGATATTTGCAGGTCCCAAGGATGGTGGATAAAATAGGTAAAGTTTACCGGGGCGAGGAACCTCGAAAGGGTGGGACCGTCATATAGGGTTGCTCCAATTTGATCCAAAAATTCCGCGTCCCGTTTTGTATTAAAAATGTCCCACAAAAAATAGTATCCAGCGGAAGTAAAACTAAATTGAAATTAAAGTTGCAATGGCTTTGCTTTTTTTTTATTGAGCATCTATTGTACAAGTGCATTTCTAAATTACAAAGAAAAAGTAACTAATGAATGACAAAGACCAATAAACACATCTTCCTTCTTAACAGCTTTCAGAATTTTAATGACTCATGCCATGTGGTCAGATGATTTTCAGACAATAGCGTTAAATATTTCCTAAACCTCCTAAATGTAGAAAATGAAAGAAGGATTTTTGAGGATGGCGTGGAAAATCTAGGTATGGTAAGAAATGTAGACAGAGAAGAAGTAAGGCTGGCGTTAACAAAAATGAAGAATGGAAAAGCTGGAGGACCAGATGAGATACCATCAGAAGTATGGAGGTCGTTGGGGGAAGAAGGATTGGATATATTGTAGAGGATAATGACTGCAGTGTTTGAGACTACGAGGATACCATAGGAATGGAGGGAAAGTACATTGGTACCAATTTAAAAGCAGAAAGAAGACATCCAGGAGTGTAAAATTTACAGAAGAATAAAGCTTATATCTCGTACCATGAAGATCTGGGAAAGAATTGTGGAAGCGAGACTGAGAGAGGAAGTAGCGATCTCTGATGAACAGTTTGGTTTTATGCCAGGAAGAGGAACAACTGATGCAATAGTTGCACTTCGACAATTATTAGAAAGGTACGGAGAAGGAAGAAAGGAGTTACATCTAGTGTTTGTAAACCTAGAAAAAGCGTATAATAGAGTCCCAAGGCAGGAAGTGTGTAGATGTTTAAGAGACAGGCGGGTACCTGAGAAGTATGTCAGACTGATCCAAGATATGTATGAGGGAGCTATTACGAAGGTGCGAAGTAGTATGGGAGAGACCGAGAAATTTGAGGTACGAGTTGGTCTACACCAGGGATCAGCGCTGAGTCCGCTGATTTTTTATATTGTGATGGATGTGATCAGTAAAGACGTGATAGAGGAGGCTCCATGGACCATGATGTTTGCTGATGACATCGTGTTGCGCTCAGAAACAAGAGAAATTAGAGAGTTGGAGAGTAGCTCTGGAAACTAGAAGACTAAAAATAAGCATAGAAAAGACCGAGTATATGAATTGTGCACCTGGAGACGAACAAATAGGAAGTGTCATGGTCCAGGAATTTATTATAAAGAAAGTTAAAAGTTTCAAGTATCTGGGATCAATCATAGAGAAGGGAGACTTGGAAGGAGAAATAAACAACAGAATTCAAGCTGGCTGTTAAAACTGGGGAGAGGTATCGGGAGTATTGTGTGATAAGAAGATGAATGTGGGGATGAAGGGAAAACTGTACAAGACAGTAGTAAGACCAACACTACTATATGGGGCAGAAACATGGCCGATGAAAAGAAGCCTGGAAAAGAAAATGGAAGTGGCAGAAATGAAGATGCTCCGATGGATGTGTGGAGTGACTAGGAGAGATGGAGTGAGGAATGATTTAATAAGAGGAACAACAAAAGTAACGGAAATCTCCAAGAAGGCACAGGAAAGGAGATTGAGATGGTATGGGCATGTCCAGAGGAGGGAGGAGGAGTATGTGGGACGACGGATTGCTGAGGATGGAAATTTCAGGCACGAGGAGAAGAGGTAGACTTAAGATGAGGTGGCGGGATAGACTGAAGAAATATATGAATGAAAAGGGACTGGAGGAAGAGGTGGCTCAAGACAGAAGTGAATGGAGATGGATCTGCAACAGCGACCCCACATAGAAGTGGGCTAATAAGGCTGCGGAAGAAGAAGCGTTAAATATGAAAAATATAGATTTTGTAAAAGCCAAAACAAAAACATAATTTCGGAGTAAATATTGGATTTTACTCCCAGTCTGGTTTTATAATGAGAGCAAACTTTTCTGGTCAATTTTGAGGTGCTTTGCACGAATCTGCCATTGGTTTCCTGTGCAAATGCGTAGTTTTTGAGATATCGTAACATAAACATATAGGATATGTCCATGTTACGAGATCTCGTAAACGACGCATTACCACAGGAAACGTACAAAACACCTTAAAATTAACCAGAAAAGTTTGCTCTCGTCATTTTCGTTGAAATTAACGAAAATATCATGACTTAACCTAACCAATCATCAAGGGTGTTCAGTTGACCTAACCAGGCATTCAATTAACCTAACAGGTTAATATTGGTTATTTCACCTAATATCTTCTGATCTTTTCGTATTAGGCACTCACTGTCACATTTCTGGCAAGTTAAGGATGAGAGAATAACGCCGTAATTGATAAAAACATCCAATGTTTTGTTTTCATCTAGGGCACATGACGAATCAAGTCCTCAAAGTCGAAATCACACGAACGGCACGTCATAATTCTATTGCAAACACCACCAAACTGAATCCAATTAGAAAAAAAAAATAGCCAGAATAGAAAACAATGAACAAATTAAGGCTCCAGAGTAGCGAAAAAAATAGCCAAATCAGGAAAAATATTTTATTTAAAAATGTATATTATAGGCAAAACAGGCAATCTATTTTATTAAAAAATGGACATTTGAACAAATTTGTACAAGATATATATTTTCTTAGTCAGTTTAGTACTTATTCAACTGCTTGTGACTGGGAGTAAAATTCAATATTAACAATTTAAGGAACGTTAAAACAGAATTTTGCCAAAATACAAATTTCAACAACCATTTTAATTACGAGAACCATCATTCTTTACAAATGATAATCCTTTCCAAAATATTCATTATATCATACGAATAGCAAGCTACATACAACTTTTTCATTATTTACTAAATCCAACTTAAGGACAACAAATAATAATGTAATATGAAAAGAAAAACTTTAAAAATGTACTTATGGCTTAAGAAAATATAGAAAACTTTCAATAAAAATTTAAAATAATATTATTTGCTTTTATTATGTCCGTAACTAATTTAATATTTTTTAACATATATTCTTTAATTTAAATAAATTTTATATATTTTCTTTGGAAATCGAAGCAGAATTATAAATAAAAAAGCCAAGACACGACAGATATAAGGTTTATATGCAGTATTCCAAACGTACGTTTCGAGAATTAATCTCATCATCAGTGAATCATTAAAAACAATAACAAAAATTTCGAGTCAAATTTAGCTTTTTCAGATTTCTTGGTGAATTTCCATAATTTCTGAAGCCACAGACGATGTATTTACATTTCATGTTCGATATCCGAAGAATGTCGTTCTAGAACTACTCATATTTTGCAAAGAAAATATGGTAAACACGTTGTCCATCATCCTTTATTTTTCCTCTTTAATAACAGCTTTCAGAATTTTAATGCACTCTTATACCATGTTGTCAAATGATTTTCAGACAATGGGGAAATGACACCTGGAATCCCATGCCAGTCCCAAGCCCGGATAAAAGAGGAGGGTTGTCACGACAGGCCTAGCAAGCCGGTGGTGTAAAAACCTTATCGCTCGAGAAACTCAAGAACCAACGTAAAATATGAAAAATATAGATTTCGGGAAAGCCAACAAAAACATAATTTGGGATTTTTAAACTGCAGTAGTTTACGGAGCTACATAGCTGAATAACAGTTTCAATTATAAAAACCATCATTCTTTCCGAATGATTTCTTCCAAAATTTTACATATATTAACCATTCGGCGAACGGCCAGACTCCGATTTAAACAATTTTAATTTCCCTCCCTTGTACAGAAAGTTGTAATATGTTTTTTATTAGTCCTTAGTGTTCAGTGAACACATTTTTAAGTGTTGTCCTCAGTTTTGGATTGCGGTTGCCATGGAAACGCCAATATAAACAAACACCTAGAAAATACTTGAAACTTTATCCAGATGATAATTTGTTTTAGTTTCGAAGTGAAATACTGTTAACTAATCAACCTATACTGTTTATTATAAGTGTTTACTATCTAGATACACAATTGAATTATCACATTGTAGTAAAACGGAATACGATCATGTATTGTTATAGGTTAGGCCCAGTTTTAAATTTACTTCCTCCTTTTATTATCACAATATTAGAATAAGACAAATGTGTGCTGTGACAAATATTGTGCAAATGTGTGGTATTGTTGAAAACCACAGTTTAAGTATTGTTATTTTTATTTCAGACGATTATCTATATCAAGTATGGCAGAACCTGACTCAAGTCCATTAAAATTTGTATAGGTGAAGAAACAGAGGCTGTCAACAAATTGGGAGAAATGCGTTATATGTCAGCAGAGTCGCAAAGAAAAACTGGTTGTACCCACAAAAGTGGGTAAATTTATAGTTTCAACCACAACTCGTTTTGAAAAATAAAAATTAGGTTTTCCGGTGGTTTCTGATGTGATTCATCCGAAAATGACATTCATTTCCGTTGCAAATTACTCATTTTTTATTCCCCCCCCACACACAATATGGGGGAATGCGTGGGAAATCGGGGTTTTTGGGTGGGGGGGGGTCAAAAACGAGTGATTTGCGACGGAAATTGAATGTAATTTTCAGATGAATCACATCAGAAACCAACGGAAAACCTAGGAACCCTATACCGATCAATTTGTGATGCGTGATCTTTACGGGGGCTCCACCCCCGTACCCCCGAGACCTAAATTAAACAAATGATAATGTAATAACATGTTAAGTTAGGCACTTTTTTAGTCTTCATCTAGGGCACATAACGAATCAAGTTCTCAAAATCGAAACCACACGAACAGCACGTCATAATTCTATCACAAACACGACCAAACTAAATCCAATTAGAAAAAAAAAATAGCCAGAACAAAAACTACCCAACTAATTAAGTCGCAGAGTAGCGAAAAAATAGCCCAATCAGGAAAAATATTTTATGAAAAAAAGTCGCATTTCATGTGACGTCACCGCAAATGGATATCGTTAATTAAAATTTCAGAAGCAAATATCTCCATAAATATGATCGACCGAAAAAATTTTTCCTTAAAGGAAAGGTTTTATTTATTATTTTCTACGCATTGCAATAATTTTTATTAGAAACTGAGGTGAGAGGGGGGGGTCATTTCCGTCGCAAATCACTCGTTTTTGACCCCCCCCCCCCCCCCCCCCAAAAAACCCCGATTTCACAAAAACGAGTAATTTGCGACGGAAATGAATGTCATTTTCGGATGAATCACATCAGTAACCACCGGAAAACCTAATTTTTATTTTTTTAAATGAGTTGTGGTTGAAACTATAATAATACCCAAAAGTGGGTATTGAAATATTATTGTCAACAATCATTGTTACGGCAGGATGACCTTTTACAAAGACTTCAATCTGAGTTTGATGACCTTACAAAATTACATAGTATGTCAGTTACATATCATCGTAGCTGTTATCAATCATTTACAAGTAAGAAAAACATTTCTCATGTTAGTACAAAATGTAGAACACATGATTCTGCATCACATGGTACTGAAGAACAAAGTGTTCGCACATGAGCTCAAACATCCAAGCTTACAGATTTTTCAATGTGTTTAATATGCAACGCGCGAAAGAGGGACAGCATACATAAGGTACAAACAACTACGTGTCAGAATAATATCTATCAAGCAGCACTGTTAATTTATTTATTTGTTGGGTTCAAAATCCCAGCTGAGCCGTGAACGGCCAAATTCTAAAGGACCAGTGCTACCTACAGCCCAAGTTAAGCTAAAATTAAAACTTACGGATTTGAGATCCTATTAGGTCCTACCTCAGGGTTGCTGACTCGATGCGGGCCTACCTTAGACCTTTGTTACATGAATTTAATATAAACAAAAGGGGTACTATTTATGGTCTTCTTTCTCAACCTTGCAACAACAACGCAACCTGGACTATTGCACGATGCAACAATCTTGTATCTAAACAACCAAACTGAATTGCAAGAGAGCTCTCTAACAGACCACACCCTGTACGTACGACATCCCACAAACGAGTAGAAAGAACGCGCAGCGCCCCAAAATGATGCCAACAGTGTGACCAAACAATGATGCCACAAGAGCTCAAAAATGCTAGCTCTAAATTAAGTTAATTTTTCACTAACCTTACAATTATGAGATGGATATATATACACCTTAACTTAATATATACAAGCAATGCTGCATCAATCAGCTTAGTCATCATATCGCCTTGGGACAACAATGGTTCTTCCTCTTCTAGATTTTCTAACACTCCCCACCGAAGAGGCATTGTTGTCATTACCTTCTGCAAGGTTAGCCAAGCCTTCTCCATGAGGCTGTAACTCAAATGTTTCATCTTGACTATCTGTGTTTTTGCTGATTTCTAAAGCATAGAGTTTTTGTATAGGTCTCTTTAACTTTCCTCCTGAAGTCTTTACCAGTGCAGACCTAACTAAATTGTCTTTGCCAACAAACAACTCTTCAATTATGCCAAGCTTCCAGCATTGCATTGGTCTTTCATCCCCAATCATTACCACTTCTCCCACCTTGATACAATTTGCATTGGAGCCCTTTACCTTGCCTGATGGGTAATAATTGAGTTCTGGCAAGTATTCCATCTGCCACCACTTCCATAACTGATCTTGTAGCTCTTCAAGGTACCTGAACCGTCTGGTTAACTCTCCTTGAGTGCTCTGGATAGGCTGCAAGTCTTCTGGCACACTGGGGCTTGATGTTAATCGTTTACCACAAAGAAAATGATTTGGTGTCAATGGCTCTGCATCCTGCATAGTGTTGTAAACAAAAGTGATAGGCCTACTGTTCACCATTGCTTCTACTTCACATAAAACAGTGCAGAATTCTTCTTTGCTCAAATGAGCATTAGCTAAAAGTTTCTTTAATGGACACTTTACACTTCTCACTAGCCTTTCCAAAATCCTCCCCACCATGGTGCTCTCTCAACAATAAACTCCCACTGTACCCCTTGGTGTGAAAAGTAGGATTGGAATCCTTCCTCTTTTAGCAAGGACCAAATTTCTTGAGTTCCTTTGCAGCCTTTTTGAAGGTTTTTGCATTATCCGATATGATTTTATTTGGGAAACCCCTTCTGTTCACAAACCTACTACTTAAGTTGCTTACCAACTCCAAATGGATTGCTCTGGTGGTAGCACAGGTGAAAAGACATATATAACCTTTGTTAGACTCCCCTCGCTCATACACATAGACTGGCCCTGCAAAGTCTACTCCCACTACATCAAATGGGGCAGTATAGACACACCGTTCTCTTGGAAGTGGAGCCACCTTTTCATAATAAGGCTTTGCACTCCAACGCTTGCAAACCACACATTTATGCACGACCTTTTTTACTACTTGTCTAATTTTGGGAATCCAAAACTGTTGTCTGATCTCTATTATCACTTCTCTAACTCCAGCATGTAACAGCTTATGATGAGTATCCCGGATCAAAAGGTCCACAAAGTGCCCCCCAGAAGGTAGCAAAATTGGATGTCTTTTCTCCTCTGGAAGCCCAGAAAAGTGTAGTCTACCTCCTACTCTCAATAAATCCTGATCCAAAAACACATCCAAACCCTTGAGCGCAGAATGTGTTGGTAGAACCTGTAACGGATGGCTGGTGAGCAATTCTCTCTCTTCACCAAATTTTTCCTTCTGCATATATACCACCTAGTATTTCCTGGCTTGCTGAATCTCATTACTGTTCAGAATTCCTTCCCTTCTTGTTTCTCCCTTAATGTTGTTGGTAAATCTATATACCCATGCTGTCACTCTTAACAATCTTTTCAGACTGCTAATGTCCTCAAGCCTCAATATGGGGTCCTGCTGCATAACTTGACAACTGTTCACAGCGCATTTTCTCACCTCACTCACCCATGCTTCTTCAGCCTGGCATTCTCCTACAATAGGCTGATTAGAAGGCCAGTTTTCACTTCCAAGTTTTAGCAACTCCGGACATTCCACCACAAACTTGACTGTGCAAGATCTTTCACTGAAATTCCTCGTGTTGGTAAATTAGCGGGGTTTTGGGTGCCTGGACAATGCTTCCATTGCTTGGGATCTGTGTGCGCTTGAATTTCCTCCACCCTATTGGCAACAAATGGTTTCCATTTCCTTGCCTGGCTTCTTAACCAGTGCCCAACTATAGTGGAGTCTGTCCAATAATAGCTTGGAATTTCAGAGAGGGCCAAAGACTTTTGCACTATAACTGCAAGCCGACTAGCAATAACTACACCATCAATTCCAACCTTGGAACAGAAAGCCTTTTCAAAGGTGCTACTCTGCTCTTTGCAGCAACCAACCTGCAACTTACTTCCTCTTGCAATGCGCCTCTTATATAAATACAAGTTGCATAGGCTTCCTCACTTGCATCACAAAAGATGTGCAGCTCCAAATTGTCTGGACTATTGTTCAACTCTCCAAAGTACCATCTTGGGATTTCAATGTCTCCAAGATGTGCCAATTCTTTGAACCAATATTTCCACCTTACCACCATATGATCAGGTAACTCTTGGTCCCAACCAAGTCCAATTTCCCAGAGGCTCTGAAACCAAATTTTTGACTTTATCACAAATGGAGCCAGGAATCCAAGAGGATCAAAGACCTTTGAAGCCAAACTAAGAGCTGTACGTTTTGTCCACCTTGTCTCATTCTCAGCCAGCTCTACTAAAGATTTCCCATTGAAGGTAAACAAATCATCATCTTGCTGCCAAACAATGCCTAGCACCTTTACGTCTATTGCCCACAACTCCTTAATACCAGAATCCTCAATACTTTCTGCTGCATCAGGTACTACACAGGAATGACTCATAAACTCTTGTAATTGCGAATGATTGGTCTGCCATTTTCTAAGCTCCATGCCAGCCTCCCTCATTATAGCTCTAGCCTCCATGAATATCTGTTTAGCCATTTCTGTATTATCCACGAAACACAGCAAATCATCAACATAAAAATGTTTCTTTATGTATTCAATAGTGTTAGGATAGACTTCAGAATATTTCTTTAAATGGTACTGCATAGTAGCTGCCAACAGAAATGGACTAGAGCTGAGGCCAAACAACACTGACTTCATTCTATATGCTTGAACCTTAGGTTCATTTTCCAACAAGTCTTTCGTATCCACCCACAAATACCTTACTGCATCTCTGTCCTCTGGTTTTAACTTTATCCGCAAAAAGGCTTGCTTCACATCTGCAGTCAATGCTACTCTACCAAACCTGAATCTCAGTAACAAGGAAAATAAATCTGCATTTAAATTTGGCCCAGCATCCAAACAGTCATTCAAGGACACACCACCTTTGTCCTTGGCTGAGCCATCAAAAACTACCCTCAGTTTGGTGGTAGTTTTGTCTCGCCGTACCACTGCATGGTGTGGCAGATAATGTGCCTCCTGGCTCACCAGCTCACCTTGCACCCTTTCAGCATAGCCCTCCCTTACATAACTTAGGATGGCCTCATTGTATTCAATTAACAACTCCTCATTTTTTCTTAGCCTGTACAATGAAGTCTCCAACCTCCGATTAGCTAGCTAAAGGTTTGAACCGGGTTTGCAAGAATCCTTCCATGGTAGGCCAACTTCATAGCAACCATCTCTAAACCCAATCCCTTTTTCAAATTGCTCTAAAACATCATTGTTCACTGTACTTGCCTGTTGTCCTTTATGCCAATAGATTCAAGTTCCCAAAACGCTTTCAAATGCCTTTCCAGACCATGGCTGTTCTCCTCAATCTTAACAAAAAGAGCCTTAATTTCCATTTCATTGCAATAACTACCATGTAGCATCCAGCCTAGCTTACTTTCAATAGCTATCGGGCCTCGAGATGTGCGGACAATATTACCAGTGATGAAGTCCCAATAATAGTCAGCTCCAATCAAAAGACTAATATCTTCTGTTCTTTCAAACTTATTATTGCCCAAATTAATTCCTTTAACTTGCAATTCTTGGACACATGCCATATCTAAACAAGTAGTGACTGGAACACAAAGTTCCTCAATCTCTACAGCTTGGACCTTGATAGTGGGACTTTGCGGTAACAACCCTTTAACCAGAACTTCTACCTTCTTAAATTTGGTTCGGTTTTGAACGGAACCCCCAAACCCAGAAATTCTTAAATTTTCCCTCTTAAGTTCTTTAAACTTCAATTTTCTGGAAATTCTGGTCTTAATAAAACTACTGGCTACCACTATCAAACAACACTCTTACAGTAGCTTCTCCCTCATTCCCAATTAATAAGGCTGCAGTTGTTTGCAATAATCCCCCTTTACTTTTACTCCCTTGCATAGCAGTGGCATGTGCCACTGATGTCTCTACTTCTGGGGTAGGCCTACTAGGAGTGTTTTCACACAATAATGGCTGATGCCTACCATGACATTTTTTGCACAAAATTTTAAACTTACAAAACCTTGCTCTATGACCTTTCAAAAAACATTTAAAACATGCTGTGGACTTAGTTACCCTGTCCTTTCTCTCCTCAAGGGGTAAAGCCTCAGCCACCTCACATTTATATGACTTGTGGTTACCTTCGCAAAATATGCATTCCTTGATTCCCTTTAATTTATTCTCAGAGGATGCATGTAGAGCTGACACTGTACCTGGGCTATTCCCTTTTGTGGAAACTTTGGTGCTGTGCCTGCCTTTGTCCTTGTTTACCATCCCACTGTGCAAACTCAACTCCCTCTCGTCTTGCTAATTCTGTGCCTAAAAGACTTAACATCTGCGAAGGGGGATGTACACATGTTCTGCAGAGTGTCCCCTACTTAATTCGAGAAAAATTGAGCTAGGCAATTTAGACTCCAGTGTAGGAACCAACATTATACCATACCTTTCCATTCCTACACCCAAGTTGTCCAGGGACCTAGTTCTAATTTCAAATTCATCATATAACTGCCGTAACTCCTTGACACTATTAGGATTATTAACAGGAGGTATAGCTAAAAGTGCACGGAGGTGGCTTTTAATTAAGATCTCTGGCTTACCAAACCGTTTCTTTAATATATCCCAAGCCACATTATAATTAGCCTCTGTTAATGCTAATCCTGCTATAGTCTTTGCTGCCTCCCCTTCCAAGAGGGACCGCAAATAATTAAACTTCTCCACGGCATTAACACTTGACTAGAATGAACTGCTGATTGAAAACTGTCTGCCCATCCTTGCCATTCCTGTATACAGGGTTGCCAGATCTACAGATATATCTGTAGATCTACAGATTTTATGAAGCAATTCAGATTTTCAGATTTTTTCAATAATTTATGCATAATCTACAGATTTTTAATCCAGCAAGCAATCATTATTATTTACTTCCAAAATTTACAACAAGGAAATATTAGGCCTACAGTCTCAATCAATAGGACACAAATGTTCTCGGTATTCAGTTTCAGAAGTCGAGTCGACTCGCTTCTGACTACGATATACATGCCGATTAAATCATTTAATCGGCGCTGATTGGTTGATATTCCCTCTACGTCATGGTAGCATGGAATGTTTTTGTTTTTGTTGAAAAAAATGATATTTATCTGTTTAAATCTAAAAAGGATTTTTTTTGGTTTCATTTATGTGTATGAATTAAAGAAGTATTCCGGTGTTCTTATATTTATTACAGCAATAACCAAAAGGTATTTCCTTTATCACAAAGTAACGGAATTCAATTTGTTTACTTTACTTTTTTTTATGTTAAAGTGCCATATTTATATAAGTTTATAAAAATAAAGAAAATATTATACGAGATTTTATCATTGATAATACCTTAAGACAGTAAATTAAATAAAAATATGTCAAAATTATTATTTAGATAAATATTATAAATCTACAGATTTCTACAGATTTTTTAATCAGATTTATCAGATTTTTAAAAATTCCATCTGGCAACACTGCCTGTATACTCCCAGAAAATGTTTTGAGTACAAGCCTCGGTAATTGAACTACAGATCTGTTAACCTTAACTTCTATTAGACCTGGTCTCTTGTAGCTGGTTCCTTCTTGGTGCTACTTGTAGTTGCCAGGAAGAATGAAGGATACGAGAGGCAAGCTATCGCTTTGTTGGGTATCTCTTTCAGGGGCCTCTCGTGTCCTCTTCTCTCCCTGTCGTTTGGGGGGTTGGCGTCTTGAAGGAAAAGCCGGTCGTTTTCAGAGTTTATTGAGTTCTTGGTTGGCTGAGGTTATTTTACAGAAGATTTTGTTATTCTATATACAGCTGAATTAATTAAATATATATATATAAATTTATGTACAATACTTATTTATAAAGATTATATATGATTCTTAAAATTACACAATGATAAAATATATACAATTTGGTACGCGCAAAATTGGTTTGTCGGTAACTAATATAAAAATAATATAAATGCGGAAAATTAACTGCGCGGCCCCACACTACTGCCCACCCCGAGAAGCGGAGCACGTATATCAAAAGTAGAAATATTCGGGTCTTGATTTGAATCGGATCCTTCGTCCAGCTCGCGTTGATCCTCGGTCGGCCTCGTTTCCGGTTGTTGCGTTGTCCTGCGCGCCCGTCCTGAGGTCTGTATTTGCTACCTCCGAGGTGCGTCCTCCATCGTCCTTTTTCCTTGCGTGCTTTTTCTCCGATCCGATGTCGTCCGATTGTGCGCCCGGTACCTGTTTGGGACCTGAAACTATATACGCCGGTTTTAAACGATTAATTGAAATGGCTTCTGATGATCCGTTGGTTTTTTCTATTACGAAGTACTTATCGTGGCGTTCGAGAACACGGAAAGGTCCTTGATATGGTGCCTCGAATGGTTTTCGAGCGCGGTCGATGCGTACCCATACGTGGCTTGATTTGTGGAGTTCTGATGGAATGAATGATTTGGGGGCTGAGTGAATGTTTCCTTGAGAGAGTTGGGCGAAATCGATTTGCGTCATTTTCTTGGCTAATTCGGAGATGAATTTTGAATTGGATTTTGACGACGAATTGGCGATCATTGGCCTCGGGCATAATAGGGTGGTTCCGGTGACGGTGGTGAACGGTGAATAACCCGATTCGTTGGGGAGACTGCGTAAACCAAGGAGAACTATGGGTAAAGCGGGGAGCCAATCTTGTTTTCGAGCGATGATTGCTGTCTTGATGGTGCGATGAGATCTTTCAATTATTCCGTTGGTCTGAGGGCGATACGACAAAGTTCTTAGTCGGTGAAATCCGATGAGAGCTGAGAGTTCCCTAAAGAGTTCGGATTCGAATTGGGATCCGCGGTCCGTTATGACTTGCAGTGGTACACCAAATCTTGAAATCCATACATCGAGAAATGCGTGTGCTATTGATGTGGCTGTAGTATCAATCAGAGGATATGCTTCTATCCATCTTGTGGCACGATCGATGCAGGTTAGGAGATATCTATATGGGGAAGGATATGTTTGACCGGGCAAAGTGGTTGGCGGTAAGGGACCGACGATGTCGATATGTACCGTTTCAAATCTTGAACTTGGTAAATCGAAGGGGGTTATTTCTGATTTTGTATGGCGAGAAATTTTTGAGGATTGACATGATTCACAATTTCGGGACCAAGTTCGAATATCCTTATTCATTGAGGGCCAAAAGTATCTTGATTTAATGATACGAAGTGATTGCTTGATGCCTGGATGAGAAATATTATGAAATTGATTGAAGATGGAAGATCGATGCTGCTTGGGAACAAAAGGACGGGGATATGGCGTGGATGTATCGCAATATAAAGTTGTAT
The DNA here is from genome assembly GCA_023014485.1 of Bathynomus jamesi. Classification (NCBI taxonomy): domain Eukaryota; kingdom Metazoa; phylum Arthropoda; class Malacostraca; order Isopoda; family Cirolanidae; genus Bathynomus; species Bathynomus jamesi. The sequence goes on along the minus strand of JAJOZX010001677.1, from coordinate 468,054 downwards.
TTTCTGGAAACGGGAACGGCTTGAGACGTGGGAGAAATTCTTGCGTTTCTTGATCTTTTTGTTGAGATTCCGCGATTGCTGATAAATCGAAAGCGTCGATATGTACTGCGTTTACGTTGCGTGAAAGGCAGTCCGCTACGACGTTTTCGGATCCACAGATATGTATTACATCGCATACGTATTCCGTGATGGCAGACCAATGACGTTGTTGTCGGTCTGTCTTGGCTCGTAAGGGACTCTTGTAGGCAGAAACCATCGGTTTGTGATCCGTGAAGAGTATTACTTGACGACCTTCTAAAAATTGACGGAAATGCAGGACGGCTAGGTATGCTGCGAGTAATTCTCTATCGTATGCGGCGTACGCTTGCTGAGTTGTAGTTAATTTCTTGGAAAAGAAGGCGATGGGAACTGGTGTGCTGTCGATTATTTGATGAAGAACTGCTCCAGCTGCTATTTGTGAGCAGTCCGTAACTAAATGAAGGATTGAGCTTGATGGAAGAGGATGACAAAGCGTAACGGCGTTCCGTAGTGCATCCTTGACATCTTGAAAGGCTTGAATTGCTTCGTCGTTCCACTGTAGACTTTTGCTTTTGACTTGAGTTCTGACGATTTCACTTAAAGGTGAGACTAAATCGGCGTAACGGGGTATCATATGGCGATAGAATCCCGTCATTCCTAGGAATCTTCTGAGGCTTTGGTAATCTTGCGGTTGGGGAATATCTTGAATTTCGGAGACTTTGTTTACAGGAGGACGAATGCCTGCTGGGGAAACTTCATGACCCAGAAATTCAATTTTGGATTGCTGAAATATGCATTTTTCTAAGGAAATTCTTAAATTGTGTTCTTGAAGGATCTTGAATACGCATTCTAAGTCTTTCAAATGGTCAACTGCGTTATTTGAATGGACTAAAATATCGTCGATACACAAATACGCAGTCAACTCCTCTGAAAATTGTATCCATGAAGCGTTGAAATGTTGCAGGGACGTTTCTTAAACCAAATGGCATGTATAAATACTGAAATAAACCAAATGGAGTTGTTATAGCCGTTTTCTCGATATCTTCTGGGTGAACTGGAATTTGGTGATATGCTCTGACTAGATCGATTTTGCTAAAGCATGATTTTCCGTGCAGAGATGTTGACAGACTTCTTATATGAGGAAGTGGATATCTGTCCGGTTTCGTGACAGCGTTTAGGCTTCTATAATCACCACACGCCCGCCATTCGCCTGGTATCTTCTTCGGAACGAGGTGTAACGGTGAGGCCCATGGTGATTTTGAGGGTTCTATAATTCCATCTTGAAGTAAGTTGTTGAAAGTAGCCTTAGCTGAGGATAATTTATCGGGTGGAAGACGTCGAGGGCTTGCAAACACTGGTGGTGCGCTGCAAGTGTCGATGGTATGCTTGACAGTGTTGGTGGAAACTTTCTGCGGTTGAGCTGGTTTCAGTAGTGAGGAGTACTTGTCAAGCAGGTTCCTGATTTCTTGAGGTAATTTGTCGGTAGGGTTAATATTGATGAGGTGAAGGTCTTTGGATTGCACAGGTTTAGTAGTGGCTTGAAGAGTTGTTGCTCTATCCTTCAAAATGCCATGCTTGCAGTCCACAAGGATGTCATAATGGGATAGAAAATCGGCGCCGAGAAGTGGACTGGAGACTTGGGCGACGACGAATGGCCACCTGAATATTCTTCGTAATTTAGGAATTGATATGTCCAGTGTTACTTCTCCGAATATTTCGAGCGGCTGACCGTTTGCGGTGGAAATCTTTACTGCGGTTGGGTGGAGTTGACAATCATTGACACAAGTTGGTGGTAAAATTGAGATGCTCGCTCCTGTGTCAATGATAAAATTGACCTTCAGACTGGCGATGCGAGCTGCGACTGAGATCAGCGGCAGGCCGGACGTCGCGTTAATCACAGCCTGCTTATCTAGTTTTCCGACGTTTCTCTTGATGGTGAGGAAGATCTTGAATTTGGGCGTGACGAGGGGAGCAGCTTGGCGTCATCTTTATTTGGCCACTTGCACCATGGCCTGCAGGTCCTTGCTTGGGGGCCATAATAAAGGTGCGCGCGGCACACCACCGGCCGCTGATTCTCGCTGAAGGGTTTTAGGCCGATGGGGATATTCGTTCTTGGGCTTGTATTGGCTCGAGTTGACGTTGGCGCCGCGTAGCAGCTTTGTTGAGCGAACGGTATTAACTCATCGGCTAGTTTGCCGAGTTGAGTTAGCGTCAGCTCCTTTTGTGCTGCTACGACGGGCGCTATTGAGGATGGGAGCGCCTGGATGAATTTATGCTTCACCAAATCATCGCTGACGCCCACCTTCAGTGCCGTTTGGTGGATATCTTGAAGGAATTGGGAGGGCTTTCCAGTGAGAGGAGTGTTGGAGATGAGTCGTTCGAAGAGTTCTGGCTTCGTCTTTTCGTAATTACTCACGATTTCTTCTTTTAAATCGGTGTACGACTTGTTGGAGAGAGTTGCTGCTGAAATTCGTGAGACGACTTCGGGGGGTAACGAGGCTAGAACATGGAAAAATTTGGTCTCTTCGGATGTTATTCTGGAAATGTGTAATTGTGCCTCCATGATGGAGAACCATCCTGCGGCCGACGCTTCAGAAAACGTGGGTGGCTTGATGGTGACATGGTGCACTCCTGATTAGCCAAGCCTTCTCCATGAGGCTGTAACTCAAATGTTTCATCTTGACTATCTGTGTTTTTGCTGATTTCTAAAGCATAGAGTTTTTGTATAGGTCTCTTTAACTTTCCTCCTGAAGTCTTTACCAGTGCAGACCTAACTAAATTGTCTTTGCCAACAAACAACTCTTCAATTATGCCAAGCTTCCAGCATTGCCTTGGTCTTTCATCCCCAATCATTACCACGTCTCCCACCTTGATACAATTTGCATTGGAGCCCTTTACCTTGCCTGATGGGTAATAATTGAGTTCTGGCAAGTATTCCATCTGCCACCTCTTCCATAACTGATCTTGTAGCTCTTCAAGGTACCTGAACCGTCTGGTTAACTCTCCTTGAGTGCTCTGGATAGGCTGCAAGTCTTCTGGCACACTGGGGCTTGATGTTAATCGTTTACCACAAAGAAAATGATTTGGTGTCAATGGCTCTGCATCCTGCATACTGTTGTAAACAAAAGTGATAGGCCTACTGTTCACCATTGCTTCTACTTCACATAAAACAGTGCAGAATTCTTCTTTGCTCAAATGAGCATTAGCTAAAAGTTTCTTTAATGGACACTTTACACTTCTCACTAGCCTTTCCCAAAATCCTCCCCACCATGGTGCTCTCTCAACAATAAACTCCCACTGTACCCCTTGGTGTGAAAAGTAGGATTGGAATCCTTCCTCTTTTAGCAAGGACCAAATTTCTTGGAGTTCCTTTGCAGCCTTTTTGAAGGTTTTTGCATTATCCGATATGATTTTATTTGGGAAACCCCTTCTTGTTTCTCCCTTAATGTTGTTGGTAAATCTATATACCCATGCTGTCACTCTTAACAATCTTTTCAGACTGCTAATGTCCTCAAGCCTCAATATGGGGTCCTGCTGCATAACTTGACAACTGTTCACAGCGCATTTTCTCACCTCACTCACCCATGCTTCTTCAGCCTGGCATTCTCCTACAATAGGCTGATTAGAAGGCCAGTTTTTACTTCCAAGTTTTAGCCACTCTGGCCCATTCCACCACAAACTTGACTGTGAAAGATCTTCCACTGAAATTCCTCGTGTTGGTAAATCAGCGGGGTTTTGGATGCCTGGACAATGCGTCCATTGCTTGGGATCTGTGTGCGCTTGAATTTCCTCCACCCTATTGGCAACAAATGGTTTCCATTTCCTTGCCTGACTTCTTAACCAGTGCCAAACTATAGTGGAGTCTGTCCAATAATAGCTTGGAATTTCAGAGAGGGCCAAAGACTTTTGCCCTATAACTGCAAGCCGACTAGCAATAACTGCACCCATCAATTCCAACCTTGGAACAGAAAGCCTTTTCAAAGGTGCTACTCTGCTCTTTGCAGCAACCAACCTGCAACTTACTTCCTCTTGCAATGCGCCTCTTATATAAATACAAGTTGCATAGGCTTCCTCACTTGCATCACAAAAGATGTGCAGCTCCAAATTGTCTGGACTATTGTTCAACTCTCCAAAGTACCATCTTGGGATTTCAATGTCTCCAAGATGTGCCAATTCCTTGAACCAATATTTCCACCTTACCACCATATGATCAGGTAACTCTTGGTCCCAACCAAGTCCAATTTCCAAGAGGCTCTGAAACCAAATTTTTTACTTTATCACAAATGGAGCCAGGAATCCAAGAGGATCAAAGACCTTTGAAGCCAAACTAAGAGCTGTACGTTTTGTCCACCTTGTCTCATTCTCAGCCAGCTCTACTAAAGATTTCCCATTGAAGGTAAACAAATCATCATCTTGCTGCCAAACAATGCCTAGCACCTTTGCATCTATTGCCCACAACTCCTTAATACCAGAATCCTCAATACTTTCTGCTGCATCAGGTACTACACAGGAATGACTCATAAACTCTTGTAATTGCGAATGATTGGTCTGCCATTTTCTAAGCTCCATGCCAGCCTCCCTCATTATAGCTCTAGCCTCCATGAATATCTGTTTAGTCATTTCTGTATTATCCACGGAACACAGCAAATCATCAACATAAAAATGTTTCCTTATGTGTTCAATAGTGTTAGGATAGACTTCAGAATATTTCTTAAAATGGTACTGCATAGTAGCTGCCAACAGAAATGGACTAGAGCTGAGGCCAAACAACACTGACTTCATTCTATATGCTTGAACCTTAGGTTCATTTTCCAACAAGTCTTTCGTATCCACCTACAGATACCTTACTGCATCTCTGTCCTCTGGTTTTAACTTTATCCGCAAAAAGGCTTGCTTCACATCAGCAGTCAATGCTACTCTACCAAACCTGAATCTCAGTAACAAGGAAAATAAATCTGCATTTAAATTTGGCCCAGCATCCAAACAGTCATTCAAGGACACACCACCTTTGTCCTTGGCTGAGCCATCAAAAACTACCCTCAGTTTGGTAGTAGTTTTGTCTCGCCGTACCACTGCATGGTGTGGAAGATAATGTGCCTCCTGGCTCACCAGCTCACCTTGCACCCTTTCAGCATAGCCCTCCCTTACATAACTTAGGATGGCCTCATCGTATTCAATTAACAACTCCTCATTTTTTCTTAGCCTGTACAATGAAGTCTCCAACCTCCGATTAGCTAGCTGAAGGTTTGAACCGGGTTTGCAAGAATCCTTCCATGGTAGGCCAACTTCATAGCAACCATCTCTAAACCCAATCCCTTTTTCAAATTGCTCTAAAACATCATTGTTCACTGTACTTGCCTGGTTGTCCTTTATGCCAATAGATTCAAGTTCCCAAAACGCTTTCAAATGCCTTTCCAGACCATGGCTGTTCTCCTCAATCTTAACAAAAAGAGCCTTAACTTCCATTTCATTGCAATAACTACCATGTAGCATCCAGCCTAGCTTACTTTCAATAGCTACCGGGCCTTGAGATGTACGGACAATATTACCAGTGATGAAGTCCCAATAATAGCCAGCTCCAATCAAAAGACTAATATCTTCTGTTCCCTCAAACTTATTATTGCCCAAATTAATTCCTTTAACTTGCAATTCTTGGACACATGCCATATCTAAACAAGTAGTGACTGGAGCACAAAGTTCCTCAATCTCTACAGCTTGGACCTTGATAGTGGGACTTTGCGGTAACAACCCCTTAACCAAAACTTCTACCTTCTTAAATTTGGTTCGGTTTTGAACGGAACCCCCAAACCCAGAAATTCTTAAATTTTCCCTCTTAAGTTCTTTAAACTTCAATTTTCTGGAAATTCTGGTCTTAATAAAACTACACTGGCTACCACTATCAAACAACACTCTTACAGTAGCTTCTCCCTCATTCCCAATTAATAAGGCTGCAGTTGTTTGCAATAATCCCACTTTACTTTTACTCCCTTGCATAGCAGTGGCATGTGCCACTGATGTCTCTACTTCTGGGTAGGCCTACTAAGAGTGTTTTCACACAATAATGGCTGATGCCTACCATGACATTTTTTGCACAAAATTTGAAACTTACAAAACCTTGCTCTATGACCTTTCAAAAAACATTTAAAACATGCTGTGGACTTAGTTACCCTGTCCTTTCTCTCCTCAAAGGGTAAGGCCTCAGCCACCTCACATTTATATGACTTGTGGTTGCCTTCGCAAAATATGCATTCCTTGATTCCCTTTAATTTATTCTCGGAGGAGGCATGTAGAGCTGACACTGTACCTGGGCTATTCCTTTTTGTGGAAACTTTGGTGCTGTGCCTGCCTTTGTCCCCTTGTTTACCATCCCACTGTGCAAACTCAACTCCCTCTCGTCTTGCTAATTCTGTGCCTAAAAGACTTAACATCTGTTGAAGGGGGATGTACACATGTTCTGCAGAGTGTCCCCTACTTAATTCAAGCAAAATTGAGCTACGCAATTTAGACTCCAGTGTAGGAACCAACATTATACCATACTTTTCCATTCCTACACCCAAGTTGTCCAGGGACCTAGTTCTAATTTCAAATTCATCATATAACTGCCGTAACTCCTTGACACTATTAGGATTATTAACAGGAGGTATAGCTAAAAGTGCACGGAGGTGGCTTTAATTAAGATCTCTGGCTTACCAAACCGTTTCTTTAATATATCCAAGCCACATTATAATTAGCCTCTGTTAATGCTAATCCTGCTATAGTCTTTGCTGCCTCCCCTTCCAAGAGGGACCGCAAATAATTAAACTTCTCCACGGCATTAACACTTGACTAGAATGAACTGCTGATTGAAAACTGTCTGCCCATCCTTGCCATTCCTGTATACTCCCAGAAAATGTTTTGAGTACAAGCCTCGGTAATTGAACTACAGATCTGTTAACCTTAACTTCTATTAGACCTGGTCTCTTGTAGCTGGTTCCTTCTTGGTGCTACTTGTAGTTGCCGGAAGAATGAAGGATACGAGAGGCAAGCTATCGCTTTGTTGGGTATCTCTTTTAGGGGCCTCTCGTGTCCTCTTCTCTCCCTGTCGTTTGGGGGGTTGGCGTCTTGAAGGAAAAGCCGGTCGTTTTCAGAGTTTATTGAGTTCTTGGTTGGCTGAGGTTATTTTACAGAAGATTTTGTTATTCTATATACAGCTGAATTAATTAAATATATATATATAAATTTATGTACAATACTTATTTATAAAGATTATATATGATTCTTAAAATTACACAATGATAAAATATATACAATTTGGTACGCGCAAAATTGGTTTGTCGGTAACTAATATAAAAATAATATAAATGCGGAAAATTAACTGCGCGGCCCCACACTACTGCCCACCCCGAGAAGCGGAGCACGTATATCAAAAGTAGAAATATTCGGGTCTTGATTTGAATCGGATCCTTCGTCCAGCTCGCGTTGATCCTCGGTCGGCCTCGTTTCCGGTTGTTGCGTTGTCCTGCGCGCCCGTCCTGAGGTCTGTATTTGCTACCTCCGAGGTGCGTCCTCCATCGTCCTTTTTCCTTGCGTGCTTTTTCTCCGATCCGATGTCGTCCGATTGTGCGCCCGGTACCTGTGTGGGACCTGAAACTATATACGCCGGTTTTAAACGATTAATTGAAATGGCTTCTGATGATCCGTTGGTTTTTTCTATTACGAAGTACTTATCGTGGCGTTCGAGAACACGGAAAGGTCCTTGATATGGTGCCTCGAATGGTTTTCGAACGCGGTCGATGCGTACCCATACGTGGCTTGATTTGTGGAGTTCCGATGGAATGAATGATTTGGGGGCTGAGTGAATGTTTCCTTGAGAGAGTTGGGCGAAATCGATTTGCGTCATTTTCTTGGCTAATTCGGAGATGAATTTTGAATTGGATTTTGACGACGAATTGGCGATCATTGGCCTCGGGCATAATAGGGTGGTTCCGGTGACGGTGGTGAACGGTGAATAACCCGATTCGTTGGGGAGACTGCGTAAACCAAGGAGAACTATGGGTAAAGCGGGGAGCCAATCTTGTTTTCGAGCGATGATTGCTGTCTTGATGGTGCGATGAGATCTTTCAATTATTCCGTTGGTCTGAGGGCGATACGACAAAGTTCTTAGTCGGTGAAATCCGATGAGAGCTGAGAGTTCCCTAAAGAGTTCGGATTCGAATTGGGATCCGCGGTCCGTTATGACTTGCAGTGGTACACCAAATCTTGAAATCCATACATCGAGAAATGCGTGTGCTATTGATGTGGCTGTAGTATCAATCAGAGGATATGCTTCTATCCATCTTGTGGCACGATCGATGCAGGTTAGGAGATATCTATATGGGGAAGGATATGTTTGACCGGGCAAAGTGGTTGGCGGTAAGGGACCGACGATGTCGATATGTACCGTTTCAAATCTTGAACTTGGTAAATCGAAGGGGGTTATTTCTGATTTTGTATGGCGAGAAATTTTTGAGGATTGACATGATTCACAATTTCGGGACCAAGTTCGAATATCCTTATTCATTGAGGGCCAAAAGTATCTTGATTTAATGATACGAAGTGATTGCTTGATGCCTGGATGAGAAATATTATGAAATTGATTGAAGATGGAAGATCGATGCTGCTTGGGAACAAAAGGACGGGGATATGGCGTGGATGTATCGCAATATAAAGTTGTATTTTCTGGAAACGGGAACGGCTTGAGACGTGGGAGAAATTCTTGCGTTTCTTGATCTTTTTGTTGAGATTCCGCGATTGCTGATAAATCGAAAGCGTCGATATGTACTGCGTTTACGTTGCGTGAAAGGCAGTCCGCTACGACGTTTTCGGATCCACAGATATGTATTACATCGCATACGTATTCCGTGATGGCAGACCAATGACGTTGTTGTCGGTCTGTCTTGGCTCGTAAGGGACTCTTGTAGGCAGAAACCATCGGTTTGTGATCCGTGAAGAGTATTACTTGACGACCTTCTAAAAATTGACGGAAATGCAGGACGGCTAGGTATGCTGCGAGTAATTCTCTATCGTATGCGGCGTACGCTTGCTGAGTTGTAGTTAATTTCTTGGAAAAGAAGGCGATGGGAACTGGTGTGCTGTCGATTATTTGATGAAGAACTGCTCCAGCTGCTATTTGTGAGCAGTCCGTAACTAAATGAAGGATTGAGCTTGATGGAAGAGGATGACAAAGCGTAACGGCGTTCCGTAGTGCATCCTTGACATCTTGAAAGGCTTGAATTGCTTCGTCGTTCCACTGTAGACTTTTGCTTTTGACTTGAGTTCTGACGATTTCACTTAAAGGTGAGACTAAATCGGCGTAACGGGGTATCATATGGCGATAGAATCCCGTCATTCCTAGGAATCTTCTGAGGCTTTGGTAATCTTGCGGTTGGGGAATATCTTGAATTTCGGAGACTTTGTTTACAGGAGGACGAATGCCTGCTGGGGAAACTTCATGACCCAGAAATTCAATTTTGGATTGCTGAAATATGCATTTTTCTAAGGAAATTCTTAAATTGTGTTCTTGAAGGATCTTGAATACGCGTTCTAAGTCTTTCAAATGGTCAACTGCGTTATTTGAATGGACTAAAATATCGTCGAGATACACAAATACGCAGTCAACTCCTCTGAAAATTGTATCCATGAAGCGTTGAAATGTTGCAGGGGCGTTTCTTAAACCAAATGGCATGTATAAATACTGAAATAAACCAAATGGAGTTGTTATAGCCGTTTTCTCGATATCTTCTGGGTGGACTGGAATTTGGTGATATGCTCTGACTAGATCGATTTTGCTAAAGCATGATTTTCCGTGCAGAGATGTTGACAGACTTCTTATATGAGGAAGTGGATATCTGTCCGGTTTTCGTGACAGCGTTTTAGGCTTCTATAATCACCACACGCCCGCCATTCGCCTGGTATCTTCTTCGGAACGAGGTGTAACGGTGAGGCCCATGGTGATTTTGAGGGTTCTATAATTCCATCTCGAAGTAAGTTGTTGAAAGTAGCCTTAGCTGAGGATAATTTATCGGTGGAAGGACGTCGAGGGCTTGCAAACACTGGTGGTGCGCTGCAAGTGTCGATGGTATGCTTGACAGTTTGTGGAAACTTTCTGCGGTTGAGCTGGTTTTCAGTAGTGAGGAGTACTTGTCAAGCAGGTTCCTGATTTCTTGAGGTATTTGTCGGTAGGGTTTATTGATGAGGTGAAGGTCTTTGGATTGCACAGGTTTAGTAGTGGCTTGAAGAGTTGTTGCTCTATCCTTCAAAATGCCATGCTTGCAGTCCACAAGGATGTCATAATGGGATAGAAAATCGGCGCCGAGAAGTGGACTGAGACTTGGGCGACGACGAATGGCCACCTGAATATTCTTCGTAATTTAGGAATTGATATGTCCAGTGTTACTTCTCCGAATATTTCGAGCGGCTGACCGTTTGCGGTGGAAATCTTTACTGCGGTTGGGTGGAGTTGACAATCATTGACACAAGTTGGTGGTAAAATTGAGATGCTCGCTCCTGTGTCAATGATAAAATTGACCTTCAGACTGGCGATGCGAGCTGCGACTGAGATCAGCGGCAGGCCGGGACGTCGCGTTAATCACAGCCTGCTTATCTAGTTTTCCGACGTTTCTCTTGATGGTGAGGAAGATCTTGAATTTGGGCGTGACGAGGGGAGCAGCTTGGCGTCATCTTTATTTGGCCACTTGCACCATGGCCTGCAGGTCCTTGCTTGGGGGCCATAATAAAGGTGCGCGCGGCACACCACCGGCCGCTGATTCTCGCTGAAGGGTTTTAGGGCCGATGGGGATATTCGTTCTTGGGCTTGTATTGGCTCGAGTTGACGTTGGCGCCGCGTAGCAGCTTTGTTGAGCGAACGGTATTAACTCATCGGCTAGTTTGCCGAGTTGAGTTAGCGTCAGCTCCTTTTGTGCTGCTACGACGGGCGCTATTGAGGATGGGAGCGCCTGGATGAATTTATGCTTCACCAAATCATCGCTGACGCCCACCTTCAGTGCCGTTTGGTGGATATCTTAAGGAATTGGGAGGCTTTCCAGTGAGAGGAGTGTTGGAGATGAGTCGTTCGAAGAGTTCTGGCTTCGTCTTTTCGTAATTACTCACGATTTCTTCTTTTAAATCGGTGTACGACTTGTTGGAGAGAGTTGCTGCTGAAATTCGTGAGACGACTTCGGGGGTAACGAGGCTAGAACATGGAAAAATTTGGTCTCTTCGGATGTTATTCTGGAAATGTGTAATTGTGCCTCCATGATGGAGAACCATCCTGCGGCCGACGCTTCAGAAACGTGGGTGGCTGATGGTGACATGGTGCACTCCTGATTAGCCAAGCCTTCTCCATGAGGCTGTAACTCAAATGTTTCATCTTGACTATCTGTGTTTTTGCTGATTTCTAAAGCATAGAGTTTTTGTATAGGTCTCTTTAACTTTCCTCCTGAAGTCTTTACCAGTGCAGACCTAACTAAATTGTCTTTGCCAACAAACAACTCTTCAATTATGCCAAGCTTCCAGCATTGCCTTGGTCTTTCATCCCCAATCATTACCACGTCTCCCACCTGATACAATTTGCATTGGAGCCCTTTACCTTGCCTGATGGGTAATAATTGAGTTCTGGCAAGTATTCCATCTGCCACCTCTTCCATAACTGATCTTGTAGCTCTTCAAGGTACCTGAACCGTCTGGTTAACTTCTCCTTGAGTGCTCTGGATAGGCTGCAAGTCTTCTGGCACACTGGGGCTTGATGTTAATCGTTTACCACAAAGAAAATGATTTGGTGTCAATGGCTCTGCATCCTGCATACTGTTAAACAAAAGTGATAGGCCTACTGTTCACCATTGCTTCTACTTCACATAAACAGTGCAGAATTCTTCTTTGCTCAAATGAGCATTAGCTAAAATTTCTTTAATGGACACTTTACACTTCTCACTAGCCTTTCCCAAAATCCTCCCCACCATGGTGCTCTCTCAACAATAAACTCCCACTGTACCCTTGGTGTGAAAAGTAGGATTGGAATCCTTCCTCTTTTAGCAAGGACCAAATTTCTTGGAGTTCCTTTGCAGCCTTTTTGAAGGTTTTTGCATTATCCGATATATTTTATTTGGGAAACCCCTTCTGTTTCTCCCTTAATGTTGTTGGTAAATCTATATACCCATGCTGTCACTCTTAACAATCTTTTCAGACTGCTAATGTCCTCAAGCCTCAATATGGGGTCCTGCTGCATAACTTGACAACTGTTCACAGCGCATTTTCTCACCTCACTCACCCATGCTTCTTCAGCCTGGCATTCTCCTACAATAGGCTGATTAGAAGGCCAGTTTTTACTTCCAAGTTTTAGCCACTCTGGCCCATTCCACCACAAACTTGACTGTGAAAGATCTTCCACTGAAATTCCTCGTGTTGGTAAATCAGCGGGTTTTGGATGCCTGGACAATGCGTCCATTGCTTGGGATCTGTGTGCGCTTGAATTTCCTCCACCCTATTGGCAACAAATGGTTTCCATTTCCTTGCCTGACTTCTTAACCAGTGCCAAACTATAGTGGAGTCTGTCCAATAATAGCTTGGAATTTCAGAGAGGGCCAAAGACTTTTGCCCTATAACTGCAAGCCGACTAGCAATAACTGCACCCATCAATTCCAACCTTGGAACAGAAAGCCTTTTCAAAGGTGCTACTCTGCTCTTTGCAGCAACCAACCTGCAACTTACTTCCTCTTGCAATGCGCCTCTTATATAAATACAAGTTGCATAGGCTTCCTCACTTGCATCACAAAAGATGTGCAGCTCCAAATTGTCTGGACTATTGTTCAACTCTCCAAAGTACCATCTTGGGATTTCAATGTCTCCAAGATGTGCCAATTCCTTGAACCAATATTTCCACCTTACCACCATATGATCAGGTAACTCTTGGTCCCAACCAAGTCCAATTTCCAAGAGGCTCTGAAACCAAATTTTTTACTTTATCACAAATGGAGCCAGGAATCCAAGAGGATCAAAGACCTTTGAAGCCAAACTAAGAGCTGTACGTTTTGTCCACCTTGTCTCATTCTCAGCCAGCTCTACTAAAGATTTCCCATTGAAGGTAAACAAATCATCATCTTGCTGCCAAACAATGCCTAGCACCTTTGCATCTATTGCCCACAACTCCTTAATACCAGAATCCTCAATACTTTCTGCTGCATCAGGTACTACACAGGAATGACTCATAAACTCTTGTAATTGCGAATGATTGGTCTGCCATTTTCTAAGCTCCATGCCAGCCTCCCTCATTATAGCTCTAGCCTCCATGAATATCTGTTTAGTCATTTCTGTATTATCCACGGAACACAGCAAATCATCAACATAAAAATGTTTCCTTATGTGTTCAATAGTGTTAGGATAGACTTCAGAATATTTCTTAAAATGGTACTGCATAGTAGCTGCCAACAGAAATGGACTAGAGCTGAGGCCAAACAACACTGACTTCATTCTATATGCTTGAACCTTAGGTTCATTTTCCAACAAGTCTTTCGTATCCACCTACAGATACCTTACTGCATCTCTGTCCTCTGGTTTTAACTTTATCCGCAAAAAGGCTTGCTTCACATCAGCAGTCAATGCTACTCTACCAAACCTGAATCTCAGTAACAAGGAAAATAAATCTGCATTTAAATTTGGCCCAGCATCCAAACAGTCATTCAAGGACACACCACCTTTGTCCTTGGCTGAGCCATCAAAAACTACCCTCAGTTTGGTAGTAGTTTTGTCTCGCCGTACCACTGCATGGTGTGGAAGATAATGTGCCTCCTGGCTCACCAGCTCACCTTGCACCCTTTCAGCATAGCCCTCCCTTACATAACTTAGGATGGCCTCATCGTATTCAATTAACAACTCCTCATTTTTTCTTAGCCTGTACAATGAAGTCTCCAACCTCCGATTAGCTAGCTGAAGGTTTGAACCGGGTTTGCAAGAATCCTTCCATGGTAGGCCAACTTCATAGCAACCATCTCTAAACCCAATCCCTTTTTCAAATTGCTCTAAAACATCATTGTTCACTGTACTTGCCTGGTTGTCCTTTATGCCAATAGATTCAAGTTCCCAAAACGCTTTCAAATGCCTTTCCAGACCATGGCTGTTCTCCTCAATCTTAACAAAAAGAGCCTTAACTTCCATTTCATTGCAATAACTACCATGTAGCATCCAGCCTAGCTTACTTTCAATAGCTACCGGGCCTTGAGATGTACGGACAATATTACCAGTGATGAAGTCCCAATAATAGCCAGCTCCAATCAAAAGACTAATATCTTCTGTTCCCTCAAACTTATTATTGCCCAAATTAATTCCTTTAACTTGCAATTCTTGGACACATGCCATATCTAAACAAGTAGTGACTGGAGCACAAAGTTCCTCAATCTCTACAGCTTGGACCTTGATAGTGGGACTTTGCGGTAACAACCCCTTAACCAAAACTTCTACCTTCTTAAATTTGGTTCGGTTTTGAACGGAACCCCCAAACCCAGAAATTCTTAAATTTTCCCTCTTAAGTTCTTTAAACTTCAATTTTCTGGAAATTCTGGTCTTAATAAAACTACACTGGCTACCACTATCAAACAACACTCTTACAGTAGCTTCTCCCTCATTCCCAATTAATAAGGCTGCAGTTGTTTGCAATAATCCCACTTTACTTTTACTCCCTTGCATAGCAGTGGCATGTGCCACTGATGTCTCTACTTCTGGGGTAGGCCTACTAAGAGTGTTTTCACACAATAATGGCTGATGCCTACCATGACATTTTTTGCACAAAATTTGAAACTTACAAAACCTTGCTCTATGACCTTTCAAAAAACATTTAAAACATGCTGTGGACTTAGTTACCCTGTCCTTTCTCTCCTCAAAGGGTAAGGCCTCAGCCACCTCACATTTATATGACTTGTGGTTGCCTTCGCAAAATATGCATTCCTTGATTCCCTTTAATTTATTCTCGGAGGAGGCATGTAGAGCTGACACTGTACCTGGGCTATTCCTTTTTGTGGAAACTTTGGTGCTGTGCCTGCCTTTGTCCCCTTGTTTACCATCCCACTGTGCAAACTCAACTCCCTCTCGTCTTGCTAATTCTGTGCCTAAAAGACTTAACATCTGTTGAAGGGGGATGTACACATGTTCTGCAGAGTGTCCCCTACTTAATTCAAGCAAAATTGAGCTACGCAATTTAGACTCCAGTGTAGGAACCAACATTATACCATACTTTTCCATTCCTACACCCAAGTTGTCCAGGGACCTAGTTCTAATTTCAAATTCATCATATAACTGCCGTAACTCCTTGACACTATTAGGATTATTAACAGGAGGTATAGCTAAAAGTGCACGGAGGTGGCTTTTAATTAAGATCTCTGGCTTACCAAACCGTTTCTTTAATATATCCCAAGCCACATTATAATTAGCCTCTGTTAATGCTAATCCTGCTATAGTCTTTGCTGCCTCCCCTTCCAAGAGGGACCGCAAATAATTAAACTTCTCCACGGCATTAACACTTGACTAGAATGAACTGCTGATTGAAAACTGTCTGCCCATCCTTGCCATTCCTGTATACTCCCAAAAAATGTTTTGAGTACAAGCCTCGGTAATTGAACTACAGATCTGTTAACCTTAACTTCTATTAGACCTGGTCTCTTGTAGCTGGTTCCTTCTTGGTGCTACTTGTAGTTGCCAGGAAGAATGAAGGATACGAGAGGCAAGCTATCGCTTTGTTGGGTATCTCTTTCAGGGGCCTCTCGTGTCCTCTTCTCTCCCTGTCGTTTGGGGGGTTGGCGTCTTGAAGGAAAAGCCGGTCGTTTTCAGAGTTTATTGAGTTCTTGGTTGGCTGAGGTTATTTTACAGAAGATTTTGTTATTCTATATACAGCTGAATTAATTAAATATATATATATAAATTTATGTACAATACTTATTTATAAAGATTATATATGATTCTTAAAATTACACAATGATAAAATATATACAATTTGGTACGCGCAAAATTGGTTTGTCGGTAACTAATATAAAAATAATATAAATGCGGAAAATTAACTGCGCGGCCCCACACTACTGCCCACCCCGAGAAGCGGAGCACGTATATCAAAAGTAGAAATATTCGGGTCTTGATTTGAATCGGATCCTTCGTCCAGCTCGCGTTGATCCTCGGTCGGCCTCGTTTCCGGTTGTTGCGTTGTCCTGCGCGCCCGTCCTGAGGTCTGTATTTGCTACCTCCGAGGTGCGTCCTCCATCGTCCTTTTTCCTTGCGTGCTTTTTCTCCGATCCGATGTCGTCCGATTGTGCGCCCGGTACCTGTGTGGGACCTGAAACTATATACGCCGGTTTTAAACGATTAATTGAAATGGCTTCTGATGATCCGTTGGTTTTTTCTATTACGAAGTACTTATCGTGGCGTTCGAGAACACGGAAAGGTCCTTGATATGGTGCCTCGAATGGTTTTCGAACGCGGTCGATGCGTACCCATACGTGGCTTGATTTGTGGAGTTCCGATGGAATGAATGATTTGGGGGCTGAGTGAATGTTTCCTTGAGAGAGTTGGGCGAAATCGATTTGCGTCATTTTCTTGGCTAATTCGGAGATGAATTTTGAATTGGATTTTGACGACGAATTGGCGATCATTGGCCTCGGGCATAATAGGGTGGTTCCGGTGACGGTGGTGAACGGTGAATAACCCGATTCGTTGGGGAGACTGCGTAAACCAAGGAGAACTATGGGTAAAGCGGGGAGCCAATCTTGTTTTCGAGCGATGATTGCTGTCTTGATGGTGCGATGAGATCTTTCAATTATTCCGTTGGTCTGAGGGCGATACGACAAAGTTCTTAGTCGGTGAAATCCGATGAGAGCTGAGAGTTCCCTAAAGAGTTCGGATTCGAATTGGGATCCGCGGTCCGTTATGACTTGCAGTGGTACACCAAATCTTGAAATCCATACATCGAGAAATGCGTGTGCTATTGATGTGGCTGTAGTATCAATCAGAGGATATGCTTCTATCCATCTTGTGGCACGATCGATGCAGGTTAGGAGATATCTATATGGGGAAGGATATGTTTGACCGGGCAAAGTGGTTGGCGGTAAGGGACCGACGATGTCGATATGTACCGTTTCAAATCTTGAACTTGGTAAATCGAAGGGGGTTATTTCTGATTTTGTATGGCGAGAAATTTTTGAGGATTGACATGATTCACAATTTCGGGACCAAGTTCGAATATCCTTATTCATTGAGGGCCAAAAGTATCTTGATTTAATGATACGAAGTGATTGCTTGATGCCTGGATGAGAAATATTATGAAATTGATTGAAGATGGAAGATCGATGCTGCTTGGGAACAAAAGGACGGGGATATGGCGTGGATGTATCGCAATATAAAGTTGTATTTTCTGGAAACGGGAACGGCTTGAGACGTGGGAGAAATTCTTGCGTTTCTTGATCTTTTTGTTGAGATTCCGCGATTGCTGATAAATCGAAAGCGTCGATATGTACTGCGTTTACGTTGCGTGAAAGGCAGTCCGCTACGACGTTTTCGGATCCACAGATATGTATTACATCGCATACGTATTCCGTGATGGCAGACCAATGACGTTGTTGTCGGTCTGTCTTGGCTCGTAAGGGACTCTTGTAGGCAGAAACCATCGGTTTGTGATCCGTGAAGAGTATTACTTGACGACCTTCTAAAAATTGACGGAAATGCAGGACGGCTAGGTATGCTGCGAGTAATTCTCTATCGTATGCGGCGTACGCTTGCTGAGTTGTAGTTAATTTCTTGGAAAAGAAGGCGATGGGAACTGGTGTGCTGTCGATTATTTGATGAAGAACTGCTCCAGCTGCTATTTGTGAGCAGTCCGTAACTAAATGAAGGATTGAGCTTGATGGAAGAGGATGACAAAGCGTAACGGCGTTCCGTAGTGCATCCTTGACATCTTGAAAGGCTTGAATTGCTTCGTCGTTCCACTGTAGACTTTTGCTTTTGACTTGAGTTCTGACGATTTCACTTAAAGGTGAGACTAAATCGGCGTAACGGGGTATCATATGGCGATAGAATCCCGTCATTCCTAGGAATCTTCTGAGGCTTTGGTAATCTTGCGGTTGGGGAATATCTTGAATTTCGGAGACTTTGTTTACAGGAGGACGAATGCCTGCTGGGGAAACTTCATGACCCAGAAATTCAATTTTGGATTGCTGAAATATGCATTTTTCTAAGGAAATTCTTAAATTGTGTTCTTGAAGGATCTTGAATACGCGTTCTAAGTCTTTCAAATGGTCAACTGCGTTATTTGAATGGACTAAAATATCGTCGAGATACACAAATACGCAGTCAACTCCTCTGAAAATTGTATCCATGAAGCGTTGAAATGTTGCAGGGGCGTTTCTTAAACCAAATGGCATGTATAAATACTGAAATAAACCAAATGGAGTTGTTATAGCCGTTTTCTCGATATCTTCTGGGTGGACTGGAATTTGGTGATATGCTCTGACTAGATCGATTTTGCTAAAGCATGATTTTCCGTGCAGAGATGTTGACAGACTTCTTATATGAGGAAGTGGATATCTGTCCGGTTTCGTGACAGCGTTTAGGCTTCTATAATCACCACACGCCCGCCATTCGCCTGGTATCTTCTTCGGAACGAGGTGTAACGGTGAGGCCCATGGTGATTTTGAGGGTTCTATAATTCCATCTTGAAGTAAGTTGTTGAAAGTAGCCTTAGCTGAGGATAATTTATCGGGTGGAAGACGTCGAGGGCTTGCAAACACTGGTGGTGCGCTGCAGTGTCGATGGTATGCTTGACAGTGTTGGTGGAAACTTTCTGCGGTTGAGCTGGTTTCAGTAGTGAGGAGTACTTGTCAAGCAGGTTCCTGATTTCTTGAGGTAATTTGTCGGTAGGGTTAATATTGATGAGGTGAAGGTCTTTGGATTGCACAGGTTTAGTAGTGGCTTGAAGAGTTGTTGCTCTATCCTTCAAAATGCCATGCTTGCAGTCCACAAGGATGTCATAATGGGATAGAAAATCGGCGCCGAGAAGTGGACTGGAGACTTGGGCGACGACGAATGGCCACCTGAATATTCTTCGTAATTTAGGAATTGATATGTCCAGTGTTACTTCTCCGAATATTTCGAGCGGCTGACCGTTTGCGGTGGAAATCTTTACTGCGGTTGGGTGGAGTTGACAATCATTGACACAAGTTGGTGGTAAAATTGAGATGCTCGCTCCTGTGTCAATGATAAAATTGACCTTCAGACTGGCGATGCGAGCTGCGACTGAGATCAGCGGCAGGCCGGACGTCGCGTTAATCACAGCCTGCTTATCTAGTTTTCCGACGTTTCTCTTGATGGTGAGGAAGATCTTGAATTTGGGCGTGACGAGGGGAGCAGCTTGGCGTCATCTTTATTTGGCCACTTGCACCATGGCCTGCAGGTCCTTGCTTGGGGGCCATAATAAAGGTGCGCGCGGCACACCACCGGCCGCTGATTCTCGCTGAAGGGTTTTAGGCCGATGGGGATATTCGTTCTTGGGCTTGTATTGGCTCGAGTTGACGTTGGCGCCGCGTAGCAGCTTTGTTGAGCGAACGGTATTAACTCATCGGCTAGTTTGCCGAGTTGAGTTAGCGTCAGCTCCTTTTGTGCTGCTACGACGGGCGCTATTGAGGATGGGAGCGCCTGGATGAATTTATGCTTCACCAAATCATCGCTGACGCCCACCTTCAGTGCCGTTTGGTGGATATCTTGAAGGAATTGGGAGGGCTTTCCAGTGAGAGGAGTGTTGGAGATGAGTCGTTCGAAGAGTTCTGGCTTCGTCTTTTCGTAATGACTCACGATTTCTTCTTTTAAATCGGTGTACGACTTGTTGGAGAGAGTTGCTGCTGAAATTCGTGAGACGACTTCGGGGGGTAACGAGGCTAGAACATGGAAAAATTTGGTCTCTTCGGATGTTATTCTGGAAATGTGGAATTGTGCCTCCATGATGGAGAACCATCCTGCGGCCGACGCTTCAGAAACGTGGGTGGCTTGATGGTGACATGGTGCACTCCTGATTAGCCAAGCCTTCTCCATGAGGCTGTAACTCAAATGTTTCATCTTGACTATCTGTGTTTTTGCTGATTTCTAAAGCATAGAGTTTTTGTATAGGTCTCTTTAACTTTCCTCCTGAAGTCTTTACCAGTGCAGACCTAACTAAATTGTCTTTGCCAACAAACAACTCTTCAATTATGCCAAGCTTCCAGCATTGCCTTGGTCTTTCATCCCCAATCATTACCACGTCTCCCACCTTGATACAATTTGCATTGGAGCCCTTTACCTTGCCTGATGGGTAATAATTGAGTTCTGGCAAGTATTCCATCTGCCACCTCTTCCATAACTGATCTTGTAGCTCTTCAAGGTACCTGAACCGTCTGGTTAACTCTCCTTGAGTGCTCTGGATAGGCTGCAAGTCTTCTGGCACACTGGGGCTTGATGTTAATCGTTTACCACAAAGAAAATGATTTGGTGTCAATGGCTCTGCATCCTGCATACTGTTGTAAACAAAAGTGATAGGCCTACTGTTCACCATTGCTTCTACTTCACATAAAACAGTGCAGAATTCTTCTTTGCTCAAATGAGCATTAGCTAAAAGTTTCTTAATGGACACTTTACACTTCTCTACTAGCCTTTCCCAAAATCCTCCCCACCATGGTGCTCTCTCAACAATAAACTCCCACTGTACCCCTTGGTGTGAAAAGTAGGATTGGAATCCTTCCTCTTTTAGCAAGGACCAAATTTCTTGGAGTTCCTTTGCAGCCTTTTTGAAGGTTTTTGCATTATCCGATATGATTTTATTTGGGAAACCCCTTCTTGTTTCTCCCTTAATGTTGTTGGTAAATCTATATACCCATGCTGTCACTCTTAACAATCTTTTCAGACTGCTAATGTCCTCAAGCCTCAATATGGGGTCCTGCTGCATAACTTGACAACTGTTCACAGCGCATTTTCTCACCTCACTCACCCATGCTTCTTCAGCCTGGCATTCTCCTACAATAGGCTGATTAGAAGGCCAGTTTTTACTTCCAAGTTTTAGCCACTCTGGCCCATTCCACCACAAACTTGACTGTGAAAGATCTCCACTGAAATTCCTCGTGTTGGTAAATCAGGGGTTTTGGATGCCTGGACAATGCGTCCATTGCTTGGGATCTGTGTGCGCTTGAATTTCCTCCACCCTATTGGCAACAAATGGTTTCCATTTCCTTGCCTGACTTCTTAACCAGTGCCAAACTATAGTGGAGTCTGTCCAATAATAGCTTGGAATTTCAGAGAGGGCCAAAGACTTTTGCCCTATAACTGCAAGCCGACTAGCAATAACTGCACCCATCAATTCCAACCTTGGAACAGAAAGCCTTTTCAAAGGTGCTACTCTGCTCTTTGCAGCAACCAACCTGCAACTTACTTCCTCTTGCAATGCGCCTCTTATATAAATACAAGTTGCATAGGCTTCCTCACTTGCATCACAAAAGATGTGCAGCTCCAAATTGTCTGGACTATTGTTCAACTCTCCAAAGTACCATCTTGGGATTTCAATGTCTCCAAGATGTGCCAATTCCTTGAACCAATATTTCCACCTTACCACCATATGATCAGGTAACTCTTGGTCCCAACCAAGTCCAATTTCCAAGAGGCTCTGAAACCAAATTTTTTACTTTATCACAAATGGAGCCAGGAATCCAAGAGGATCAAAGACCTTTGAAGCCAAACTAAGAGCTGTACGTTTTGTCCACCTTGTCTCATTCTCAGCCAGCTCTACTAAAGATTTCCCATTGAAGGTAAACAAATCATCATCTTGCTGCCAAACAATGCCTAGCACCTTTGCATCTATTGCCCACAACTCCTTAATACCAGAATCCTCAATACTTTCTGCTGCATCAGGTACTACACAGGAATGACTCATAAACTCTTGTAATTGCGAATGATTGGTCTGCCATTTTCTAAGCTCCATGCCAGCCTCCCTCATTATAGCTCTAGCCTCCATGAATATCTGTTTAGTCATTTCTGTATTATCCACGGAACACAGCAAATCATCAACATAAAAATGTTTCCTTATGTGTTCAATAGTGTTAGGATAGACTTCAGAATATTTCTTAAAATGGTACTGCATAGTAGCTGCCAACAGAAATGGACTAGAGCTGAGGCCAAACAACACTGACTTCATTCTATATGCTTGAACCTTAGGTTCATTTTCCAACAAGTCTTTCGTATCCACCTACAGATACCTTACTGCATCTCTGTCCTCTGGTTTTAACTTTATCCGCAAAAAGGCTTGCTTCACATCAGCAGTCAATGCTACTCTACCAAACCTGAATCTCAGTAACAAGGAAAATAAATCTGCATTTAAATTTGGCCCAGCATCCAAACAGTCATTCAAGGACACACCACCTTTGTCCTTGGCTGAGCCATCAAAAACTACCCTCAGTTTGGTAGTAGTTTTGTCTCGCCGTACCACTGCATGGTGTGGAAGATAATGTGCCTCCTGGCTCACCAGCTCACCTTGCACCCTTTCAGCATAGCCCTCCCTTACATAACTTAGGATGGCCTCATCGTATTCAATTAACAACTCCTCATTTTTTCTTAGCCTGTACAATGAAGTCTCCAACCTCCGATTAGCTAGCTGAAGGTTTGAACCGGGTTTGCAAGAATCCTTCCATGGTAGGCCAACTTCATAGCAACCATCTCTAAACCCAATCCCTTTTTCAAATTGCTCTAAAACATCATTGTTCACTGTACTTGCCTGGTTGTCCTTTATGCCAATAGATTCAAGTTCCCAAAACGCTTTCAAATGCCTTTCCAGACCATGGCTGTTCTCCTCAATCTTAACAAAAAGAGCCTTAACTTCCATTTCATTGCAATAACTACCATGTAGCATCCAGCCTAGCTTACTTTCAATAGCTACCGGGCCTTGAGATGTACGGACAATATTACCAGTGATGAAGTCCCAATAATAGCCAGCTCCAATCAAAAGACTAATATCTTCTGTTCCCTCAAACTTATTATTGCCCAAATTAATTCCTTTAACTTGCAATTCTTGGACACATGCCATATCTAAACAAGTAGTGACTGGAGCACAAAGTTCCTCAATCTCTACAGCTTGGACCTTGATAGTGGGACTTTGCGGTAACAACCCCTTAACCAAAACTTCTACCTTCTTAAATTTGGTTCGGTTTTGAACGGAACCCCCAAACCCAGAAATTCTTAAATTTTCCCTCTTAAGTTCTTTAAACTTCAATTTTCTGGAAATTCTGGTCTTAATAAAACTACACTGGCTACCACTATCAAACAACACTCTTACAGTAGCTTCTCCCTCATTCCCAATTAATAAGGCTGCAGTTGTTTGCAATAATCCCACTTTACTTTTACTCCCTTGCATAGCAGTGGCATGTGCCACTGATGTCTCTACTTCTGGGGTAGGCCTACTAAGAGTGTTTTCACACAATAATGGCTGATGCCTACCATGACATTTTTTGCACAAAATTTGAAACTTACAAAACCTTGCTCTATGACCTTTCAAAAAACATTTAAAACATGCTGTGGACTTAGTTACCCTGTCCTTTCTCTCCTCAAAGGGTAAGGCCTCAGCCACCTCACATTTATATGACTTGTGGTTGCCTTCGCAAAATATGCATTCCTTGATTCCCTTTAATTTATTCTCGGAGGAGGCATGTAGAGCTGACACTGTACCTGGGCTATTCCTTTTTGTGGAAACTTTGGTGCTGTGCCTGCCTTTGTCCCTTGTTTACCATCCCACTGTGCAAACTCAACTCCCTCTCGTCTTGCTAATTCTGTGCCTAAAAGACTTAACATCTGTTGAAGGGGGATGTACACATGTTCTGCAGAGTGTCCCCTACTTAATTCAAGCAAAATTGAGCTACGCAATTTAGACTCCAGTGTAGGAACCAACATTATACCATACTTTTCCATTCCTACACCCAAGTTGTCCAGGGACCTAGTTCTAATTTCAAATTCATCATATAACTGCCGTAACTCCTTGACACTATTAGGATTATTAACAGGAGGTATAGCTAAAAGTGCACGGAGGTGGCTTTTAATTAAGATCTCTGGCTTACCAAACCGTTTCTTTAATATATCCCAAGCCACATTATAATTAGCCTCTGTTAATGCTAATCCTGCTATAGTCTTTGCTGCCTCCCCTTCCAAGAGGGACCGCAAATAATTAAACTTCTCCACGGCATTAACACTTGACTAGAATGAACTGCTGATTGAAAACTGTCTGCCCATCCTTGCCATTCCTGTATACTCCCAGAAAATGTTTTGAGTACAAGCCTCGGTAATTGAACTACAGATCTGTTAACCTTAACTTCTATTAGACCTGGTCTCTTGTAGCTGGTTCCTTCTTGGTGCTACTTGTAGTTGCCAGGAAGAATGAAGGATACGAGAGGCAAGCTATCGCTTTGTTGGGTATCTCTTTAGGGGCCTCTCGTGTCCTCTTCTCTCCCTGTCGTTTGGGGGGTTGGCGTCTTGAAGGAAAAGCCGGTCGTTTTCAGAGTTTATTGAGTTCTTGGTTGGCTGAGGTTATTTTACAGAAGATTTTGTTATTCTATATACAGCTGAATTAATTAAATATATATATATAAATTTATGTACAATACTTATTTATAAAGATTATATATGATTCTTAAAATTACACAATGATAAAATATATACAATTTGGTACGCGCAAAATTGGTTTGTCGGTAACTAATATAAAAATAATATAAATGCGGAAAATTAACTGCGCGGCCCCACACTACTGCCCACCCCGAGAAGCGGAGCACGTATATCAAAAGTAGAAATATTCGGGTCTTGATTTGAATCGGATCCTTCGTCCAGCTCGCGTTGATCCTCGGTCGGCCTCGTTTCCGGTTGTTGCGTTGTCCTGCGCGCCCGTCCTGAGGTCTGTATTTGCTACCTCCGAGGTGCGTCCTCCATCGTCCTTTTTCCTTGCGTGCTTTTTCTCCGATCCGATGTCGTCCGATTGTGCGCCCGGTACCTGTTGGGACCTGAAACTATATACGCCGGTTTTAAACGATTAATTGAAATGGCTTCTGATGATCCGTTGGTTTTTTCTATTACGAAGTACTTATCGTGGCGTTCGAGAACACGGAAAGGTCCTTGATATGGTGCCTCGAATGGTTTTCGAACGCGGTCGATGCGTACCCATACGTGGCTTGATTTGTGGAGTTCCGATGGAATGAATGATTTGGGGGCTGAGTGAATGTTTCCTTGAGAGAGTTGGGCGAAATCGATTTGCGTCATTTTCTTGGCTAATTCGGAGATGAATTTTGAATTGGATTTTGACGACGAATTGGCGATCATTGGCCTCGGGCATAATAGGGTGGTTCCGGTGACGGTGGTGAACGGTGAATAACCCGATTCGTTGGGGAGACTGCGTAAACCAAGGAGAACTATGGGTAAAGCGGGGAGCCAATCTTGTTTTCGAGCGATGATTGCTGTCTTGATGGTGCGATGAGATCTTTCAATTATTCCGTTGGTCTGAGGGCGATACGACAAAGTTCTTAGTCGGTGAAATCCGATGAGAGCTGAGAGTTCCCTAAAGAGTTCGGATTCGAATTGGGATCCGCGGTCCGTTATGACTTGCAGTGGTACACCAAATCTTGAAATCCATACATCGAGAAATGCGTGTGCTATTGATGTGGCTGTAGTATCAATCAGAGGATATGCTTCTATCCATCTTGTGGCACGATCGATGCAGGTTAGGAGATATCTATATGGGGAAGGATATGTTTGACCGGGCAAAGTGGTTGGCGGTAAGGGACCGACGATGTCGATATGTACCGTTTCAAATCTTGAACTTGGTAAATCGAAGGGGGTTATTTCTGATTTTGTATGGCGAGAAATTTTTGAGGATTGACATGATTCACAATTTCGGGACCAAGTTCGAATATCCTTATTCATTGAGGGCCAAAAGTATCTTGATTTAATGATACGAAGTGATTGCTTGATGCCTGGATGAGAAATATTATGAAATTGATTGAAGATGGAAGATCGATGCTGCTTGGGAACAAAAGGACGGGGATATGGCGTGGATGTATCGCAATATAAAGTTGTATTTTCTGGAAACGGGAACGGCTTGAGACGTGGGAGAAATTCTTGCGTTTCTTGATCTTTTTGTTGAGATTCCGCGATTGCTGATAAATCGAAAGCGTCGATATGTACTGCGTTTACGTTGCGTGAAAGGCAGTCCGCTACGACGTTTTCGGATCCACAGATATGTATTACATCGCATACGTATTCCGTGATGGCAGACCAATGACGTTGTTGTCGGTCTGTCTTGGCTCGTAAGGGACTCTTGTAGGCAGAAACCATCGGTTTGTGATCCGTGAAGAGTATTACTTGACGACCTTCTAAAAATTGACGGAAATGCAGGACGGCTAGGTATGCTGCGAGTAATTCTCTATCGTATGCGGCGTACGCTTGCTGAGTTGTAGTTAATTTCTTGGAAAAGAAGGCGATGGGAACTGGTGTGCTGTCGATTATTTGATGAAGAACTGCTCCAGCTGCTATTTGTGAGCAGTCCGTAACTAAATGAAGGATTGAGCTTGATGGAAGAGGATGACAAAGCGTAACGGCGTTCCGTAGTGCATCCTTGACATCTTGAAAGGCTTGAATTGCTTCGTCGTTCCACTGTAGACTTTTGCTTTTGACTTGAGTTCTGACGATTTCACTTAAAGGTGAGACTAAATCGGCGTAACGGGGTATCATATGGCGATAGAATCCCGTCATTCCTAGGAATCTTCTGAGGCTTTGGTAATCTTGCGGTTGGGGAATATCTTGAATTTCGGAGACTTTGTTTACAGGAGGACGAATGCCTGCTGGGGAAACTTCATGACCCAGAAATTCAATTTTGGATTGCTGAAATATGCATTTTTCTAAGGAAATTCTTAAATTGTGTTCTTGAAGGATCTTGAATACGCGTTCTAAGTCTTTCAAATGGTCAACTGCGTTATTTGAATGGACTAAAATATCGTCGAGATACACAAATACGCAGTCAACTCCTCTGAAAATTGTATCCATGAAGCGTTGAAATGTTGCAGGGGCGTTTCTTAAACCAAATGGCATGTATAAATACTGAAATAAACCAAATGGAGTTGTTATAGCCGTTTTCTCGATATCTTCTGGGTGGACTGGAATTTGGTGATATGCTCTGACTAGATCGATTTTGCTAAAGCATGATTTTCCGTGCAGAGATGTTGACAGACTTCTTATATGAGGAAGTGGATATCTGTCCGGTTTCGTGACAGCGTTTAGGCTTCTATAATCACCACACGCCCGCCATTCGCCTGGTATCTTCTTCGGAACGAGGTGTAACGGTGAGGCCCATGGTGATTTTGAGGGTTCTATAATTCCATCTTGAAGTAAGTTGTTGAAAGTAGCCTTAGCTGAGGATAATTTATCGGGTGGAAGACGTCGAGGGCTTGCAAACACTGGTGGTGCGCTGCCAGTGTCGATGGTATGCTTGACAGTGTTGGTGGAAACTTTCTGCGGTTGAGCTGGTTTCAGTAGTGAGGAGTACTTGTCAAGCAGGTTCCTGATTTCTTGAGGTAATTTGTCGGTAGGGTTAATATTGATGAGGTGAAGGTCTTTGGATTGCACAGGTTTAGTAGTGGCTTGAAGAGTTGTTGCTCTATCCTTCAAAATGCCATGCTTGCAGTCCACAAGGATGTCATAATGGGATAGAAAATCGGCGCCGAGAAGTGGACTGGAGACTTGGGCGACGACGAATGGCCACCTGAATATTCTTCGTAATTTAGGAATTGATATGTCCAGTGTTACTTCTCCGAATATTTCGAGCGGCTGACCGTTTGCGGTGGAAATCTTTACTGCGGTTGGGTGGAGTTGACAATCATTGACACAAGTTGGTGGTAAAATTGAGATGCTCGCTCCTGTGTCAATGATAAAATTGACCTTCAGACTGGCGATGCGAGCTGCGACTGAGATCAGCGGCAGGCCGGACGTCGCGTTAATCACAGCCTGCTTATCTAGTTTTCCGACGTTTCTCTTGATGGTGAGGAAGATCTTGAATTTGGGCGTGACGAGGGGAGCAGCTTGGCGTCATCTTTATTTGGCCACTTGCACCATGGCCTGCAGGTCCTTGCTTGGGGGCCATAATAAAGGTGCGCGCGGCACACCACCGGCCGCTGATTCTCGCTGAAGGGTTTTAGGCCGATGGGGATATTCGTTCTTGGGCTTGTATTGGCTCGAGTTGACGTTGGCGCCGCGTAGCAGCTTTGTTGAGCGAACGGTATTAACTCATCGGCTAGTTTGCCGAGTTGAGTTAGCGTCAGCTCCTTTTGTGCTGCTACGACGGGCGCTATTGAGGATGGGAGCGCCTGGATGAATTTATGCTTCACCAAATCATCGCTGACGCCCACCTTCAGTGCCGTTTGGTGGATATCTTGAAGGAATTGGGAGGGCTTTCCAGTGAGAGGAGTGTTGGAGATGAGTCGTTCGAAGAGTTCTGGCTTCGTCTTTTCGTAATGACTCACGATTTCTTCTTTTAAATCGGTGTACGACTTGTTGGAGAGAGTTGCTGCTGAAATTCGTGAGACGACTTCGGGGGGTAACGAGGCTAGAACATGGAAAAATTTGGTCTCTTCGGATGTTATTCTGGAAATGTGGAATTGTGCCTCCATGATGGAGAACCATCCTGCGGCCGACGCTTCAGAAACGTGGGTGGCTTGATGGTGACATGGTGCACTCCTGATTAGCCAAGCCTTCTCCATGAGGCTGTAACTCAAATGTTTCATCTTGACTATCTGTGTTTTTGCTGATTTCTAAAGCATAGAGTTTTTGTATAGGTCTCTTTAACTTTCCTCCTGAAGTCTTTACCAGTGCAGACCTAACTAAATTGTCTTTGCCAACAAACAACTCTTCAATTATGCCAAGCTTCCAGCATTGCCTTGGTCTTTCATCCCCAATCATTACCACGTCTCCCACCTTGATACAATTTGCATTGGAGCCCTTTACCTTGCCTGATGGGTAATAATTGAGTTCTGGCAAGTATTCCATCTGCCACCTCTTCCATAACTGATCTTGTAGCTCTTCAAGGTACCTGAACCGTCTGGTTAACTCTCCTTGAGTGCTCTGGATAGGCTGCAAGTCTTCTGGCACACTGGGGCTTGATGTTAATCGTTTACCACAAAGAAAATGATTTGGTGTCAATGGCTCTGCATCCTGCATACTGTTGTAAACAAAAGTGATAGGCCTACTGTTCACCATTGCTTCTACTTCACATAAAACAGTGCAGAATTCTTCTTTGCTCAAATGAGCATTAGCTAAAAGTTTCTTTAATGGACACTTTACACTTCTCACTAGCCTTTCCCAAAATCCTCCCCACCATGGTGCTCTCTCAACAATAAACTCCCACTGTACCCCTTGGTGTGAAAAGTAGGATTGGAATCCTTCCTCTTTTAGCAAGGACCAAATTTCTTGGAGTTCCTTTGCAGCCTTTTTGAAGGTTTTTGCATTATCCGATATGATTTTATTTGGGAAACCCAGTGGCGGTCCTAGCTTACATGACGCCCTGGGCGAACCTCACCTTCAGCGCCCCCCCCCCTGTTCGCCAACACACACACATTCGAATCCCCCAAAATAAAGGACAGACATAACTCTTTCACAAAATAACTTTTTATTGGACTAATTGTTGGAACTTCAGAACCAAAACAAAGACTCAAATTTCTGAATTTTACAAATCCTTCATCACGTAAATAGAATAACTCACTTAAGAGAATGTAATTATGATACTATGAACAGGAAAAATACAAATTAAATTGCACAACTGCCATAAATAAACTAGAGAATCAAATTTCTAAATTGTACAAATGCTCTATCACATAAATAGAATAAGACACTTAAGAGAGGGTAATTATTATGCTACACTTTGAACAAGAAACAAAATAAATTGCACCACAGCACAACTGCCATCTAAAGCCTGACTCTTCTTACCTTCCTTGATGCAAAGTCATTGATCTTTTATTATTTATTTTATTTTATTTTTTATTTTTATTTATTTCTTTATTTATTTATTCTTATTTTTATTTTTTTTGCAGGCGCTCATGCCGCCCCTCCACAAATGCCGCCCTGTGCGGCTGCCCATATTGCCCATATGAGGAACCGCCACTGGGGAAACCCCTTCTTGTTTCTCCCTTAATGTTGTTGGTAAATCTATATACCCATGCTGTCACTCTTAACAATCTTTTTCAGACTGCTAATGTCCTCAAGCCTCAATATGGGGTCCTGCTGCATAACTTGACAACTGTTCACAGCGCATTTTCTCACCTCACCACCCATGCTTCTTCAGCCTGGCATTCTCCTACAATAGGCTGATTAGAAGGCCAGTTTTTACTTCCAAGTTTAGCCACTCTGGCCCATTCCACCACAAACTTGACTGTGAAAGATCTTCCACTGAAATTCCTCGTGTTGGTAAATCAGCGGGGTTTTGGATGCCTGGACAATGCGTCCATTGCTTGGGATCTGTGTGCGCTTGAATTTCCTCCACCTATTGGCAACAAATGGTTTCCATTTCCTTGCCTGACTTCTTAACCAGTGCCAAACTATAGTGGAGTCTGTCCAATAATAGCTTGGAATTTCAGAGAGGGCCAAAGACTTTTGCCCTATAACTGCAAGCCGACTAGCAATAACTGCACCCATCAATTCCAACCTTGGAACAGAAAGCCTTTTCAAAGGTGCTACTCTGCTCTTTGCAGCAACCAACCTGCAACTTACTTCCTCTTGCAATGCGCCTCTTATATAAATACAAGTTGCATAGGCTTCCTCACTTGCATCACAAAAGATGTGCAGCTCCAAATTGTCTGGACTATTGTTCAACTCTCCAAAGTACCATCTTGGGATTTCAATGTCTCCAAGATGTGCCAATTCCTTGAACCAATATTTCCACCTTACCACCATATGATCAGGTAACTCTTGGTCCCAACCAAGTCCAATTTCCAAGAGGCTCTGAAACCAAATTTTTTACTTTATCACAAATGGAGCCAGGAATCCAAGAGGATCAAAGACCTTTGAAGCCAAACTAAGAGCTGTACGTTTTGTCCACCTTGTCTCATTCTCAGCCAGCTCTACTAAAGATTTCCCATTGAAGGTAAACAAATCATCATCTTGCTGCCAAACAATGCCTAGCACCTTTGCATCTATTGCCCACAACTCCTTAATACCAGAATCCTCAATACTTTCTGCTGAATCAGGTACTACACAGGAATGACTCATAAACTCTTGTAATTGCGAATGATGGTCTGCCATTTCTAAGCTCCATGCCAGCCTCCCTCATTATAGCTCTAGCCTCATGAATATCTGTTTAGTCATTTCTGTATTATCCACGGAACACAGCAAATCATCAACATAAAAATGTTTCCTTATGTGTTCAATAGTGTTAGGATAGACTTCAGAATATTCTTAAAATGGTACTGCATAGTAGCTGCCAACAGAAATGGACTAGAGCTGAGGCCAAACAACACTGACTTCATTCTATATGCTTGAACCTTAGGTCATTTTCCAACAAGTCTTTCGTATACACCTACAGATACCTTACTGCATCTCTGTCCTCTGGTTTTAACTTTATCCGCAAAAAGGCTGCTTCACATCAGCAGTCAATGCTACTCTACCAAACCTGAATCTCAGTAACAAGGAAAATAAATCTGCATTTAAATTTGGCCCAGCATCCAAACAGTCATTCAAGGACACACCACTTTGTCCTTGGCTGAGCATCAAAAACTACCCTCAGTTTGGTAGTAGTTTTGTCTCGCCGTACCACTGCATGGTGTGAAGATAATGTGCCTCCTGGCTCACCAGCTCACCTTGCACCCTTTCAGCATAGCCCTCCCTTACATAACTTAGGATGGCCTCATCGTATTCAATTAACAACTCCTCATTTTTTCTTAGCCTGTACAATGAAGTCTCCAACCTCCGATTAGCTAGCTGAAGGTTTGAACCGGGTTTGCAAGAATCCTTCCATGGTAGGCCAACTTCATAGCAACCATCTCTAAACCCAATCCCTTTTTCAAATTGCTCTAAAACATCATTGTTCACTGTACTTGCCTGGTTGTCCTTTATGCCAATAGATTCAAGTTCCCAAAACGCTTTCAAATGCCTTTCCAGACCATGGCTGTTCTCCTCAATCTTAACAAAAAGAGCCTTAACTTCCATTTCATTGCAATAACTACCATGTAGCATCCAGCCTAGCTTACTTTCAATAGCTACCGGGCCTTGAGATGTACGGACAATATTACCAGTGATGAAGTCCTAATAATAGCCAGCTCCAATCAAAAGACTAATATCTTCTGTTCCCTCAAACTTATTATTGCCCAAATTAATTCCTTTAACTTGCAATTCTTGGACACATGCCATATCTAAACAACTAGTGACTGGAGCACAAAGTTCCTCAATCTCTACAGCTTGGACCTTGATAGTGGGACTTTGCGGTAACAACCCCTTAACCAAAACTTCTACCTTCTTAAATTTGGTTCGGTTTTGAACGGAACCCCCAAACCCAGAAATTCTTAAATTTTCCCTCTTAAGTTCTTTAAACTTCAATTTTCTGGAAATTCTGGTCTTAATAAAACTACACTGGCTACCACTATCAAACAACACTCTTACAGTAGCTTCTCCCTCATTCCCAATTAATAAGGCTGCAGTTGTTTGCTATAATCCCACTTTACTTTTACTCCCTTGCATAGCAGTGGCATGTGCCACTGATGTCTCTACTTCTGGGGTAGGCCTACTAAGAGTGTTTTCACACAATAATGGCTGATGCCTACCATGACATTTTTTGCACAAAATTTGAAACTTACAAAACCTTGCTCTATGACCTTTCAAAAAACATTTAAAACATGCTGTGGACTTAGTTACCCTGTCCTTTCTCTCCTCAAAGGGTAAGGCCTCAGCCACCTCACATTTATATGACTTGTGGTTGCCTTCGCAAAATATGCATTCCTTGATTCCCTTTAATTTATTCTCGGAGGAGGCATGTAGAGCTGACACTGTACCTGGGCTATTCCTTTTTGTGGAAACTTTGGTGCTGTGCCTGCCTTTGTCCCCTTGTTTACCATCCCACTGTGCAAACTCAACTCCCTCTCGTCTTGCTAATTCTGTGCTTAAAAGACTTAACATCTGTTGAAGGGGGATGTACACATGTTCTGCAGAGTGTCCCCTACTTAATTCAAGCAAAATTGAGCTACGCAATTTAGACTCCAGTGTAGGAACCAACATTATACCATACTTTTCCATTCCTACACCCAAGTTGTCCAGGGACCTAGTTCTAATTTCAAATTCATCATATAACTGCCGTAACTCCTTGACACTATTAGGATTATTAACAGGAGGTATAGCTAAAAGTGCACGGAGGTGGCTTTTAATTAAGATCTCTGGCTTACCAAACCGTTTCTTTAATATATCCCAAGCCACATTATAATTAGCCTCTGTTAATGCTAATCCTGCTATAGTCTTTGCTGCCTCCCCTTCCAAGAGGGACCGCAAATAATTAAACTTCTCCACGGCACTTAACACTTGACTAGAATGAACTGCTGATTGAAAACTGTCTGCCCATCCTTGCCATTCCTGAATACTCCCAGAAAATGTTTTGAGTACAAGCCTCGGTAATTGAACTACAGATCTGTTAACCTTAACTTCACAAACATCATTTGTTGAGTGTTGTGTTTCATTATCAGACCTGGTCTCTAACTGTACTGAGCTACTAAACTCTTTTGCTCGGAGGCCTAAGTTAATTATATCATCAATAATCTCTTCAAAGTAAATTATGTTATTTTCTATTTCATCCTCTTCTATAAGCGCCTCAATTTTAACATTTACCTCACTTAGAGCAACCTTTTTAGTTTCTAATATGGAAAGCTGCGCAGTCACTAAGCGTAAATCCTCTTGCTCTATGGCAGAATCTATAGTGGCAATGACCTTTGTAATTAGACCTTTGTAGGCGCTTCTCCTTTTTATAAATTTGTTCAATTCAGATGCACTCATCTTCAATGCAAACAGCAATTGGGCTCAATACCAAATGAGCTGAATTGGCAGAAATACTTAACCAAACTGATCAAACGCAATTTTTACTTTCAAATAAACTGAATTGCTGGGTTGGGTACTAACCAAACACCAGTATGGAATACCAAATTTTCCACCCCAGGACCTTAATTCAATAATAACCCAAATTAACCAAACCGGTAAAATGTAGGCCAAAAACAACGACAGACGACTGGCCAAGTTTCGCAATTGGGCAACCAAACTTTCTACCCTGGGACCTTAATTCAATAATAACCCAAAATTAACCAAACCGGTAAAATGTAGGCCAAAAACGACGACAGACGACTGGCCAAGTTTAGCAATTGGGCAACCAAACTTTCTACCCTGGGACCTTAATTCAATAATAACCGAAAATTAACCAAACCAGTAAAATGTAGGCCAAAAACAACGACAGACGACTGGCCAAGTTTCGCAATTGGGCGACCAAACTTTCTACCCTGGGACCTTAATTCAATAATACTCAACCCGTCTAGGCCTAACTTGGGCTACAATTTGCACAATCAGAACTTTGCCGAAAAATAGTCACTGACTCAGTTTTGGGGTAGAATCCGGTTCTGAAGGACCATGTTAATTTATTTATTTGTTGGGTTCAAAATCCCAGCTGAGCCGTGAACGGCCAAATTCTAAAGGGCCAGTGCTACCTACAGCCCAAGTTAAGCTAAAATTAAAACTTACGGATTTGAGATCCTATTAGGTCCTACCTCAGGGTTGCTGACTCGATGCGGGCCTACCTTAGACCTTTGTTACATGAATTTAATATAAACAAAAGGGGTACTATTTATGGTCTTCTTTCTCAACCTTGCAACAACAACGCAACCTGGACTATTGCACGATGCAACAATCTTGTATCTAAACAACCAAACTGAATTGCAAGAGAGCTCTCTAACAGACCACACCCTGTACGTACGACATCCCACAAACGAGTAGAAAGAACGCGCAGCGCCCCAAAATGATGCCAACAGTGTGACCAAACAATGATGCCACAAGAGCTCAAAAATGCTAGCTCTAAATTAAGTTAATTTTTCACTAACCTTACAATTATGAGATGGATATATATACACCTTAACTTAATATATACAAGCAATGCTGCATCAATCAGCTTAGTCATCATATCGCCTTGGGACAACAATGGTTCTTCCTCTTCTAGATTTTCTAACAAGCACAAGCTCGGAAGAACATTTCAGTATTATTATAGTTTCAACCACAACTTGATTACTGCATATTTGATGTGTTGTTTAGCTGTATCTCTTCATTTCGGACAACTTTTTCTAATACCACTTCCGTCGCAAATGGATAATAACGGAGATAATAACTATAATAATTTTTGGTCCGCCATATTGTCTCAGTCTAGCCATGGGTACAGTTTGTGAAGGTTGTGCTCTTACTCCGTTTGAAGTGATTCATAAATTTTTTAAGAATAACATTGACTCGTTAGGTTAATTGAATGCCTGGTTAGGTCAACTGAATGCCCGGTTAGGTTAATTGAATGCCCGGTTAGGGCAACTGTACACCCTTGACGATTGGTTAGGTTAAGTCATGATATTTTCGTTAGTTTAACAATTTATTTTTTAAACTAATTTACGGCCGGATTCTGAAGGAATCGTTTTATGGAACCGATTCTGAAGGAATCATTTATCTTATCACTCCGTCATAGCCCAACCCAACTCAATCCAATGGATTGGATTGAGTTGGGTTGGGTTATGAAACTTATGTTTTTCCTATGTTTTTTGAGGTGATTCACTCGAATTTGATATCCATTTCTACCGCAAATCACTTGTTTTTGGCTTTTGATGTTGGGGGGGGGGGGGATCTCAAAAACGAGTGATTTGCGACGGAAACGGATCCCAAATTCGAATGAATCGCATCAAAAAACATAGGAAAAACATAAGTTTCATGTTCAAAACGAATTGGAGCCGAAACTGAAAATTTACCAGGTTCGGTACCTAGGTTTTCCGTTGGTTTCTGATGTGATTCATCTGAAAATGACATTCATTTCCGTTGCAAATCACTCGTTTTTTATCTCCCCCACCCAAAAACCCCGATTTCCCACGAATTCCCCCATATTGTGGGGGGGGGTGATCACAAAAATGAGTAATTTGCGACGGAAATGAATGTCATTTTCGGATGAATCACATCAGAAACCACCGGAAAACCTAATTTTTATTTTTCAAAACGAGTTGTGGTTGAAACTATAAATTTACCAACATTTCTAGGAGCTATTGAAGAAGAGGGACCCCAGCCTTCTTTAGTTAGCTTTATAAGGCTAACTAACGAAAATATCATGACCTAACCTAACCAATCGTCAAGGGCGTACAGTTAACCTAACGATTGGTTAGGTTAGGTCGTGATATTTTCGTTAGTTAGCCTTATAAGCCTAACTAAAGAAGGCTGGGGTCCCTATTCTTCAATAGCTCCCATTTCTATGCTTGCCAAAATTGAAGGAGAAGACCTCATTGCAGCTGATGCTGTTTACCACAAATCCTGTATGGCAAGCTATACAAGCAAGCATAACATCATTGCTTCAAGGAAAGTGGAAGGAGGAGAGAACATATACAAGAAGGCATTTATGGCACTAGTAGGAGAAATAGATGTTAATCTACAAGGAAAAGCTTATAAGTTGAAAACCCTGCTAGACAAATTACAACAGCTGTTACCTGACCACATTGATACTCCAAGCAATCCCTGCAGAAAAACTTCAGCGCCGTCTCATGAAACATTATGGTGATAACATTGTTATTCATGCCCAGCGAGGACAGACCAAATCAAGCATTGTTGTCAGTAGCAGTGTCAGCTTAGGAGATGCTGTCAGAGCCTTTGCTCAACTGAAGGAAGATTTCAACTCTAATGAGATGACACTTGGTTCTGCTGAAGAACAATCAAATGTTCCAGTGAATTCAGAAAGCTTACCTCTCATTCTGCCATTGGTATGCTTAGACAAGAAATAACCAGAGCTGGGCAATAAATACATTGAATGTATTTAAATACTAAATACTAAATACATGGGAGAAATGTATTTAAATACTAAATACTAAATACATTTTACGAATGTATTTAGATACTAAATACAAAATACATCAATTGTATTTAAATACATTTGTAAATACATTTTAAATACATACAAATTTGCTTGTTGAAGCTATGACACGCACACGATAAAGAAATCAACCGCTTTCGACTAAGAGTGGCACACAACTGATTGAACTGACACGTTGAAACATGAACCATGCTGTACTACACTGTCGACGCGTCGTACTGTGCTAGTACAGAACGTGTATTAAACCAGTAAAAGTATTTACATTTTATATTTTGAGTATTTAAATACATTGTATTTAAATACTCATTAAAGTATTTAAATACTATATTTAAATACATGAAAAACAATGTATTTATAAATACAGTTCTAAATACACAAATGTATTTAAATACGTATTTAAATACAAATGTATTTAAATACTGCCCAGCTCTGGAAATAACACAAATTGAAAAGCCAACTGAGTACTACACAGCTGCTGAAATCGGCCTGAAAACATTTGAAGAATTTGTTCCAGCACTTTTGCAGAAGGCGTTTTTCTGGTTGCTGAGCAAAGAGGCATTTGAACCGTGATTCAAATTACCAGCCAGCAGAAAAATTACAACGTAGAGTCTTAGCTCTTGCAGAAAGTGTTATTCATAGCAGTAACAGCAATATTATAACCCACTTCATCTAGGACCTGCAGCGCAACTCCATCATGATCATGGAAAATGAGATATAATAGACACTCTCCATGCCCATGGTTTCACCATAAGCTATGATCATCTTCAACGTTTTTTTAACTGCCCTAGGAAAAGATGAGCTTAAAAGAATGCAAGATCGCATATACATACCAAATGGCTTAGTCTCACGACAACATGGAGGAAAGCTGATTCAAGAAGGTGACGACAATATTGATATCAACTGTGGAACCATTGATGGAAAGGGAACATTTCATTCCATGGCCCATGTTTTATTTCAGGAACAGGCTATTGATACAGTTTGGACTGGCCTGGTTGACAGAGTGAAGATTGGCCAAGAAAAGTCATGTCTCTCGACTGTAATGATGCCAAGGCATTGAAGAATGTACTGCATTATGAAAAGCCCAGGAAACGACCAGATCGACCTCACCATGATGATGCGAAGATCAAGGTGAAATCATTACGTACATCAGGCGTCGGGAACCTTTTTGGTGTTGCGTGCCAATTCCATTTTTAAAAAAATAATTTTATGGTCTTGAGTAGTATTTCTCCTCTCTTTTTTTAATCTTAAAATTATTTTTAAAAATTAAATCTTTTCGCGTGCCAAGGATAGATGCCTCGCGTGCCAAGTTTGGCACGCGTGCCAGGGGTTGCCGACGCCTGACGTACATATTGCTGGATCAGACATGCAGGTAGCGGATCTTGCTTGTATGTTTCTGAGACCAATTCCGCGTGGTGACCTTTCTGTTCCTCCATGTATTGACTACAGTACAACTGAAAAAGTTCCCTTCTGAACTGGATACAATGCATTGATGTCAAAAATTGCAACTCATTCACACAGTTGCCACTTATGTTACAGTTATAGATGCAAAGCCTGCTGATCCATCAACTGTCCACACAACAATGATTAGAAGTCAAGAAATGACAAAAGCAATGGGACAACTCAGTACAGCTCAAACTATGCAGTGCCCAACAGGTGAAATGGAGCAAACCAGACGACTTTCCCAATCATGTAATTCGCCTTGGTGGATTCCATAGTGCATGCTACTTCATTGCTGCCCTTATAAAACTATGGGGAAGTGGTGGACTGAGGGATCTGCTAGTGGATAGTGGGACTTGTCACTTATGCCCCAAACACAGCTGACATGATGCTTGCTAGGAAGCAGTTTCACAGACATATCCGTAGTCTAACCCTTTCATATGAGGCACTGATGCAGCTGTTCTTGACAAAATTTGTGAAGTGGTGTGATGCCAACCAACAAAGACATATCCCAGATGAGGTGTGGCAATAGATTGAGGATACCTATGAA
Organism: Bathynomus jamesi; assembly: GCA_023014485.1. NCBI lineage: Eukaryota > Metazoa > Arthropoda > Malacostraca > Isopoda > Cirolanidae > Bathynomus > Bathynomus jamesi. The sequence goes on along the minus strand of JAJOZX010001677.1, from coordinate 428,914 downwards.
GCGATTCAAAAGGGCGGTGATTAAGAAATTGCAGATGTAGCAAGTGAACTGAAGGCTTGACATACTCATGGTGTTCTTCCACTATTAATTGAATTCAAACAAGAACGTAGTGCAGACTCACCCATATTTAAATATTGGTCAATGTTGCTGGATGCAGTTGAAATACTATTACTCTACATACGCAGTGAACGTGAAGGTAACTGGTCATTACATCTGTCTTCATAACTTGCAATGACGCTATACTTCTTCGCTGCAAACCGTACTAATGTTCTATACATGAGCAAGCAAAACCCTCTGCTCTCAAGCGAGATGATGATGATGTAAAAAATATGATCAACCATCTTGAAAACAATACGAGCAATCTATTTCGGCCAAATGTCCACCCAGCTGAGAAACTGTTGAACATTTCCAGTGGAGTCATTGTTGACCAAGATGTACAGAAGTCGCTATTATCTGTCATCAATGATGGTGAGAAGGAAATGTACAAATTTATTGGGGGTACTTTGTCCACTGGAGGTAATCGTAGCTTCTGCAGTCCTCTGACTAGATCCAAACATAAGACCTTCACTTACATGACTAAAACTATACATGTATTGATCTAAGGCAAGAAAAAGCTGGTTAATATCAGTGCTGAAATGGTGTTTCGTAGAGCACTTAAAATCTCAGGCACGGACAGACATAACAATGATCCATGTATTGAGGCAGCCAGTCATATCCATTCCAACATACTTGGTTCATGAAGATGGTGCAATGAGAAAAACACATAAGGCTGAGTTGACACACATATTGGAGAACAAGGTAGAGTTGGTCCTATTCCAACAGCTACTGATATACAACCTGTGTCTACATCAGAAATGCCACAGCTGAACTACAATCAATGACAGGCAGCAGCAACACATCTACATTTGGCAAGCTTGCCAACAGAAACATGACTCGGGCAACACATCTACATCTGGCAAGTTTGCCAACAGATACATGACTCGGGCAACACATCTACATTTGGTGAGCTTGCCAACAAATACATGACTCGGGCAACACATCTACATTTGGTGAGCTTGCCAACAGATACATGACTCGGCTGTTGACTTGTACACATAAAACGAACATTATAATAGATCTGTTCGACCAGTATGACTATAAAGACTCATTCAAAGTTGAAGAACAGAGCAGAAGGCTAGCAAATGCAGGTGGAGCCAACCAATATCAGGTGATGTCCGAACGCCCACTTCCGCCATGGCAGAAGTTCATGGGTCTCTTATCAAATAAAGCAGCACTGACTGACTTCTTGCGCAACTACATAACTGAACATGCACCAAGAACACCGGAACTTGCTGCTCACTACGAACATAAGATCTACCTTGCACGTGGGTTCAGTGATGAAGAAAAAGCAGTCCGTATTTCTAGCCAAGGCGTGACACCAGTGGAAGATTTGGTTTGCTCACATGAAGAGGCAGATACAAGGATGCTTTTCCATGCTATCAAGGCAGATGAGGAATTTTCTGCTGCCAATATCCAAGCAAGCATATTGTCAAGTCACCTGACACAGATGTCCTCTTTCTAGCTGCATTATTTTCATCACATGCAAAGTACATCATCTTTCTGGGTAGAAACAGGAAAGGTAACCACTACTGCTGATCTCTATCGTCATATTCCTGTTCACAGCATATGCAATGAATTAAGTCCTGTGGTTCCTAGTCTACTTCCCGCCATGCATGCTTTGATAGGATGTGATAGGGTCTCATCATTCTGTGGCATAGGGAAAAAAAATGGAAAACCATAGAGTCAGTGGAGAAGAAAGGTTCGATTCCACTCCTTGGTAGTTTGGGTGCTGACAACACAGTTGATGCCGAAAATGCAGCCTGACAGTTGGTTGCTGCTGTATACGATCCAAAGGATGTATATAAAGAAGAACATAATGACTTGAATCTTCTGAGAGTCCACCTTGCTGATAAGAATGTACCATTACACAAACTACCCTCATCAGAATCTAGCTTTCTTCAACACTTTAAGAGAGCATCATTTCAGACCGGCATTTGGATGTTAGCTCACGTTTTTAAGCCAGATATGTCTTCACCAGATAGAAATGGGTGGCAAAGAGAGGGTGATGAATTAAAGTAGTTGAAGTTATTTTGATGGACCAACAACTGCAGAAGTATTAGATGAACTGTGCTCATGCTGTGGACGCAGACAATGTAATAAGAACTGCAGTTTTGCAACTGCATGAATGAACAAACCCATCATAAACCACCGCTGGATGCGCTAGATGAATAACCATATTATAGCATTGTGCATTAATAACACTGGGGAACAAATTTCAACTTTTTGTCTATTGAATTAGATTTGACAGTTAGTTCTAGGTAATTTGGGTGCGCTGAGCACGAATTTTTACTCGGTTTTGCTCTATCAGGTCCTGATTTTGCTCAACACCCCTCCTCTTTCGTCGTATTCATAAAAAGGTTTTTTTCTCAATACTCGCTAAGTCTTTTTGCAGTTACACATTATGCAACTAGGTTTTTATCTAGGTATTTGTACCTATTGTTATGGTATTGTTGTATTATGTATATTTTTATATGTAACACCCTAAAAATATTTTTAATTTTGTAATTTTTAACCCATTTTAATATTAATAAATTAAGCTAAAAATATCATAGAATTCTAAAATTTTCTTGAGCGTTCCTGTTCTCTGTAGAGTATTCTAGAGGGACAACTAAAATATATAAAAGCGACTCGTTTCCAGAGTTAATCAGTCAATTCAATCAGTCAGTCAGTCAGTCAGTCAGTTGAGTTAGTTAATTAAGTTTGGGCATTAACATAATTTTGAATTGGCATATGATTTAGTGAGTAATTTTGTCATCGTGATTTAATATAGTTGATTTAATTAGACATAATTTATATTGTACCTACTCATCCGTGTTTCTAGTTTAATTTCATAGATTGTAAGTACCTATTTCATAATAAGTACCTATTTAAACTAATTTTTGTGTTTATATTTCAGATTTTCTTAAATTTATATGAATTAAGGGTTTAAATACCTTTACAAATTGGCAGAACAATCAAGCAATATGTCATCAAGCACTAGAAAGTTCAAATGCAAAAATAACCCTGATTCCTTCTGTTATATATGTGGAAATTTTACACTTCCACATCAACGAGCAAATATAACTGACTTCGTAAAAAGAGCTTACTTAGCTTATTTTGGCATAAAACTGAGGGACCAAGATAAATCGTGGGCTCCACATAAAGCCTGCACTATATGCATTGAAAGACTGCGACATTGGACGAAGGGTTCGGATTCAAAAATACCTTTTGGAGTTCCGATGGTAAGTTTATGATTTCATAAAACTACGTAATTTAATCACTAGTATACTGTAACTTACCTAAATGTAATTGTAACTTAGGTACATAAACAAAAATTTACAGAAAATGTTTATAAGAATCTCAAATATTGCATAAGGTTGAAACACATAGAAATGTTAAATGTTTGGGTGATAACTTTTGATAAAATTCATAAAAACAAGTCTCTCGTTGCTTTTGTTAACGCTTTACAATTTTTTTTCCATATCAGGTGTGGCGAGAGCCTACTAACCATGAGACCGATTGCTACCTTTGCTTTGTCAAGACTTCGGGCTTCACTAAGAAAAATAAACATTGTATCGAGTACCCAAATTTCGACACCGCGATACGACCTGTGCTACATTCAAATGAGATCCCCATTCCAAAATTTAAGGGTCTGCCAACTCAAGAATTAGTTGAAGATGTTCCTGAAAATATTGTTATGCACTTTGAGGAGTCAGACACCGATTTTGACCCCAGCGTATTTGAAAGTCAAAACGATCCGCAAAAGTTTAACCAGGCCGAATTGAATGATCTTGTAAGGGATCTAAATTTGCCAAAAAAGGCTGCGGAAATTTTAGCTTCAAGACTTAAAGAGAAAAACTTGCTTACTTCAAACACATACATTTCATTTTACAGAAAAAGAGAAGAACTTGTTAAATATTTTAGAACAGAGGATAGTTTAGTATATTGCTGCGACATAGTTGGTTTGTTAAAGAAGATGGGGGTTGAGTCTTACGATGCAAATGATTGGCGCTTGTTTTTAGACAGTTCGAAAAGAAGTCTTAATTGTGTTGTTGCATAATGGCAATCTATACGGCTCGATACCGATTGGGCACTCAACAAAATTAAAAGAAAAGTATGAACATATAGAAAAGGTTTTAAATCTTATCAAATATAGGGAGCACGAGTGGATCATATGTGTTGACTTAAAAATGGTTAATTTTCTGCTAGGACAACAAGGAGGGTATACTAAATATCCCTGCTTCCTTTGCTTATGGGACAGCAGAGCCAAGGAAGAACATTATTTCAAACAAATCTGGCCAGCACGAACATCACTTACTGTCGGAGAAAAAAACGTAATTAATCCACCTTTAGTGAGCAGAGATAAAATTATATTTCCTCCTCTGCATACAAAACTAGGCCTCATTAAACAATATGTAAAAGCTTTAGATACGAACGGCGAGTGTTTCAAATACATAACTTCAAAATTTCCAAGTTTAAGTTATGAAAAAATCAAGGCGGGAATTTTCGACGGTCCACAAATAAGAACAATGATTAAAGACAGCAATTTTCCTAATGTCATGAATGAACGCGAAAAAAATGGCTGGTTCTCATTTGTGGACTTGATAGAAAACTTTTTAGGCAATTATAGGGCAGATAACTACGAAGAAATCGTAAAAAAACTTTTAAGGGACTACAAAGAGTTAGGTTGCAATATGAGCATAAAAATGCATTTTTTGAATAGCCATCTTGACCAATTTCCAAGTAATTTAGGTGATGTAAGTGACGAACAAGGGGAGAGATTCCACCAAGATATCAAAATTATGGAGGAACGGTACCAAGGCCGCTGGGATTCCCACATGATGGCTGATTACTGCTGGTGCTTGAAAAGAGACCTGCCATCAACAAGCAAATACGCTAGAAAGTCTTACAAAAGAAAATTTTTGCCACAGTGAAAGCTTCATATCTGTTTGTTTTTTTATTTTAAGTCATTTCTATCGTTATAATGTAATTTTACTGTAGTTTGAACTGCTTGTATTCATGAAACTTGAAAAAAAAATTTAACACGACTTAATTTTTTAGTCCTAATTTGAAAAATCTGGAAAATGGCACATAGGCTGTTGACAAGAATCAGGACCTGATAGAGCCAAACCGAGTTGAAATTCGTATTCAGCGCACCCAAATTACCTAGAATCAGGTGTCAGATATCATTCAATAAAATACGTGTTGCCCAGTGTAATTTATTAGTGTGTTTCATACATGTTATTACAACGTGAGTTATTCTCCAGTATCGGGTAGACTGCTAATAACGGATTGAATTAATATTGCGGGAGTCACCGAATACAGTATACACTAACTTACATGCAGTTTTGTAATTGAAAAACGAGTTGAGACTTTTAGTAAAAAGATTCCAATTTTAAGTAATGATTTCTGCTTTAAAGTTATTTAGTAGTTTGTTTCATAAACAAAACAAAAACAAAACCGCTTTATTGCGGATCATTCACAATCCATAGCCACTTAATTAACCTAACATACAAGTACAATTTTAGGTATACATTGAACTTAATACAAAAATAAGGCCAACATAGCCACTTAACGTAGCATACTGCCTACTGTTTGATTAATTATTTGACAATTTTATGTATTTTGTTATTACATGAGACATTTTATAACACTTATTATAACATAGCCACTTACTATAACACAACTTAATATGCATATATAATCTTTACTACATTACAAAAATAAGATATTGTGAACCAGCAGTTGTCTGAAACAAGATTTCCATATAGGTGAGAGGTACACAGTATCTGAAGACAGGACATTGTACAATAACATAGAGCTGTTTTGAACCCTAGTAATGAATTATATGTATTCTTCCGGACTAATATTTGGCTGTTAAGTAGGTTACGCGTAGTAAACGTAAAACAGGCATTGCACCATTTTGGCTCCCTACATAGCATACGAAAAATATTATTATAAGCAACAGAGTTTATTCATAGCAGTTTTTGTATAGTTCCACCATAGATGGGATGTATACAATGCAGTACAGTAAGTTCTAAAAAGATAAATTTTAACATTCTGAACACACACCAAATTTCCTTACTAGCATGTTACCCTGTACAATGTACATACAGCTTTTTACGTTGCCTCTCAATATCAAGTTCATTTCGCAGCTCATGAGTAATTACATGACGTATTTGCATGTGTCTTTGACAGGTATAGTCTGACCATTCATTTGAAAAGACCCATATGATACATGTTTAAGTTCAGTGGTGGAGCAAGAGTGTCACGGGCCCCGGTGCAAAAATTATTTATGGGTCTCACAAAATTTAGATTTTAGTTTAGTTTATTCATATGAACCACAAAAACCTTTTGATCCACTCAAGGTAGCCCTTAAAACTGGTTCTAATCAATTTGTGTTTTCTATCTATTCTAATTCACCTCAAGGTTGTTGCTAATGTGTAATAGTACTATGATGATAATTATCAACTTCTCTTAGTCTTAAGACCAACGGTTATGGGTCATAGAAGGCAAAGTATTATGCAAAGTATTGACTATTGAACTTTAAAAACTAAAAAGGATACTGCAAAATAAAAGTTTACTTACAATTACATCAGAAATTGGCTTTTCTTGCCTTTCTTTCAGCAAATTCATTAATTAATTCATCCAAGTTAATACTTCTAGCTTTCTTGTTTTCAATTGATACAATTGAGAGTCCACTCAATCTTTCTTCACTCATAGTATTTCAAAGATAGTTTTTTATTAGTTTAAGTTTTGAAAAAGATCTTTCTGTACTTGAAACTGTCACAGGTATTGTGAGGAACAATGTTATGGCAGTCACAACTTCGGGAAAACTTGAGCACAAAGTACTGTTATCTTTAATTAAAAATGAATACAGATCATGGACCATTCTCATTTTTTCAATGTCTTGTTTTAAGCACATTTGAAAAGAGAGTAATTGACTGGGAAATCCAGAAGATATATAATTTTTATATTTATTTCCTAGCTTTGTTCCTCTCTCAAATAACTTTTCATCACTTGTTGAAACTAGATTTACAGGATACAAAATGCTGAAATGATCTGCTACATCCTTAAGACTGCCAAACCTATTTCTCAACTAATTGATTATGACATCTTGGCTTAGAGAACTATAGAATACATTTACTTTAAAATTACTTTCATTGTCACTAAGCCTCTGGTCTTCACACAGCTTATCAAAATGTCTTTTTACTTTCTTAATATGTTCTTGCTGAAATTTAGCTTCAACACCCCATTTATTAGCTATTTGTAGTGCTGAATTTTTAATGTCAGTAAAGCTGTCTCTAACAACCACTAAAGATTCAATAGCATCATGCAATAGCTTCTCTGCTTTGTCAAGCACCATTTGCTCACTTTGTAGAGTTTTTGAAACTACATTAATAATTTTGAGCAGTTTGGTTTGAAATATTAGAAAAATAAAACCAAACTTTTCTATTTGTTTTAAAAGCCCAGTAGCTTCAGTGCGTTCACTCTCTTTTTTAGTAAGAAGAGTTATTTTATTTAGACCTTTTACTATGTCTACATAGCGAAAGCGAATAGCTACTAAGAAGTCATGCCTCAATGACCATTGAGTTGGGCAAAGTCTTTTAAGAGTAACCTTCTCAAGTACTTCAGAAATAGAAGACAGTTTTTTAAGCATTCCCCAATGTTTTATGCTGTGACCAAAGAATGTATATAGCTGCCCAATTATATCATAAAAATTGCTAGTATCTGAAGAAACTTTTACACAGTCATTCAGTGCGAGATTTAAATTGTGTGCAGCACAGTGGACATATGCAGCATTTGGTTCTCTTTGTAAAATTCAGGCTTGTACGCCTGAATAAATGCCATTCATATTAACTGCGCCATCATACACTTGCCCTTGACATTTCTTTAGGTTTAAATCTCTCTCTTCAATAGAATAAATAATTTCTTTCTCTAAACCAAGAGCATGTTGATCATCAACTTTATGAAAGCCTAAAAAGGATTCTTTAATTTCAAAGTCAATAGGAAGACCATTTGTATCATTTGTGATTTTTACGTAATGAAATATTACACTCATTTGGTCGACTTTAGAAATATCTTGAGTTGTATCAATAATTATGGAAAAAATGGTGCTGATTTGATTTCATTTATCAACTCCTCGACTTTTACAGCAATTAGCTCAATAATTTCATTTGAATGTGATGACTCAGATAATTGACAAAACCTTTTTTTCTTTCTAATAATTGAGCTAGAATAGGATCATACTTGGAAAGTAACTGAATTATAGAAAGAAAAGTTCCACTATTTGGCAAAGCTGGGCACTTGCGGTTTTTTTTGCGGTACTGCGGTACTACCGCACTACCAAACTGGTACCGCATAACGCAGTACCGCAAAGGATCGCTGAAAGTACAGCCTGTACTTTCAGCGATCCTTTGCGGTACTGCGTTATGCGGTACCGGTTTGGTAGTGTGGTAGTACCGCAGTACCGCAAAAAAAACCGCAAGTGCCCAGCTTTGCTATTTGGTTCTTTTGGACTTTCCCTATGACCTCTAAAAGGTAAATTGCAACACGCAAGTGTTAATGTTGTTTCAGTTACTCTTTCAATAATGGATCTCCAAAAAAGTTTTCTTTGTTGCAGTTCATCATTATTAATTTTATCTATTGTTTTATTTTTAGGCCATCGTTGATAGATTAAGCAGGCACATAAATGTGCAATAGTATTTTCATGACTTTTAATTTTTTCACTTAAATGTTGCCAATCATTTATACCTCCAACCCAAGTTTCATTGTAAGAAAGACAATTTTGAGCTGCAAATAACCAACATGGCTCACAGTAAGCACAATTTAATAAAGTAGAAGAGCACAACCATGTTCATGGTAAAACCATACCAGCTTGTGTCTTATAACTGTAATAATGTTCTGAAAAACACCGACTATTTTTATTATCTCGAGGAAATGGCCCTTTAGGCCTACATGGACCTGTTGATATAATTGACTGTTTCAACTCGTTATCTTCAATATTAATGAGAAACTGACCTCTGTCTGTAGAGATCAATGATTTTACTGAATTAGAACTTTTTTCCAAATCACTGTCACAAATGAGTTCAGTATCATTGCTTTTAGTTACATTTTCAATACTTGAAATTGCATTCTCAACACCACTAGACTCTGCTTTCTGGTTTTCTACACTTTCAATTTGCTCATTATTATTACTTCCTTTTTTAACAAGAAATGCATCAAGTTTAGGTAATTTTGCAGCCCTTTCCTCCTCTTCCTTTTTTAGTTTCCTCTTTTGAAAGCCACTTTTATGCTTGTACACTGACATGTCTCGAGGGTTGAAAACTTAAAATTTATTGATTTTAGCAATAACTGAGTAACAAATAACAATAACTTTTGGTAAAATTTAAAAAGTAGTACACAGTGATTCACCATAGTCACTAGTATTCAATAATACACTGCGGAAAATCAATTAACATAATTTTTATTCGCACACTCATCCATTCAGTATCTCAGCCATTGAAACTGATGCTTCACTGCGTGTCAAGTCGACAGATCCCAAACGAAGAAGAATATTTCTGAACATTTTGAAACATTTTGTTTCGTGCATTGATGTGCGATCAGAAATAAGTGGTGTCACAGTGTAGTATAGTATCAGGTCATCCCATAAGTAATGTCATTTTTTAGATTGGAATTTGAAGGCCAAAAAAAACAACTGACTTTTTAATCTAGTATATATTTTCTATTGGAATCAATGACACTCTGCCAATATCCTACAAGCTTTTCAATGCCATGTTTATAAAATTCAGGCGGTTTTGAGGCAGAAAACGTACAAAGACTGGTGTGCAGGTCATCTAAAGAAATATACTGTTTCTCATCAAGATAGTTTTGCAGACTCCTGAAGAGATGATTATCTGAAGGTGCAAGGTCTGGAGGATGTGGAAGTTTTTCCCACCCAAGCTCCTCAATTTTTGCGGAAGTGATCCGAGTGGTATGAGGATGTGCATTGTCATGGTGGAACACGATTCCTTTCCGATTAACCAAAGAAGTTCTCTCTTCTTTTAGTGCAGTGTTCAATCAATCCAGTTGTTGACAGTAGACTTGAACTGTGATTGGTTGTGTGGTAAGGTTTCAAAGTGTATTACACCACCTTTATCCTACCAAACACTAAGCAACACCTTCTGAGAGTGAAGATTTGGTTTTGGCTGTGGTATGGCTGGTTCTCCAGCACAAACCCACTGTCGACGGCGCTTAACATTTTGGTACAGTATCCACTTTTCATCACCAGTCACTAAACAGTGCAAAAACGGATCTTGGAGTTTACGGGAATGAAGAGCTGTGCTAATGTTTACCCGCACCCTCAGACTGTCAACCGACAATTCATGTTTAGATGGTATGGTTAACTAAAAATGTTTTTCTTCTCTTTTTAATTGATAATAACAGATTTAAAATTCTCTCAATAGAGAGAATGTTAAAAAACTGAGGCAATCATATGCCTCAGTATAAAAGCTTGAAACTCTCTCAGTATAGAGAACAAGAAGCAGCTTGAGGCAATCATATGTCCATTTCAAGAGACGGGAAAGCATCTCACTTCTCCTTGATGGTGTGGTAGGTGATCCAGTCTTGTTTTTACCATTGGTGTTTTGTATTGCTTAACCATTAGCTATAAGAACCATGTCTCACATATTTGGATCACTTAAAATTATCATGTAAATATCATAATCATTTCTGAATGCCTGATTTCCTTTATAAAGATTGTGTTGAAAAACCTAACTTCAGTTATCAATATGCATCACAATGGATTTTGAGCTTTCTCAGGCTGTGAACTAAATTGTACCTTTAACTGCCTTATGAGCAACATATTAATGCAAATACATATCCCAAAATTTTAGACCATTAATTATCATTATCAGTTTTGCTCCCTTTTCTGGCATCATTGCACTCATGGATTCCTGTGAGTCCACTGATGACAGTGCTAGGGGGATAATCTCTAAATGTTGTTGGTTTTTTTTTCTTTATCAGGGATTTGTTTTTGGCTGGGACTTTTGCTTATTGAAGTGAATTTGGACAAAGCTTTTTCTTCCCCAATGCCTGCACAAATGCTGAAGCCAGTGTTCACATAGTTTTTTTTTGTTATAAACATTGCTTTTGTTTGTACGGATTGAGCCAAGAATACATTTAATGATTGTGAGATGAAGTGGAGTTTAAAATGACACATCTGGGACTTATCAGGTTTATACAATTTGGGTAACACTCATTGACCTTACCCTAGTAACTAATATTCTTTGTTTTTTTTGCATTAGTTATGTAAGTTATTTTTTTTCTGTAAGTCTTGTCTCCTTTGTGTGGTAATGGGCTGGTGATGGCCAATAATTTAATGGTTTTATTTTATGTTGACATTTTAGTTTGTGGTATGGGACTAATGATATTTGTTTCTTTTGTTTTGTAGTAATAATTTTTTTCAAGTGCTTAGTTGGTTCTGAATACACATTGGTGTATGATCAATAAAATTGTTCAGATCTTCTTTAGTTACCTGTAAAAACTTGCCTGCTGATGCAGTTAACCTTGTAAGTGTTATTGTTGTTTCGTTGATTAAATTAAGCAAAGGACATTTTACTTTTCTTAAATCCTCCCACCATAAGCCGAAGAGTAAGTCATTAAAAGAGGCAGACTGGCTATGCTCCAGAGATCTTAAAGGTGAGAACCCAGTTTCAGATTGGTAGGAGCTGCCTATCTGACATAATCTCAACCACACTAAAATTGGTAACTTGCTCACCTCATTTCTCTCATTCTTAGCAGTGCAGGTGGTGCTGAAGACAAAGGATTTTTTTTATTAAGGCCCTCTGGGTGGTTCTCACTGGCAGCTAAATCTCCCATCTCTGCAACCAGCCGCAGCTGCCGTGACCCCACTAACAGAGTATCCGGTAGGTGAGTAACGCAAATGCATCTTTACACAGATACACTTACCGGCATCGCGCCCCCGTTTCACTGGTGCCCAGACCCGGGAAGATTGAAGGGAAACATCAATAGAGAGCATTAGCATTGACTAGAAGCCCCTATTCTCTTGCCGGTATTCCCAGCACTCACCACACTGCACAAGAACAGTTGAGAAACAGAATTATTCACACGAAGAGCGAACAATAGAGAATGGGTGACACAACAGGTCTTGCCAGTCAATTTACCACCACTATCACCACTGCTGTGGCTTCATCAACAGTCACTGTAAGCACAATAGCTAGTCCCATCTTGACTTCTGGCACTAATTTCCCATATAACCATGACATGGGTGGCAGTAGGGAAATAGCTGCTACTTTATAGCCAATAGGAACAAGCCCTGAGAGACCAGCATGTCCGTCACCACCTATGGCAGGAACTCCTAAGGATGGGGGCATTGACCAGCCATCATTGGCAATTCTTCAGCAAATGGTTATGCAGAATGCTCAGACCATGGCCATGATGTCTCAAATACTGGCTAATAGCCATACACCTAAGGTTCTTCCACCGGAAAAATACTGCCTGAGTGAAGGACATGATTTTCATGAGTTTGTGAGAACCTTTGAGAAATATTTTGAGCAAGAATATCCAGGTTCCCTTGAAAGGATGGGATCCCTTTTAGCTAATTACCTCGATGGCCCTGCCTTAGAAATTTATCGAGTAATGCGGAAGTCTACTAGTGATTATGGGACACTGAAGGCTCATTTAATATCCTGGTATGAGAAAGAGAAGGAAAGAAGGAAGAAAGTCAGAGTCAGGACTTTATGGAGGCTACCAAGCACTCACATGAGACTGTCTCTGCTTATGCCCTTAGAGTAATAACCCTAGCCTGTCAGTGCTTCCCTGGCCCCATTGAATCAGTGTGCTTATCCACCTTCTTCATGGAATTGGCTACCACTAACTATATTGAACAAATCCCACACCAGTCAACACACACACCATATCTGAGTTCACCACCAGTTGTATTAAAGCAAGAACTACCCATGGTTGCCCCTCAGTCTACTGCAACAAACAGTCAAGGAAGGCTAAGGGGGCCCAATGGAAGAAAAGTGAGAACTGCAGCAAACTTCCCTAGGGGTCAGTCTCACCCACCAGCCAATAACTTTCAGCAAGTTGCAGCAGTACCAAGAGACCACAGGACATGTACCCATTGTCAGCAGTCAGGGCATACAAAGGGTCAATGTCCCTCACGTCCTTTATGTCATTGGTGTGGAAAGCGGGGTCATCTCCATCAAGATTGCTATACTGCCAGGAACATTTGCATACGTTGTAAGCAACATGGACATAGCCCTGCACAGTGTCCTACTCAGAAGAACTATTTAATGGAGAGGCCACAATGCCCAAGTTGTGGAGGACCACATTTGGGTCAAGATTGCATGAGTGACCAAGGGTTGGTCCCACCACCACAAGAACTAGCACCAGAATTGGGAAACTAGATAGCTCTGTCATGGAAGGCCGCATGCCAGAGCTACCCCAGCATGCTAGCAATGAATGGTCTTTTGGAGGCATCATTGCTTCCCAGGAAGCAACACCATCAGGGCAGTATCCATTAGCAAGTCAGATTGCACACAACTACCTTGAGGCCCCCCAGAGTGAGACGGAAGATGAGACAGTGGAAGATGTTGAACAAGTTGGAACCCTAGATAGGGATGAAGAGCAGCCAGTGAACACTGAAGATGAATTGGCTGAAGTTCTGGACCTGAGACAAGAGCAGCAATCAAGCAATGCCTTAGTCATCCGGCCAAGAATAAAAAGCTCTCCCCACACAGGCCCATTGTCAGCTCTTGTGGATACAGGTGCTGCAGTCAGTTTGATGTCAGCTTCATGTTACCATCAACTTCCCTCTGATAAATTCCCACTAAAGGAAGTACCTCTCAAGGGGATTAGGGGTATAGGTAAACACATTGTACCAGTTCTGGGTGGTTGTACAATCACACTCATGTTTCCCAATTTTGAAACACAACCAATTGAGTTTGTGGTTGTGAGAGACCATGTCTCAGACTTTGATCTGATCTGTGGGGTAAACATGTTACAGACTGATAGTTTGCTTCCTGACTTGGCTAAACGAGAACTCCTCACTCGGAAGGGAAGCCAACTTATCACAGTTGCCCAAGATGCTCAACAGCCACTTCCAACCAGCCTTGAATGTGAAAGTGTGGAAGATGTTGAAGTTGCGCCCCGCACCTGTCAAATGATAGAGGCATGTTTCCGCCTCCAAGGATACAACCCTGATCATGAATTAACTTATTTGGAAAGTAACTCCTCGGTAAAAGATTTGATTATACAACCTGGATTAATGAATGTCACAGAAGACAACTTTTTGGTTGCGGTATTCAACCTTGGAGACTTCTCACAGAAGATCCCCAGAGGAAACTTAATTGGGAAGGCTATGAAATTGCAGGGTAAGGACTAGTGATGTAAAAAAAAACGTTTTTTTTTTTTGTTTTTTGTTGTTTTTTTTGTTTTTTTTTGTCGTTTTTTTTGTTTTTTTTTTTGTTTTTTTTTTTGTTTTTTTTTTTTTTTAATAATATAGATATTGCCAATTTAATTATAAGGTATACTTTTGCAATGATATATATTATAAAAATAAATAAATAAATAATAAAATAGGCCATATGGTACCAGTATAGAATGTCCTTTTCAGCCTATTTACAGAAAAAACTGGCCTCTTTCTTGCACTGAAAGTCTTGTATCTTGAGATCCATTAAACTTGCGAGAACACTGGCTGGGAGCTGACTGCCCATTGTCCAACCTTCCCAGGACTCTCCCATCCATGCCTCGGATTTTGAATCTCCCACTTAACTATCCTTTAGACCCGCGATGACATATTCCCCCCCCCCACGAGACCATCCATATATATATACATAAATACTTATATACACATTTATATCTATTGTATACCCCATACACATGCATACATCCAGAATTCCAGATACATACGCATGCATACTCACATATATACCTACACAAACTCATACACCTCTATTTCGCCCTTTCATTACCTCCGAGATCATTTAGCACATACAGTAATATCCATACAGCCAAAAGAAACCAATTAAGCACAGACAGAGCAGCAAAGCTAGTATTTATATCCCAAAATGCAAAATTCCAAGAAAGTGAAGTAAAACATGGTGCTACATTGGCTTCGTCAACATCCAAATCTGCAATAAATACCAGTACCTGTGATATTGAAACTATTTGCTTTAATCAATCTAGTGATAATGATTCTTCAATGGAAATAGAATCAGATAATGAAAGTTAAACAGCATTAGGTTAACACAAAGGTTAAAGAAAGAGATGAATATTTATATATTTTTTATTTTTCTATTTGGAATATATATATATATATATATATATATATATATATATATATATATATATATATATATATATATATACATTGGTATTCTTGCCAATCACAATTATATCTATTGTTTTATACCAGTATTATGGATATTATACCAGTACCTGTGATATTGAAACTAGCATATATGCTCTACCCAATCTAGTGATGATTCTTCCATGGAAATGTAGGTTAACAAAAAGGTTCAAAAAAAGGTGAATATTTTCCTTTTCTATCTGGAATATATATACTGGTACTCTTGCCAATCACAATTATGTATATTGTTTGAAACGAGGAAGAATGTTTTATGTTCTAGTTAAAAAATATATATACATATAAAAAATGAGGGTTTGTTTTTTCCTTTCTATTATATACTTTTTGCGTGATTCAATTTTTCTAAAAGATGACTATATAGTATATATACTAGGTATAACCGTATAAGCATGGTAGTATAGTAAATTATAGGTAATACTAATATACTTATTAGATTAAAGGAAAAAAAATATGGAATAAGTTTAAAACAATAAAAAACAAAAAAAACAGACTACCTTCGTTTTAAACAAAATAACCAACAAAAAAAACGACACAATAAAAAACGACTCACATCACTAGTAAGGACTCACTGGTACATCTGGTGGACTTCACTGACAGTTCAAAAACTTCTAAAAATCAGGAGGACTGGACTTCACAAATGATGGTTGATGCTTTTGAGTTGACAAATACATCTCTCTCAGCAGAACAAAAGGACCAGTTAGTCCAGTTGTTGCTGTGCCACCAAGGAGCTATTAGTCATGGTGATGGGGATGTTGGCCACACAACCATTATCAAGCATCAGATTGAAACAGAACACAGGCTTCCAGTCCATATCCCAGTAAGGCGAGTCCAAGGACCTGTACTGCAGGACATTGAAGAGCACTGCCAACAGCTGGAGGAAGATGGTATCATCAGACGAAGTTTCTCCCCATACTCTGCACCTGTCGTGCCAATTAAGAAAAGTGATGGGTCAATACGGTTATGCATTGATTATCGAGAGCTCAACAAAATAACAAAACGAGATTGCTTTCCATTACCTAATTTGATTGACACTCTTCAATTTGCATGGAATGCAATACTTTTCTACCATTGATTTAGTCAAAGGGTATTATCAGGTTGAGATGGAGGAATCCAGTGTTGAGAAAACTGCATTCTCCACCCCTCTTTCCCATTGGGAATTTCTCAGAATGCCGTTTGGGGTGAAAAATGGTCCAGCTACCTTTCAACGAGCCATGATGATGGCATTATCTGGGATCCCATGGACTCAATGCATGGTCTACCTTGATGATATAATGGTAGTAAGCCGCACCTTCCCTGAACATCTTGAAATTCTGGGAAAGGTCTTGCATGCCTTGGAATCTAATGGTTTTAAGATCAAACCCTCAAAGACTGAGCTTTGCCAAGAGGAAGTGACATTCCTGGGACATCAGGTGTCATCCAAGGGGATGGTCCCACTGGTAAAGAACCTAGAAGGTATTGCCAAGTTTCCAATCCCAAACACCATCAGAAGACTCCGCCAATTCTTAGGGATGGTTAATTTCTATCGCCGACACATCCAAAATTGCTCAGAGATAGCAAAGCCTCTTAGTGAACTTACAGGCCGCAAGACGCTGACTTGGACAGCGAGTTGCCAGACTGCGTTTGATAAACTAAAGGAGGCCTTAGTTAGTCCGATCTTGTTGACATACCCTGATAGGTCAAAGGAAGCTAAACCCCTACAGCTCCATGTAGATGCTTCTAACATTGGAGCTGGGGCTTGCTTGTCCCAAGAGCAGGAAGGAAATAATAGGCCCATAGCCTTTGTTTCAACCACATTCAATAGGGCTGAACAAAAGTACTCAACCACTGAACGAGAATTAGCTGCTATTCGATGGGCTGTGAGGACCCTAAAACCCTTCCTTTATGGAATTAAAGTTAAAATTTTTACTGATCATCAACCTTTAACCTTCCTTTACAATATGCCATTAGTAAATAACAGAGTTGCTCGCACACTGGAAGAGCTGAGTAGCATTGAATATGAGCTAGTGTACATACCTGGGAAACAGAATTGTATCGCAGATGCACTATCCAGGTCTCCAATTGACAATTGTCAAGAATCATTGGATCAATATGACAACCGATCAAATGCCACTCCAAAAGGATTCATAAAGACTGAAGTCCCAGGGGGAGGAGATTCCCTCTTTTATTGTCTATCCTTGTGGAGTAGTGGCACAATGGATCATCATAGGGAAATCAGAGAAGCAACAGTAGTAGAATTAATTCACAGGCGAAATAAGTATGGGATCTCTTCTGATAAAGCTATCACCCGTCAGCTGAATCTGATGAAACATGTTGGTCAGATCCCAACCCCACGGTTGATCCAAGTTTATAGTGATATGAATAAGGTAGAGATTTGGGTATATCATGGAGATCGAGCTCCCTTAAAGTATGGTTCTGACAACTACCATGATCGGTGTTATCTGCAGTGCCTCGCTGGGATCCATTACAATTGGTTAAACCCTATACACCTACCTGGTCAATCAAATGATAAGCCTTCCCCTGAAATTCTAAATGTGAATAGGGAAACTGATAGCCCCTTTGAAGAATTTACACTGCTTGATGATAGCATGGAGGAGGACCTTGCACCTGACACAGAGGCTAGTGGGGAGGGGAATCTACCACCTGATAACCTTACACCACAATTGGAACTGACATCAGTTGTGGTGGACATCTGTCCAGTGATTCCTTTGAGAGAAGGAGAACAACTCCCAAAAGAAGGAGGGGCATTGTCCCTGGAAGATGTCATAACCTTACAAAAACTTGACCCTCACCTATGTCGCCTTAAAAAGGGGATTAAGCAACAATGGACAGCGAAACGATATACTGGAAACCTACAACCATATAAACGAGATCATCAGCAATTGGTAGTTATTGATGACATCATTTACCATAGGGGAAAAGACCACCACTTGCGTTGTGTTGTTGCCAAAGGTGTTGCTATAGATTGGGCTGTCATTTTTCACAAGGAGTTTGCTCACTTAGGGCGAAATAAATTGCTTGCCCTATTATTGGAACATTTTTGGTACCCACAGCTGCATCGCATAGTGACTGAGATAGTCACTTCTTGTGTGGAGTGTCAGAGAGCAAAGATTACCAATATTCTCCACACACCACCTGTGTTTAAGATTGTAACCCAACATCCTTTTGAGTTGATTGCAGCAGATCTTATCTCCTACCCTATCTCTCAAAAGGGGAATGTTTGTGCATTGGTGGTGGTTGACCATTTCTCTAAGTGGTTGTCCGTGGTCCCACTGCCCAATAAACGGGCCTCTACTGTAGCACAAGCATTCAAAACTCGAGTATATCCATTTCTGCCCAGGCTGCCTGAAAAGCTACTCAGTGATAATGGGCCTGAGTTCACAGCCCAGGAATTTGAAGATACCTTGCTTGAACTGGATATACTCCATGTAAGGACTTCTCCCTATTGCCCCACATCCAATGGGGCTGTTGAGCGAGTAAACAGGACACTAACCCAATATTTGCGGATGAGTTTGAACCAGGTTGAGACCTGGGATGACCATCTGCCCAGGGTGGTATCCATTTACAACAATACCAAGCATCAGGAGACTGGTATTTCCCCAGCAGCCTGTCTCTTATCCCAGGCTCACATCTTCCCTCAGGGCCCTAGGATAGACCACCATCAGCTTCAATATCGGGATGAAGGCCATCCACGGTTCAAACCCTATCACTTAAACCAGCTGGTGGGGCTGAAAATACACTATCCTGGCAACCTGAGCATCAATAAATTCAAACCTCGGTATGCTGGACCATATTGTATAATTAAAGTGAACCCAAATGAAATTACTTATCAAGTTCAGTCAATGAACCCTCAGGAACCCACTATTTATAAAGTTCACCACAAACATCTGAAAAAGTGGAATGTGGCTCCACCATATCTTCAACAGAACCGCTACTACCAAAGGCTTTTGGGAGATGCCCATTATGAGGTTGAATTCCTACCACAACCTACACCTGTAGAGATGAGTAAGGGTCCATCTCTAATTGAAGAACCAAGCCATGATGAATTCTTTAAGGGTTTTCGCTTCAACCCATTACCTGTGGAGCGTCTGAGAAAAATTCAGCAGACTCTAGATCAGACTCTCCACAACCTGTATCAGTTGGAAGAGAGATTTCATGAACAGCCACCTCCCAGCAGAAATTCTTTGAGACAAGATAAGACAAGTGGGGAGGATAAAGTTAATGGGGACATAGAGAATAGATGCCCAGTAGCAATCTCATCCTTTGATTCAGGGCAGGAACTACCTTCCTCTGAATTGGAGCCAGTGAAACAAAGTCCCCTAACGTCTTTTCGATTTATTGCTACCAATAATCAATCATATTTAGTGGCTGTGGAACCTGAAACAGACTTTGCAGTGACACAATCTCCAGAATCTTCAGAAATGACAAGTGAGTTGAACTTAGTGGCCTAGGAGGAGGACTGAGTCCAACTGATCAGCCAACTCACGCAAGGCGACGAGGGTCCCTCACTCTGGAACCATTCTCTGGTGTATTAAAGTGGGTAAAGAAAACATCATTGACACCTTCAAAAATTGATTTTAGAGGGTTCTCACCTGAATCTCAAAACCTGCCTTTACCAGTTGTTACACAAGTAGGTACCCTCAAGAAGATGGGGAACCGACCATTCACAAGGTCACAGGGCAGATCTCAGGAATTGCTTAGGGTACAAAGTTCCCCACTTGAGAGGAAAACTAAAAGTAAGGTTACTGATTAGGTTAAGGTAAGATATGATTTGTAAAGTGTATTAAAGTCCCATACTATCACTCATCACTACTTATATACTTAGAGATAAAAATACCTGTGTTGTGCACCCCACAACAAGTGGGGAGGAGTGAGATGGTATGGTTAACTAAAAATGTTTTTCTTCTCTTTTTAATTGATAATAACAGATTTAAATTCTCTCAATATAGAGAATGTTAAAAACTGAGGCAATCATATGCCTCAGTATAAAAGCTTGAAACTCTCTCAGTATAGAGAACAAGAAGCAGCTTGAGGCAATCATATGTCCATTTCAAGAGACGGGAAAGCATCTCACTTCTCCTTGATGGTGTGGTAGGTGATCCAGTCTTGTTTTTACCATTGGTGTTTTGTATTGCTTAACCATTAGCTATAAGAACCATGTCTCACATATTTGGATCACTTAAAATTATCATGTAAATATCATAATCATTTCTGAATGCCTGATTTCCTTTATAAAGACTGTTGAAAAACCTAACTTCAGTTATCAATATGCATCACAATGGATTTTGAGCTTTCTCAGGCTGTGAACTAAATTGTACCTTTAACTGCCTTATGAGCAACATATTAATGCAAATACATATCCCAAAATTTTAGACCATTAATTATCATTGTCAGTTTTGCTCCCTTTTCTGGCATCATTGCACTCATGGATTCCTGTGAGTCCACTGATGACAGTGCTAGGGGGATAATCTCTAAATGTTGTTGGTTTTTTTTCTTTATCAGGGATTTGTTTTTGGCTGGGACATTTGCTTATTGAAGTGAATTTGGACAAAGCTTTTTCTTCCCCAATGCCTGCACAAATGCTGAAGCCAGTGTTCACATAGTTTTTTTTGTTATAAACATTGCTTTTGTTTGTACTGATTGAGCCAAGAATACATTTAATGATTGTGAGATGAAGTGGAGTTTAAAATGACACATCTGGGACTTATCAGGTTTATACAATTTGGGTAACACTCATTGACCTTACCCTAGTAACTAATATTCTTTGTTTTTTTTTGCATTAGTTATGTAAGTTATTTTTTTTCTGTAAGTCTTGTCTCCTTTGTGTGGTAATGGGCTGGTGATGGCCAATAATTTAATGGTTTTATTTTATGTTGACATTTTTTTGTGGTATGGGACTAATGATATTTGTTTCTTTTGTTTTGTAGTAATAATTTTTTTCAAGTGCTTAGTTGGTTCTGAACACATTGGTGTATGATCAATAAAATTGTTCAGATCTTCTTTAGTTACCTGTAAAAACTTGCCTGCTGATGCAGTTAACCTTGTAAGTGTTATTGTTGTTTCGTTGATTAAATTAAGCAAAGGACATTTTACTTTTCTTAAATCCTCCCACCATAAGCCGAAGAGTAAGTCGTTAAAAGAGGCAGACTGGCTATGCTCCAGAGATCTTAAAGGTGAGAACCCAGTTTCAGATTGGTAGGAGCTGCCTATCTGACATAATCTCAACCACACTAAAATTGGTAACTTGCTCACCTCATTTCTCTCATTCTTAGCAGTGCAGGTGGTGCTGAAGACAAAGGATTTTTTTATTAAGGCCCTCTGGGTGGTTCTCACTGGCAGCTAAATCTCCCATCTCTGCAACCAGCCGCAGCTGCCGTGACCCCACTAACAGAGTATCCGGTAGGTGAGTAACGCAAACGCATCTTTACACAGATACACTTACCGGCATCACGCCCCCGTTTCAATGTGGCACCCATTTTCCTAACTTAGGCACTTTCCCGAGTTGTTGCAAATGTCGATAGATGGTGGACGGGGCTGAATTGAGTTTCTGGGCCAATTCTTCGACAGTTGTTGAACAGTCTTCTTCAAGTGCGGCTAACAGCAGGTCATCATCAAACTCAGCGGGGCATCCAGAGCGTGCTGCATCTGTCAAATAGCAGTCACCATTCCTAAACTTTTGAAACTATCTTTGACATTTCCTCACATGCAGAATATCATTGCCATAAATTTCCTGAATGTTTTGCGTTGCTTCAGTAGCACTATTCCCTTTTTTGAACTCGTTAAGCATTATATGCCTGATATGCTCTTCTGATACTGCCAATTTAGGCCTGTTCAAAAATCAACTTTTTCTTATTTTCATAGGTTTCTGTACATTTTCCCATGCTTTTTGACCTGAAAAAGCCGAAAATCACAACTATTTTGACCTAGGATGTTGGGAAGC
Organism: Bathynomus jamesi; assembly: GCA_023014485.1. Classification (NCBI taxonomy): domain Eukaryota; kingdom Metazoa; phylum Arthropoda; class Malacostraca; order Isopoda; family Cirolanidae; genus Bathynomus; species Bathynomus jamesi. The sequence goes on along the minus strand of JAJOZX010001677.1, from coordinate 406,526 downwards.
ATTGCCGCATGGAGCTTTAAATTTTCTGCCTTGAAATCGGCCAAAGCGCCAATTCTGTGTCCCTTGAATTATGTTTTGCACTTTAACTTTTGATCTAAACAAGATAGAGCAACAAATTAGGTATCAAATGAAAGAGCATAAAATTAATAAATAATAATAATAATAATAATAATATAATAATAATTAATAATAATAATAATAATAATTATCTATCATTTTTCAAGAAACAACAGAAACTCAATCAGAATCTAGAAAACCATCTACAAGTTACAACTTCACAATGGCATTAAGCAAGGAGCTGAGGGAGCTCCGTGGGCGCACAGTTGATATCTCAGAACCTCCACGTACTGTCCACAGGCAGGTGTCAACTGGGCCATCTACCAGATCTCTCACTGAAACTTTCCTGGTTGGATACCCTTCAGCTTTTATCAGTGGTTCCCAGCTTCCCACCAACAGACAGGCGTTCCAGTATTTCCTTAATCTTTAGAATTTACCGGAAAATGTAGGGAGGCCGATGGTTCAAGACCTTGCATATGAAACAGTTGAATCTATCATCCCATTCTGGCAGATGGCTAGGATCAAGACAATGACCAAGTACAACGCAATGAAGCTCTTCATGAAACTACATGAGAAACATTGTGCTCTGGTGAAAAGCAAAGGAAGAGCAAGTAACCCTGGAGGAAAAAGAGGAGCATTTGTGCTGGAATTAGACAGCCTGTTCGATATAGGAGCTCCAGATGCAATCCAGGAAATACAGAACAACAGACTGTTATCCAGAGAGAAGAAAGATGAGGATATCAGGTTCTACGAAGACCAAAAGACTGAGAGGAAAGGTCATATGTCTGGTCATGACAAGATTTTTGAGACAAGATCCCTGCAGCAAGCAGTGAGGAATGAAAGACTGCAGCATAGACAAGAACAAGGTAAAACTAATTACTTTGAACGTTACAAAAAGTTTTAAGTTTTACTCCATTGCGATATTTAGCATGTACTTAACAATTGCTGTCTTAACATGTACTATTTTACAGCTGCAGCAGAACAAGAGGCAGTTGTTCATGTGGATGACATTACCTGGGTGACTCAACTGACAACGACGCTAACACAGAGGACATGGATTACCATCAGCCTCGTCCTGGATGTTCTCACCATCAAGACACTGTGACTAGTGTGACTTTGATGTTTCCAAGGAAGGTCATGGAATGTGATGTCATCTGCAATACAGCTGATCGTCTTGGTTTATCAGACAATCAAGTTACTGCCATGGTTTCTGCCACCTTGAAAGCTGGAGGGGCTGATCTGGATAACTTCGTCATCTCAACCTCAACAACACATCGCAACAGAATGCTGTCCAGGTATAATATCAGCCAGAGTCACATGTCCAAGTTTTGTGAAAACCCCCCACAGTACGCTGCCTTACACTGGGATGGAAAGTTGCTCAAAGATGTCTTGGGCAGTGAACCTGGAAGTACCTCAGAGACTTTAGCTGTGCTAGTGTCTGGTCCACCTTCATACACTGAAGGAAAGTTATTGGGAGTACCTGTCATCGACAATTCTTCTGGCACAGCTCAGGCTGAGGCTTCAATGGATTTACTGGAGACATGGGAACTTACAGATAATGTTACTGCCCTTGTTTTTGACACTACATCCAGTAACAGTGGAGTTCACAGAGGAGCTGCCAAACTGCTAGAGAAAATGCTGAACAAAAAGGTGTTTTATCTGGCCTGTCGACATCACATCCTGGAAATCCTAGTAGGAGCAGTTTGGGAGAAGCTGTTTGGGAAGGTGAAGGGGCCAGATAATCCCTGGTTTGAGCATCTGAAGGATGTTTGGACGGACTTGTCCAAGGAAAACCCAAAGATGCTGGCTATCAACAGCAAATGGCTGAAGGAAAAGAAGAAGAACAGTGAAGAAATACTCCAAGACATTCTAACAGCAGAAAGGCTTCCAAGAGCTGACTACAGGGAAATGGCTGAACTGACAGTCATTGTTCTTGGAGGAACGCCTCCTCGAGGTATTCACTGGAGTCGACCAGGCGCCATTCATCAGGCCAGATGGATGGCCAGAAACCTGTACTCCATGAAAATGCTGATGTTTGCAGATCAACTTGAGTACGACGAAGACACTGTATCAAAGCTGGAAAGACTCAACACCTTCCTTGCGCTGTTCTACACTCCTGTATGGATGATGTCAATGTCTGCTGCAGATGCTCCCGTGAATGATCTAAGTCTAATCCAGGACACGTTAAAGTACAAGAAAACTGACCCAGAGCTTGCTGATGCAGTACTTAATAAGATGGAAAACCACAAATGGTACCTGACGCAGGAAGTCGTGCCATTTGCCCTGTTCAGCAGTAGATTGAGTGACACATTGAAGCACGACATTGCTGCCCAGTTACATGCCACTGAGAAGCCAGACAGCTTCAGAACAGGAAAGCCTCTATTCCAGAGAGTCACAGCTAAGACCACCCTGGTTGATCTCATTGGCCCAGAATCACATTTCCTGCTGGACACACTGAACATTGGATCCGAGTGGCTTCTGGAACCTGCCACGTCTTGGCCACAGAATGAGGACTACAGAAAAGCATTGGACTATATTAAGAATCTGAAAGCGGTGAATGACATTGCTGAACGTGGTGTCAAGATGATGAGTGACTTTGCAAATGTCATAACAACAGATGCCAAGCAAAGGGACTATCTCCTTCAAGCTGTGGAGTTCAACAGACGCCGCTTTGACAGCTTCAAGACAAACTCTCAACAACTGACTGTGTAAATGTCATTATGAAATTAATCATCATGTAATGCTTTCACTTCTTGATCGATTAGACTTGTGACAAAATGTTAATCTCAAATTTGTGTCATGAATAAGGCGCCTTGTCTGCCTTGAGTGTGAGAAAATGAATTTTGTGATATTTCTGAAATCTTTGTATGTACCAATGTGCCATTTCTTGTTCCAAGACTATCATAATTGTATAAGTTAGAAAGAGGATTAAAAACACTAATTTGGTGCCTATTTTGTTGCTCTATCTTGTTTAGATTTACCTTACCTTAATTTACCTTAAAGCGCTTCTGCCTCAAGGGTGCGCTGCTCCCACGAAGTCCGCTCAGCGCCTCCTGAGGCGGGGCCACGATGGGGTCACCACCCTTCTTTTCTCTTGCTCCTGCCATACGATTTGGTCCCCTATTGAATTTGTGGGGGCTGGTCTGGCAGAGGAATACCCTGACACTGTGGGTTGGTCGGGTATGTTGGCTAAAAACATGTCTAAGTGTTTTTTAAAAGTATCTACTGGGACTGCACTTATATCTCTAAGGTACTGAGGCAAGGAGTTAAACAGGCGAGAACCCTGCCTAGAGATACTATTATATTGAAGGGTTTGAATCCTTCTCAGACTGTTTGGTGGGAGGTGATATTTTTTACACATTCTGCCAGTTCTTGTTAAGGTGGGCACAATTGGTTCAGTATTGGGGGCAACTAAAAGCCCTTCTAGAATTTTCCAAGTGTAGATTAGGATGTATCTCTCAAACCTTCTCTATATGGAATAAAGGTTGAGGCCTCTAAGCCTATCCCAGTAGTTTAATTTGTTTTTACTCACCTGTTGCCCATCAGTTTGTTTAATATACGAGGTAAAGGTTCTTTGTAGGCCCTCAATTTTTTGCAATTCATTCTGTTTGTGGGGAAACCATAATTGAGAGCAGTAGTCAATGCGTGGAAGGACAAGTGATTTCCACAGGGTAAGCATGGTCATACTGTCCCTAGTTCTGAATGTCCTCAGTATATATCCTATTAGTTGTTTGCATGATGAGGTTACTTTGTCAATGTGCCTGTTGAATGTTGCATCTTCAGATAATATAATCCCTAGATCCCTGACATGATCAGTTTGTGCAATATCTTTTCCTGTGGGTCCAGTGTAGTTGAATTGTTCTTTCAGGTATTTATTTGGTCCATACTTAATTAGTTCAAATTTGTCTTCATTGAAGGCCATATTGTTTGCATCTGCCCATGCATATATAGTTTGTAGATCTTTTTGTAGCTCTACACCAGTGGTTCCCAACCGGTTTTGGCTTATGGCCCCCTTAGGAACCTTATTTTTTCCTGTGGCCCCCATAAGCATTATTTTCAGTAGGTAATATGCAGATTTAACTCTATTTTACAAAATAACATTTTCCTGTGGCCCCCTTCAAATGTGCCATGGCCCCCGGTTGGGAAACACTGCTCTACACAGTCTTCTTTTTCTGTAATTGGTCTTAGTATTCTGGTATCATCTGCGAATGACAGGAGAGAGCTTCCTAGGTTACAGTTTATATTGTTTAGCATTATAATGAATAGAATTGGTCCTAGTACTGTGCCTTGCGGCACTCCACTAATCACTTCTTTTTCTATAGATCTTGCTCCATTTACAGTTGTTATTTGTTTTCTGTCAGAGAGAAAGGCATGGATCCATTTTCCTACTTTTCCACAAATACCAAGTTCTTTTAGTTTATGGAATAATATACCATGGTCAACCTTGTCAAAAGCTTTTGCAAAGTCTAGATAGATGACATCAACATTGTGGTTTTCTCCCAAGTATTGTAGGATTGTATTGCAATGGTCTATAAGTTCAGTAAGGCAGGATCTCTTGTGTCTGAAGCCATGTTGAAAGTCTTCTAAGAGATGTTCATTTTCTATAAAACTGACAATGTGCCTTTTCAGGACTTTCTCAAATATTTTAATAATATGGGAAGTCAAAGATATGGGTCTATAGTTCTTGGCTTCCTTTCTTTTGCCTCCTTTGTAGATTGGGGTAATATTTGCTTGTTTCATGATTGGTGGTATTCTACTGGTGTCTAGTGAGGATCTCCACAGGATTTTCAAAGGCAGAGATAAAGTATGTTTGCATTCCTTAAGAATCTTGGCTCCAATTCCATCTGGACCAGGGGCTGAACTCCCCGGTAGCTCTGTTATTGCCTGTTGTATATCTCCAGTGGTTATTTGTATATCTTCCAATAATGGTCTGTCTTGGTCATTTTCTTCTCTATCAAAAAATGCTGTAGTTTTTATTTTCTCTGCTACTACAGGGGTACTCCAGCTTAAAGCATATTGAGATTGTAAAATGTTTGCCATTTCCTGTGTATTAGATGTGAGAGTTAGTCCATCTTTAGCAAGCAATGGACCAATGCTCGTTTTGATAACTGCTTTGCGTTTAGCATAGCTAAAGAAGAATTTGCTATTTTCCTTTATAGTGCCAATAGCTTTGTGTTCATTATCAATATTCTCTCTTATGGTTGACTCCTTTATTTTAAGTTCTAACATCAGTATCTGATTCCGGATGTTACTATGTCTTGTATCACTTAATTGCTTTGTCAGTTGTTTAGATAGCTTTGTTCTCTTTCTCATAAGTGTCCTTCTGTATCTGTGCTCTTTTGTCCAGTGCTTCTGTGCACTATAGTTTTTCTTTGGTGTGTGTTTGTATAATGCTGATGACAGCAGGTATTGTATTCTACTCCAGCATTCTTCTGGCTTTAGGTTTTCTAATTCATCTTCCCAGTTTATTTCTCCCAGACAGTTATTTATTGATGTCCAGTCTGACTTGTGCAGGTTTAGGTCAGAGTATGGCAAGTTCATTTGGCATGGGTCTTGCTTACATTTGTGGAGGGACAAGTTTGTGAATATGTGCATGACATTGTGGTCGGAGTGTATAGTTGGTGTTATAACAATGTGGTCAATTGTAGTTGCATTATTTGTCAGCACTAAATCTAGGATATTATTTTTTCTAGTTGGGTAGTGGACATGTTGTACTAGGAGCAGTTTTTCCATAAACTCATTCAGGTGTTTTGATTTGGACCTTTTTGTCCCTGATTTCATACCACCATATTGGTTCCAGGTGCAATTTGGGAGATTAAAGTCTCCTTTAATGATTAAGTCTCTTGTTGAGTCTACAATAGCTGGGCATTGCCTGATTTTTTCCAGAACTTCAGTGAGCTCTAGATGGGAGCTATCTGGGGGGCTATAGATATTCACTAGTATTATGTCTTCTTTATTTATGCTGAGCATGATGATTAGGAGTTCACAGGCTCCATTTGAGTATGCCATGAGCAGTTCACTTTGAATGTTTTCAGGGATGTACATGCAAAACATGATTCAAGGGACCCCGGAACTGGTGCTTTTGGCCGATTTCAAGGCAGAAAACTTAAAGCTCCATGCGGCAATGCTTCCCAACAACCTAGGTCAAAATGGTTGTGATTTTCGGCCTTTTCAGGTCAAAAAGCATGGGAAAAAGTACAGAAACCTATGAAAATAAGAAAAAGTTGATTTTTGAACAGGGCTATACTGCCATGTTTATGAGGAGTTCACATAAAGCAAAATACACATCTTCACTGGTCAAGGTCTGTAAAGTATGTAGCGAAACACGATAGATCTCCTCTTAGATATAACCTTCGGAAAATTTATGCTTAAACTGAGTAGGACTAGTTTAAACTTAATCTATCGTAAAAAGCGACATTACTTATGGGATGACCTGATATATACAGTAGGGTGACACTTATTTTCGAAAGTTTGAATTTTTATCGGGACGGGCGCGTTTCTGGTTCCATTTTGTCAAAAAATATCGTGTGTAAAATATTTTTGAAATAAAACAATATTTAGAACTGCCTCAATACGGTCAAAGTTTGTATATTTTCTCGAAAAGTAGAAATTTTAGATCATGATGTTCTATGCCTCTAGCAAATAAAATATCACTTCTAGTTTGTTCAAGCTACTAATCTTGACCTAAAACATATAACTGGACTTCATACTTTCAACTCTAGGTCCCCCTCAACTCGAGTATTAGCCCCTCAAGGGGGGGGGGGGTATCATGGGCGCCCATCTCCCTCTCATTGTTGCCAACTTTGCAGAGGTCACGGTGGACTTACGGGCGGTTGGGAAGTCACAGCGGTGCTTCTCGACCACTTGTAAGAGGAACTGCCTTTGGTCTTCACTCTTGGTAAGGGCCAGGTTGAAAGACTGCATCAACGCCACCCCGCGCTCCGCGAAGTCATTGACAACTTGAAGGGCCTGGACTCGGCGGGATGCGGCGATGAAGGCTGGGTCCGTCCGCCACTCCTCCGGATCCTTGAGCAGGAAGGCGGTGCTGATGTCCAGAACCTTGAAGAACTCCTTTGATGTAGTCGTTGTGAACTTGGCCAATGTATTGTTGGCGATTGAGGCAGTGGACAGGTCCACATTGATACGCCACGGGGGATCCTCCGATCCTTCCTCTTCTTCCATCGCTTTAATCATCTCCCGCTTTGTCGCCAAGTCGATACCCTCGTCGAAGATGGCCAGGGTGACGAGGCGCTCGCTCAAGTACCATAGGTGCCTGGCGAAGACTGTCGCCGTCGCCTTGGCCACCGCTGAGTCCGGATAATAGACGAGGGCCTTGAGCAGCGCGAGGTCCGCGGCTGGGGCCGTTGCCGGGAGCGGCGCTTTGTACCAGGCCGTCACGTAGATGGACACGGCGAAGATGGTGAATCGCCAGATTCCAGCCACTTCGCCTGACGACATCTGAAACTGTTCCCGGAACAGGAACAGTTTGATGGCATAGATGACTTTTGCCATCCAGCGCGCGCGATGGAAGGCGCCGGGACGAGCGAACCGGGCACCCCGCTTGTTCGGACCGCCCAGCACAATTACAGAGAGCTCCAGAAGTTCCCTGTAGTCATCACGTGGATGTTGACCGTCGAGGAGGCGGCTGAATTCGATCAGCAGGTCGTCGCGGGCGTCCTTCAGGTGCTGCGGCATGGTTCCATCCTCGAAGGGCTTCGCTTTGGTTTGATCGATGAAGTCCCACTGGGCGGCGAATCGTTTGAACAGGAGGATGTCAGGACCAGTAGAGGGACCGAGGCACGCCGTGAATGCCTTCTCGCACACCAGTTCGTGGATGTGGGGGGGCAAGCCAAATGAAGCACTGTCTTCTCGAGTTTCTGCTCAATGATATAGCAAGCTCCTCCTGAGAGTCCTGTGTTTGAGGCGGTGGTGTCAAAAGAGAGGGCACAGATCCGTCCATTGATGTCCCAATCCTCGAGGGCAGAGAGGACGGCTTCCGCCATGGCGCGGCCGGTGCCGTCGGGGAGGCTGGGCACAGCCAGAAGCTTGTCGACGTTCTCCCCAGACACCAGAACTGGAAGGCGATCTTCAGCAGGGCCTCCGTCAGCCGCTGGTACGATTTTCCCGTCCCAGTGAATGGTCAGCGGCACAGTAGGATGGAAGGCTGCCTTCATTTCCGCTGCTGCCATAGCACGGAACTTTGCTCGGTCGCGGCGGGAGGATTCGCGGTTCAAGACCAGCTCCTCAGGGTCGTGGCCCAAGCTCCTCGCAGCCGCCGACAGCAAAAAAACACCTCGGTCGGTAAGTTTCGTCCGATCCATCGCTGCGGAGAGATCAGGGGTGATCATCTTTTTCGACGCGCGGAATCGCTTGGGTGGTAAAGGGGTCGTAGATGCTTCTGCATTCGACGTGGACGGGCCCGGGAGAGAGAGCTCTTCCTCTTCTTCTCGGCGACGACGCCGTCGGTGACCGAGTCGGGCTGCTTGCACCTGAGCTGGAGCTCGATGCCAGTTCGACGAGTTCTTCTCGGCTCTCTCTGTTCGCCCTTTCATCATCTTGCCGGCGGCTCCTTTCCGCTTCCTGTCTCCTCGCACGCTCTCCTCAGTGTGCAGCGTCATGTCACGTGTGGAGGAGATGCGGCCGCGCCGCACCTCGGCCCTTTGTCCCATAGGAACTCCCTGTCCTCTTCGATTGTGATCATCGACATCGCCTGTTCGTGTGCGATGTCGAAGAGGCGGTCAAGGGATGAGAGGAACTCGGCCTCGTTCCTGATTTGGGTCACAGTGCGCCGTTTCGAGTTCTTGTTCAGAGCCCGCCACTTCTGTACATTCGGAGAACCTTGTCCCTTGCGCGTTGGTCTTTCTGCGTAGGAATACGGGACGCTCCCAGAATTCCTTGACTGCGGTCACTGTCTCAGCGGCTGCTTCCTTGATCGGCTTCTTGACGTCAAGGTGAAGGTGGAAAAAGTACTGAAGCGCCTGCTTTCCCGTAGGCAGCATGCTTCCTGTGATGCTGTGGTCCACGGTCCCCAGGAGATAGACTGCTGTTTTAGATCTTGTTGCCGAAGCCATCACGTCGTTTCAGAACTCACTGAAAAAGAGAATGAAACACTGTTAGTGTTGGCAAAACTCGTCCCAACCCATTTTCTACTTAGAATAACATGTTCTTTCACCTGTATCAATATTTGGATAAACTCGTGTTACACCCTGTATAATACCTCATTTTAGTCTTCTGTACACCAGTGCGGAAGACTAAACCAACGACTCTGACCGTCCGTCTGTCTGTTATCATTTCATCACAACTCAGAAACTACAGCAGCTATCGAAACGAAAACTGACATGATAACAGAACGCCATGAGTACTTTTCGACAAAAAGTATAAACTTTGACCTCGTTGAGGCAGTTCTAATTATTATTTTATTTCAAAAATATTTTACACACAATGTTTTTAGACGGAATGACACCAGAAATGCGCCCGTCCTGATAGAAATTCCCAAAAAATGAAAAACACCCCAAATAAGTGGCACCCTAATATACAGTAATATACTAGTATACCAGATAGTAGAATAATGTGATGGTTTCAGCAATTTGAATTCTAATTTTGATTTTTATCTATTGCAGACATCATTTCAGATGACCAATTATGTATTTAACATATATAGTATACAGTTTTACCAGAAAGGGGCCCGTAGTTGAAAGAAAACCATGTTTATAAATGCATTTAAATACATTAAACAAGTTTAAAGGACTCTTATATTTTCATGCATATTTAGATCGAATTTTTATATGAAATACTTGAAAATTATTGTTTTTCCTTGCCAAGGTGTTATCAAATATCAACCATTCAGGCCCCGGTGCACTGCACCACCTGCACCTAGCTAGATCCGCCACTGTTTCAGTTGATTATGCTGAAAAATCAAAATACTGTACAACTCTCTGCCCCATTATAGGTGATGTCATTTTCTATACCATATTGTTCACATATCTCTAATAGTACTTTCAGCCCATGGGGAGAAGGTGACAGAAGAACAAGGTCATCAGCATATATTAAATGATTCATTTTTTCCTTTCCAATGACACAGCCAGTACGTGCAGTTTTTAGTTCATTGGTAAGGTCATCCATGTATATACAGAAAAGATAGTTTGATAATATACCCCCTTGCCTAACACCATTAGTTACCTTAAAACCTGGTGATACAGTGCTTTTCCATCCAGTGGCGTAACAACCAGGTTGGGGGCCCTGGTTCAGGACATCCGAATGGGGCCCATCAACATAAAAATGAAATGATTTTTCAAAGCAGGCCATTTACTGGTTCGTTAAAAAAACAAACACATACAGGCGCACAGAAAATTGCATAAACAATTGCACAGCAAACATGCAGTAGTTATTTGAAGCTCACTTTGCGAACTTTTGCATTTGCAAATTTGTTCACGATATCAGAGATGTCCAACCACTTAGCTCTTTCAGATTCGATCAATATCACTATCAAATTTGATAATCTGTGCTGAGAAATTGTCGATCGCAAATAGTTCTTGATTATTTTCAGTTTCAAAAACGCACGCTCACATGATGCAACCGTGATTGGCAATGTTAAAAACAGCAAAAGAGAAGTGATAACATCAGGAAAGCTGCTTTGTGCATTGCTGTCTACAATTAGAGACTGTGCCACTTCAAGCACAGTTGAAACCAACTGCAGAGTTTCTTGGAAACATGTGCGTAAAGTCACAAGTTGAGCAAGATCTGCTAAAAGATCAGATGAATACTTGCTTGGAAGCTCATGTGCTGAGCTACGTAACTCATCATCTATAGCTGATTTCAAAAATGACGGAAAAATTGGCTTAAACTTCTGGACAGCAGTCTTCATCCCATGAAATCGAATGCCCAGAGCTCTGTCCAATTATGGTGTCAATCACGCTAATGTATACTTCAACTTTGAATTTCCATTCTGCATCTGTGAGCCGTGCATCTTCTGCTAGCTTATCAAAATATCATTTCACTTTTGATACTCGCTTGTCCACAAATTTGTTGGCTGTAATTCCCCAATGGGCAGCCAGCTCTGCAGCTTCTTGCTTCATGCCCTCGAAATCATTCCATAAGCTCTTCATTTTTTCCAAAATGTTGCTCAATGCTTCTTCGCATACACTGTGATCAACATTGCTGCTTTGTAGCATCTTAGAAATGACATCGATCGGACCCAGGATCTTTGTGAACATCACAATCAGAAAAACTGTCTTGAACAATTCAAGCTTCTTTCGTAATGATACCACAACACTGCACTCTTCACAATCACCATTTCACAAAATTAGCATCAAGAGTGCCTTTAGCACATCACAAAATCAAATTCTCAGACTGTTTAGGGCATCTAAGCTGGATGACCACCTGGTTGGGCATAGTCGCTTTAGCATCACATTGCTGGTAGAAAGTGCCTTGAGAGTGTTCCAATGTGCTGTACTGTTTCCAAAGAAGACGTAAATTTTTTCGATCAGATCAAAAAAGTTACGCACTTCCGTAATGCTGCGTACTGCATCCTTCACAACCAGATTCAAGTTGTGCGCTGCACAGTGAATGAACTCCGCATTTGGTTGAATCTTCTTGATTTTCGCTTGAACTCCGGAATAGCACCCAGACATGTTTGCAGCACCGTCTTAACCTTACCCTCGAAGGTCATCAAGTTGCAAATCCTTGGCCTCCAAGGAAGGGGGAGAGGGGCAATCGTGTGTTCCATTTTTTTTGAGCTGGAGGTGGCAACCCTATTTTGAAAGCTAATAATGCCATATGATTTTGTTAAAAATTAGACTTTGCAAGTACATTATTTGATAAAAATAATATATTTGATGTTATATGTTAATGATATATTATTTAATAAAAATGCATATTTCCTAACATCAGCACTATTTATCAGTTGCCCATTTAGTTTTTCAAATGCCTACTGGTGGGTAATAGCACCTAAGTTGCCAACCCCAACTATATGGCATGAGAAGTATGTACTACTTGTCTATAAGCAAAACAAAACTGTATAATTGTTAAATATCTGATGGTAAAGTGACAGATTATTAATGGTAATATTTTATGAATAAATAATGCTAAACTACTTAACTTTAAATAATAGTTTTTAGATAAATAATCTTATGGTTAGAGAATCCTTGTACAATTTACTACTCAAATAGCCGCATACACTTCAAATATGGCCATTTTACTTTGTAACTGATAATATAAATATTTTAATTAATAATTACATATTTGGAAATTTTATAAAATAAGTTTAAATATTTTTTACATTTTAAATATAATCTATAAAAATAAATAGTTATTAATAGATTTAAATCAAAATTGTTATGTATTTATATAATATAAACTGCTGATGTTCTGATAGTAGAGCATGTGGCATTTTGGCCCAAGATTGCTTGGGGCCCTGGTTCCGGTGAACCACCTGAACCACGCTTGTTATGCCACTGTTTCCATCTTACAAACATGGTCTGCTCTGTATACCAGAATGCAAGTATCCTAAGTATATATTTAGGTACCCCTTGACACAAGAGTTTCTCAAAAAGTTTGTGATGGTTAACTCTATCAAATGTTTTTGATGCATACAAAAAACAGGAATATACATTGCTACTTGACATCTTGTACTTTAGGATGGCTTCCTTTAGCATATAAATACACATGTCAGTACCATGTTTCACTCTAAAGCCAAACTGATTGTCATAAGTCTGCAAGTAAGTATTTATCCTATTATAAATGACATATTCTAACACTTTAGAAAGCATACTGGCAAGTGCTATTGGCCTATAAAGAAGAATTGTTAAAATTTAGTTGGTTTAATTGATTTTAGTTGATTCAATTGATTTTGTTTTATGTACATCCATATATATGTATAGTAACTTAATTTTTGTTTTACAAAATTGACGTTCTTCAAATCTCAATATCGGTCCTTTCACATAGTTAACAATTCAAACTTTATTTTCAAGTGCAACATTATTATATATGAATTGTAATCATGCCAACATTTGCCTGTTTTTCATAACTGAATGATAAACCTTTCTGCTGGCATGTGAACAGAGGTCTCCATTATTAACCCATGTAGGCACAGTACTTTGTATGGTGATTCAACATTTTAATATGGCATTCATTTTGTTCAGCATAGTGTATTAATGCTTGGAGTATCAAAATACTTGATTTATTATACTCAAAATTAGTTTTGTGTAATAACTCATATTAATCAGTTTTGTGAAACACCTGTATTTTAGATGATATTGTTTGGCTCTAACAATAACGTTCTTAGGCAAAAAATAAAATATATCATGTAAAAGAATGTTTTTATAGATAAATTGATATAGTGTAGCACTAGAGCTTTCAGAAAATGTATAACTTCATGGGAAATAAACCTTCTCTTCACTGTTCATGTCTTCAAAGATTTCAGTTGTAATGTGTGACCTAACTGGGCATTCAGTTGACCTAACTGGGCATTCAGTTGACCTAACTGGGCATTCAGTTGACCTAACTGGGCATTCAGCTGACCTAACTGGGCATTCAGATTAATTGAATGCCTGGTTAGGTCAACTGTATGCCCTTGATGATTGGTTAGGTTAAGTTATGATATTTTCATTAGTTTAAACGAAAATGATGAGAGCAAAAATACATAATAAACAGTTTGGTAGTCCCGATAATACGTAAGTACCCGATTACCATTTATCCATTTGCAACACTTCAACATAGCCTAGGTCACAACTTTCACAAATTGCACTGCACATGTTTACGCAGCAAAAATTAAAACAGAAAGAATTAACTCAGCCGTGTCAAAGGCTGAGGTGTTTCCATGATGTCACAGTCAGGAAAACAGCTTGATTGGTTCTTTAAAATTCCTAATTAGCTGTCATTGGTTCATTAAGGCGTGTGTAATTGGTTGTTTTTGAGTGATTAATAGCCTACTATTGGTTAAAAAAGGTGCACTGTGATTGGTCATCCACACATTTCCAGAAAATTGTCTGAGAGTGAGGATGTCTTATGCCTACTGGCAGGTCGCGAAACAAAAAATGGTTAAAACTTAAAAAAATCAATAACTTCGTTAATTTTTAATTCTGGGGGGTCTGGCTTTCTTCAAATTTATTCTATTGCTGTATACTACCAAATGCTAACATAAAAAAATTATGAACTCGAGGTGGGGCTATTTGCTACATATTAACCGGGAAAGGTTAAAAATAAAATAAAAGATGTTCAAAGTAAATATATTCTTCAGCGTAAAATAAGAATCAGAAATAGCAGAGAACCCTGGATAAATCTGTCTTTTAAGAAAGGAATAAGAGAAGAGAAAGGCCTTCAGCAAATTTAAGAGAACTCAAAATGAAATGGACCTTGAAATCTATAAAAGTAAGAGACAAGAAAGCAAGAAACTTATGAGAGATAGTAAAAGCAATTTAGAGAGGAACTTGGCCAAAAATTGTAAAGGAAATCCCAAAAAGTTCTTTAGTCATTTCAACCTGAAAAATAAATCTAATAAAAAAATTGGACCCCTTCATGCTGATGACAAAATTATTGAAGAAGTTTTTGAAATTGGTGAGGAGCTAAATAGATATTTCTGCTCAGTATTTACAAAGGAAACTAAATAAAATTCCAGATTTTATATTAGTAACACAGAGAGAGAGAGAGAGAAATCATATATATTTTGAGGAAGTGGATTTTTGAGAGCAATTGACAGGCTAAATATAGATAAGTCACCAGGACCTGATGAAATTTATCCTAAAATAGTAAAGGAAGCAAAATACAGTGGCCCCCCACAGTATGTTGTATTTGTATTGTGTTGCAGCTCCCATAGAGCATAATATATTCACATTGCACCAAAAATTCGCAGTGCATTATCCGCTGCATTATTGTTCCACACACGTTTTGAACCCACATAATGTGGCAACCACACATGGTCAGTTTATTATTGTATGCTGTAGTGGGTGGATGCTCTGTGATTTTGTTTAGAAATTATCTATGTAATATAGTTTAGATTTTAATAAATATAACTATCTATAGCTAAATAAAATTAAAATAAAAGCACAAAATTAGCATTTACCTTAAGCCTCCAGCTTTAGCTAAATACTAATTTTGCTTTTAATTTGCTATTTTGTGCATTATTTATCATTTTTATGTGTGTTTTAACCATAGAAAACTCTCTGATTTTTACCTGAAAAGTCGTAGTTCCAAGGCTGTGGAACGAATTAGGCTAAATACATGTATTTTAGGGTTCGCATTGCATTATTTTCACATAACATTGGTGTTTCTGGAACGAATTAATGATGCAATGCGAGGGACCACTGTATAGCATAGCCCAAGCACTTGAAATACTTTTTAACCTTTCATTGATTAACAGCGAAGTTCCAGAAGACTGGAAAAAAGCAAATGTAGTCCCACTTTCCAAAAAATTAAACGAACACCTAGCTAAAAACTATAGACCAATTAGTTTAACTTCTGTTATTTGTAAATTACTTGAAAGTGTCATCAGAGGCAAAATTACAATATTCTTAGGAGGAGGAGGATTAATTAGTAATAGCCAACATGGCTTTGAAATGACAGGTCATGTTTGACTAACTTGAGTTTTATGATAGTATGTTAAAGCATCTGGATAAAAAAAGAATCTGTAGATATTGTGTACTTGGATTTTGCCAAAGCTTTTGATACAGTTCCTCATAAGTGGTTGCTTATTAAAGTTAGAGCTCACGGAATAAAAGGGACAGCAGCAAATTGGATTGAAGAATAGCTTAGAGAAAGAGAATAGAGAGTCCAGTTAAATGGGATTAGGTCTACATGGAGCCCTGTTCTGAGTGGAGTCCCACAGGGGTCAGTACTTGGACCTCTACTTTTTATTATTTATATTAATGACTTGGAAAGGGGTCTAAATAGTAAAATCTCAATATTTGCAGATGATACAAAATTAGGACAAAATGTAAGATCTTTAACAGGTGCCATGAAAATGCAAAAGGACATTGATAAAGTAGTTGCTTGGGCAGATAGATGGGAGATGAAATTTAATGTGGAAAAGTGTAAAGTTATGCATGTTGGTCTTGACAATCCAGAATTTGAGTATAACATGGATGGAAGTTGGATAAATAAAGAAAAAAAAGGAGATATATTTGGGTGTCATTGTGAATCATGATCTTAAACCTACAACTCATTGTATTGAAATTAGAAATAGGCTAATGCTAGGTTGAACCTAATGCAGAAACATAGAATATAAATTGCCAGAAATTATAAGTAGGTTCTACACTTCATATGTGAGGCCTCTTCTTGAGTATTGCATTCAGTTCAGTAGTCCTTATTTAGAGCAAGACAAAGACAGACTAGAAAAAGTACAAAAGAGAGCCACAAGGATTATACCATGCCTTAGCCACCTTAGTTACAAAGAGAGATTGGAGCACCAAAACATGTTTTCCCTAAAGCAAAGAAGGTTGAGGTGATATGATAGAAGTATATAAAATCACAGTTAGTACAACATAGTTTTTTAAATAGAATAGTAAAATTCTGGAATACCTTAGATGAAGTAGTTGTGAGTTCCCATACTTTGGAGACTTTTAAGAATAAACGATAAATTAATGACTGAAAGAGGTATTTGGTAATGACGTTTTGCTGGAACTGGTAATGGTGTGGAGAAGAGATTTACATGAACCCTTCCCACATATACATATATAGTTTATTTTTTATGTGGGTAAATCTCATCACCCACACAGAGTGATGGGATGTAGGGAGGCAGCATCTTGGGTTAGGGGATACTCTGTCTTTATACCCCCCATTTAGAGATATTTCTCTGCTGAGCAGTGCCCCCATAGCACTGTGATGTATGAAAGACTCATTATGTTCACTTGCCTCATAAACACCTTTAAATGGGAGACCCTGAATGGGTGTACATTCAAATACTCTATAGTGCCTTTACAGTCCCACCTACTCCTTTTATCTTAATTGTAGAGCTTGAATTATATTATTCAGGTTATAGCTATACCATATAGATCCACGTAAAACTTCTTGTGGTGAGATAACCATATGATGTCTACAAATTAGTACAGTAGTGGTATTGATGAATGATCCACAAGATCCAAAGTTTTGAAGTTAATGTACAGCTGTGTGACAAACTGCAATTCACAGAGATCAATTGGATCTTAATTTTGCATGTAACTATATTTATGGTTTGTTTATATTAACAGTGGAGCCACCCAGATGGACCAAAGGGCCCCTAGTGTGCCCACTATGAAATTTTTACCATGTTACCATGCATTCTGGAATTGTTTTTTTTTTATTAGTAAAAGTATCACTCTGGTGTTACCTGTATGTGTTTGTTGGATTGATAAATTAACGTTACTTTAAATAATTTACCCCCTTTTTTTTTGGTGTGTGTGTGTGTGTGTTTAAGCTTGTGTTCCACACCTCCGAAGGGTTGACCTGGGTTTCATCACCGTTGCTTTAAGTTTAACTATCTTTGTTTATTTATAATTATTAATATTACTGTTCATTATTATTTGCTGAAACTAACCTTAGTGGTTGTAGTTTGGGAAGAAATTTGCTTTACTCTATAGCAGTGGTTCTAAACCTTTTGATGTTCGTGGCACACTTTTGAAGTGAAAACTATTGCACAGCATGGTACTTAAAATATACAATACATAGAAAAATACTAGTACAAGATGTAAAATAATATTTTAAAATCCCTATAACTAACTTTCCTTTAACTTTCCTTATTTAATTATTCACTATTATTAATGAGATACTTGAGCTTCATGTTTTTTTGTTATTTCATCAATGTTCGGGTGTATGTATAATAGGCAAACGCTCATATCATCTTCAACACAGTGAAGTCTTTCTCTTTTTTTACATTTAATGGTTGTAAGTGATGAAAATCCCAATTCACAGAGATATGAAGTAGAAAACTGCATCAAAACAGCTAAATATGATAATTAAAACTCACTTGCAAAAGAAAAATAATAGAATTTGTATGTATAGAACAAGAAGATAATTTTAATTTGTGTGAGGGTACTTATAATTTGGACCCTTTAATGAGTTTCTTGGTCAAAAAATCCCTTACAGCGTTGGGTGAATGGGTTCTAACCTAAGTGTGAATTTCTTAAAGGTCTCTGGATTGTTTCCTTACTCACTTTTGGTTAAAATGTAAATGGAATAATAAATGTAATGTAATAAGGAAGTAATAAATGTGGAAATAAATATAAATGCAAAATGTAATAATAAAAGTAATAAAATAAATGTAATAATTAGTGTAAAGGTAATAATAATAAATGTTAAAAAAACGTAAATGCAGTAATTATGTCAAAATAATAGAATCTGTATGTATAGAATAAGAAGATAGTTTTAATTTGTGCAAATGTACTGATAAGCAGGACCCTTTATAAAAAAAATTACCTTCTGGGTCGTAGGAATGGGATCTAGCCTAGGTGTGAATTCCTTAATGGTCTCTGGATTGTTTCCTTCTCACCTTTTTCATTCATTTTTCGGTTTACAATTTCTGTATAATAAACAACTGTGTAATAATCAATGTAATAATAAATTTATAATTTCTGTAATAAATAATAATGCAGTATTAAATGTAATAAATTTAATAATAAATGTAATAATTATGTAAACAAATAATAGAATCTCTATGTATAGAACAAGAAGATAGTTTTAAATTTGTACGAATGTACTTATAAGTGGGTCCCTTTAATAAAAATGTCCTTCCAGCGTCGGAAGAATGGGATCTAACCTAGGTGTGAATTTCTTAATGGTCCCTGGACTGTTCTCCCTCTTGTTTTTGGTTCATTCATTTTTCTGTATCCACCCAAAGAGGATGCCAGTGGGCATCAAAACTGTTGTGGAAATAAACTCTGTCTATTAGAATGGGTTTTAATTATCATATTTTGACCTTCATGTAAAAAAAAAAGAAGTTTTTTGCATTTAAAACAGCTAAAGCTTTTTTTGAAATTTCAGGATATTCATTCATAATGGAAATCCAGAAAGTATCTAGAGGAGATTCTGCATGTTTGATCTTCAGACTACGATCAGTTGAAATGGATGCCAACTCTTCTTCTTCAGATATTTTCAAATCAAAATTAGTGAAAATGAGAATGAATGGGTTCCTGATCCAATCATATTTTTCTGTATTTAATGATAGAAAATATCATTGCATATTGCCTTCCAACGTTGTTACATGAACAACCATGAGAGGAATTATTTCTTTGGAATGAGTTTCAGAGATCAGAGGAAACATTTCAAAATTACCATTTTTAATTGCATTTTTTCAAATGACTCTTTATTTCTGAAATGCCGTTAACTTATCAGTAGACATAAGAATGTTTTCATTTTTCCCCTGCATACTGGTGCTCAGACTATTAAGCTGTTTGAATATCTCTGCTAAATATGCCAGTTTGATGCACCAAATCTCTCAACTAAAATATTCACAAAATTTTTTGTTTCCTTCTCCTTCAGAAAAAGTTAGCAGCTCTTTTTTCAGCTCATATACATGACATAAAACCTTCCCTCTTGACAACCATCAAACTTCAATATGTAAAATTAAACGTTTGTATTGTGCATCCATATCTTTGCAATTTAGGTTTTTGAACAGGTGTGTTTTTAATGGCCTAATTTTCACGAAATTACCCATTTTGACAACTTGATCTAGTACATTTTTTTAACTCAATTTCGTATGTCTTTGAAACAAGTACTTCCCTATGTAAAAAGCAATGAGTGAATACCGTAAAGTGGGGTAATTGCGCTCATATATGTTTAAATCTATATAAAGTAGTATTAGAAATTGAATTCCTAAGTAAAATTTTGTTTGAAATTAATAATAATTTCATTATTCAGACATCATTAATGTCTAATTTACATATGAAAGGCAAATCAGCTGTCTAGATAATTTTTAAAGATTATTTAATTGGTATAATAATTTTTCTCCCAAAATGAACTAAGCATTTAACTGGAAACATTATACATTGCCAAACTATGAAGGAAAATAAAAAACTGGCCAATTTTTTGCATATGAACTATAAATATGTTAAGGTAGATTTGATTAAAGCTTCAGTTCTGTATACCATATGAAGTAGGAATTATTACCCTTGGGGCAATTGTGCCAACTTTGTCTGGGTAAATGCATCCCAGTTATAATAGTCCAGGCAATCTAGAGCAAAAATAGCTTCAACCTGGGCAAAATTGCTTCAGAAGCTTTCTAAACTGTTTCCAGCTCAGGAACCATTGCAGAATAACATATCTAAAATCCGACAAAATTGGACCCCAGGAACACCCCCAAAAATGAAATTCAAAATGGCAGACTGGCAGTTTCCTACGAAATACAGTAAATTTTAATTTCGCTTTGTAGAGAGTTATGACATTTTTCTTGATCAGTAAAATGTTTTAAAACACTTTCGTTTCTAAATTAACCTATATGACACTAAAAATTGTATTAGGTGGCTAGTATTAAACTATGACGTCAAGTAATGTAAATAAAATATACTGTATGGAGTGTGTGTGAGAATGGACATTGCTACATCTTTATAAACTTATATTATATACAACTCTTTAATTCCTACTACCCACTATCAAATCTGCGTATTTGTGCTTGTCATTTTCTTTAAAACTGTTATTATGTACTCCTTTTAAATACTGCAACACAGTTTATTAATTTTTGTTTTCTGTTTCAGACTGACTCGGTGTGCGTCCACCTTCAAGAATGCAGACCCCTGAAGAATTGTGCGTGATTTGTAAGGAGAAATTGGACAGTGGACAGGAAGTGGTTCACATCTCGCAAAAAGGAGCAGATGATATAAATGCATCCAGCCGCAGCCGTGGAAGTGATGTTGTTGCAACAGCTGGAATAAGTGTTCACGTTGTATGTAGGAAAAGGTTTACGGATAAAAAGACCATTGAAATAAAGAAGCGACAGACCGCAGCCGAGGCAATACCAAGGAAAAGTGCTCGTTTTCATGAATACGCATTTTCCAGTGCTACTCACTGTTTGTTTTGTGATACCTTTGTGGACTTTTTTCCCAAACAAACCAAAATCAGAGCATGTCAAAATAAGAACTACAGAGTTCTCCAAAACCATAAAAAGGTGCTGTGAAAGCCGCTGCGATGAATGGTCATTTAATGTAAAAGGCCGTCTGGAGTATTATCTTCGTAATCTTCCTGCTGCAGATTGTGTCTACCATCACACCTGCAGCGTAAATTTTTGAAGTAGAAAAAACATTCCTCGCGCATACTCCTCCGACGATCATGATTCAAAGAAAGGGAAACCAACTAATGAAGAGCAACACCAAGCATTCCTTCAGACCTGTGCTTACCTGGAAGAGAATGATGATGAACAACTGTTGATTGGAGACCTAATTTCCAAAATGGAGGAATATCTTCAAGGAAGTCAGAGCTCTGTCTACGAACGCAGGCACATGAAGAGAAAGCTTTTAGAACGTTACGGAGACAAGATCATAATATCAGGTGAAAGTGGGAAGGCAGATGTAGTAACACTACGAGAGACAGCTAATGAAATTCTTATAGATTACCACAAAAAGTCGAAAGAATGTGATATAGATATAGAGCTACAGAAGATTTACCTAGTAGAAGCTGCTGCAAAAATAATCAGAAGTGATATCAAGTCTGTCGACTCGCCTAGAAAAGATGTGTATCCATCTCCAAATGACATCACTGCAGAAAGTGCTCTTGATTACATTCCCAACAGTCTGAAATTGCTATTATCAAAAGCATTTGTGGGACAGGATGCTTCAAGAAAAATAGGTGCAATTGGGCAGAGCATTATGCAAGCAACCCGTCCTAGAGGATTACTATGTCCACTACAGATCAGTTTGTTGGTTCAGCTACACCACAACTTTAGGTCAAGGTACCTTATTGACGTTCTCCATCAGCTGGGTTACTGTTCGTCGTATGCAGAAGTAACAAGATTCGAAAGAAACGCGGTGCTGGCAAGTGGGTCTGGCTCTTTTACTGTTGATGAAAACACCAGTCCTTCTAGCAGCAGATAACGTTGATCATGATGTCTGCACTTTGGATGGGAAGAATACCTTTCATGGAATGGGTATGATTGCCGCAATAACTCCGAAGATGAAGATCCACCCTTCTATTCACAGGCGTAATGTTGGTGACAATGACATTAAGAAGATTGCAACCATTGACATTAGGGAATATAGACACGCGAGAAGCATGTTGAGGGACATCTCATTCCGCGAACTTCCAGTACCCACTGCCACCATAAGTCGACTTAGTCTTCTCTGGCAGATATCTTCAGCAGAAAGATCAGGTCCAAGTTGGTCCGGAACAATGCAGGCAATTCACGGTGGATCAAGTGTCTCACATCCAGGTGTGGCGTCGATCACGTTCCTTCCCATCATAGATATGTCGCCAACTGACATGACCTGCATATTTTCGACATTACTATATTTGAGCAAGATAGCACGCGATCAAAAAGTCCCATGCATTATTACCTTTGATCAGCCTTTGTTCTGGAAAGCTTCCCAAATCATCAATGAACAGAGAGACCTGCAGGACATTGTTTTTCATGCTGGGATCATTTCACACACTGATGAATCTTTTGGGAGCAGTTGGTACTCTTATGAATGGTTCAGGATTGTCTGAAGTACTTCAAGAAATATACGGACCAAATGCCGTGCAACACATGATGTCTGGAAAAGCTGTTTCAAGAGCGATACGTGGTCATATGATAGTAGATGCAGCTCTTAGTACCTTACTAGTCGCAGACGTTTTCCCTCGTAATGAAGATGGAACTCCTCATGACCTGCTCGACGATGTTATGACCACCAAACAATCAGTTGAGGATGTGGAATCTTCGAATGCATTGTCTCAGATTGCTACCACTTTGGATGCGAAGAAAACTGACCTACAGTCTACTTCGCAAACAAGTCAACTCTGGTTGGAATATCAGCGAATGATCAACATTGCATGTTCCTTGATAACAGCAGACAGAACCGGCTCGTGGGATTTGCACTTGCAAGCTATGCTGGAGACCATCCCCATAATTGCAGCAGCCGGACATCACAATTACCTGAAATCGATATACCTGTACCTGCAGAAAATGTTAAGTTTGCCTTCTGAAAATCCAGCCATTAACAAAATGTTCCAGGAAGGTAAGTTTGTGGTAAGAAGAAGCGACAGATTATGGGCCGGACTCGGCACAGACCTGGTGATAGAACAAGTACTAATGCGTTCCCTGAAAAGCAGAGGCGGACTGACACGCGGAAGTGGATTTACAGACATCCAAAGGACAACGTGGCTCTTTTCTATGCCTCTGTGTTCCACTTATAACTTAGCAATGCAGGAATACACTAGAGTTTTGTTGGAAAGTAGTGAACAGCACAAGGAAATGAGGGAAGTAGACAAATCAGGGACAGTAATGACATGAAGAAAGTACTTGAACGTCTGGAATCCTTATCCCCATTCCATTCTACCTCGGGTCTCTGCAACATTGTAACAGGGCTAACTGCTGATCCTGGAGTTAACGTTCATCAATTGCATTCAATCGGTACGAACATTGTCGTAAAAATGATTGGGAAACAAGCCTTTACATATTCTGCCAAAAGATCTGACAAAGTGAAAACACTAGGATCTGCTTCTGCCGTTGTGATCACTGATGCTTCAGATATAGAAGTAGATCCTGCACTACTGTTTCAGAGAATGATGACTGTTGCCACTGGCGGAGACATGAATCTTGAAGATGTCATGTGTTACGAACTGTGTGCAATGTGCATATCCTCCTGCATTGTTCGAATCACGAAGTATCTTGAGGAAACCCGATAAGTCTCAGCTAGCTCATGCAATAATCAAATACACTGACACTTTACGCATGGAAGAAGTTCAAGAAATTCAGTGCACAGACCAGTACGTATTGGATGGTGGATCTCTACTACATCGTGTTTCCTGGCGTCAAGATGAAACATATGACAGCATCGCCAACTCATATGCTGATTTCACTCTGAAAACATATGGAAAAGCAATCATTGTTTTTGATGGCTACAGCAGCTCTCCTACGATCAAGGACATGACCCACAGAAGACGCAGCACCAAGACAAGCAGAAATGTGAATCTCGGTCCAAGCATGAAGTTTGTTGGCCAGAAGGAACACTTCTTGGCTAATGAAAACAACAAGCAAGCATTTATTTCCCTCGTAGGTGAGATGTTGAAGAAGCACGGGTGTACTGTTCACAACACAGATGGGGATGCTGATGTGGACATCGTTCGTGCAGCAGTTTCCTCATCAGAAAATGCAACTACAACAGTAATAGGGGAAGACACCGACTTGCTGATTCTCCTTCTGTACCATGCCAAGGACAGTGGTTTCAAGTTGTACTATCGCAGCAATATAAGACGGGGACCATCTCCTAATCCTGTGTATGATATTCTCAGCATTCAATCATTGTTAGGCAATGACATCTGCAAGTATCTCCTGTTTGTGCATGCTTTCACGGGCTGTGATAGCACATCCAGAATTTTTTCAATCGGTAAAGCCAAAGCATTCGACACACTGATGAAGGTGGCTGAACTCCATTCAGTTGCAAATACATTCTGTTCTGATTGTTGCCAACACTCTGACATTGAAGCCGCTGGAAGAAAGGCAATGCTTCTGTTGTATGGCTGCAAAATACTTGAATCCACTAATGCACTACGTCATCGAATGTTAGTTGAAAAGGTAGCTACAGCTAAATCTTTTGTTACACCCGAACGTTTGCCACCTACCGATGTGTCCACAAAGTACCACAGCTTTCGCACATACTTTCAAATACTAATCTGGAAGTCTACAGAAGGGTCATTCTCTGTCAGATCAACCAGTGCCTAACACCCTCATCTCTCAGATTTTGCTGAAATTTGGTTTATAGGGAGTTTGTGGGCCCTGAATCCATTTCTGAAATTATAAGGTCAATCCGACCAACGGTTCAAGAGATATGACCTCGGGAAATTTGAGGTCACTTGCGAGGTCACTAACATTTGGCGACCCATAACTTGGGTAATAATGGTCACAATTATATAAAAGTATATATATTTAGAATCAGAAAACGACAAGGAATCCAAATATGCAAGTTTTAGAACTCTAGGTTGAAAAATAAAAAAGTTACACTGTAACCAAAATTTGAGGTCACGATTTGACCTCTGGGGTATCAAATGAGAATTTTTTTTTTAAATGTAAAAAGTGAAGGCATAGGTATTGGCTATTAGAATCAGTAAAAAAAAGTTTGTTTATGTTAGTATTTTTCATGTAACTAACATATAAGTGAACACCATATTCATAAGTTGTGCGTCAATTCTACCTATTTTTTCACACGTAAGCTCATAATTTGACCTATAGAAATTAAAATTACATTTTTTTATAGATATAAAAACAAAGGCAAAAAATGTAAAATTGTATTTCACTGCTAATCTACACTGGCAATAATAGTTATAATAGTGAAAGGGGAAGACCTACTTAGAGGATTCATGTGCTAGCCTAATACAATTTTTGCATGCTCGATGCTCTCATCAATTTCTTTTTGTGGAAAAATGTATTGAATTCTGCTGCCTCCTCTTAGGGTAGGACAACTCATTAGTTAATATATGATGTCCTGGCACTGCACATGAATCCTTGTTTGATGGATAATAATATGCACTTGATCCTGATGACCCAGAGGGATGTAGAAAGTTCACAGTGAAATCATCAAACTCTTCACAATATTCCTCCACAATTCCATACCAAACTTGCATGTCATAAATGCAGCCAACATACTCTCCTGGTTTGACACATTTTAGGTTACCAAGCATTGCAGGTTCATTAGTAAAATGACTTTTCCTTATTCTTTTCTTTTCTCCAATGCCACTTGAAATGGGATACACCATCAGTTCTTCCTTGTTTAGGGGAACAAATCTATGATATTTCTGAGTTCCAGGAATAGCCCTACTATCCTTGAATCGATGTTCCAACCGTTCTTCTGCATCTTTCAAATCAGCTGTAGTTACAAAGAAAAAATTTATCTTCTTGCTCAAGTTTTCTTCACAAAACTGAAACATGTGTTCTGGTGTAAGAATTTGCCTCTCTGTAGTTCTCTGCAAACTGGCACGAGCAGTAGCTCTTTTCACTGTTCCTCCAATCCCATCACATGCATTTTTGCCATGGGATGTAGCAAAGAAGTGCCATTCACAAGACAGACCAAAATCCTCTTCATGGTAACAGAGATTTGTGAAGTTGTATCTGTTCTTATATTGGCCAGCACATCCATCTGAGAAATAGTGCACCTTCTTCAATTGTGGGCATCTGAATTTAACATATGTCATAAGCTTCAATATGAATGAGTAAACCATTATAGTGTTGTGTTTTAGTGATGCAGATAAGAAACAGACACTAAAATGGCTAAGTTCCTGGTCTGCAGATGATCTATAATAGATGACAAAAGGGTGAACTGTACACTGTGAATTGTCCCAGTGAAACCCTTGGGCAGCATCCTGGACAATGAAAGAATAATTCTCAGAGAAATCACCTACTATAACTACCTCGCTCTGAGGTGGTAGTGTTTCTTTCAACTGCTTGAAGTACTGTGATTGTTGCTGAGCAACAAAGTGATGACGAACCATGCGGGATATTTTCATGCTTAGGGATGATAAGTATTCATGAAGTGGCTCCACCTTATCAACCATTGTACAATGGTCAACAGTCACCCATTGCTTGTAAGATATTTCATTTGGAGCTGATTTCACACTGTCAAGTAACTCAAGAAAATCCAGGACACCCTCTTCTCTTGGGCAATCATTGCAAAGTTGCATCATGCAAGTCTCTCTTTCTGTACTGCAGACACTGTAATCCATAAGATCCTTGTATGAAAGACCTCTTTCTCCCAATGCAGCCAGCTGCAATTTTGGATTTTGATGGTATGTGCAGACACAGACAGAATGAGTCCCACCACTACCGGCAAGCACACAATATGATGGCCGTAATTTTGCAAATGTGGAAAATCCTATTTTGGGATTCTTTTCATCATTTTTATATAGTTCAAACATCTCTCTTAAATTCCCGAGGACCAATCTTTTTGCACCTTCATTGCACCTTCAGCACTGATAACTTTCACGCAATCCTTTTGGCCAGGACACATACGACTAACCTCTTCTGACTCATAGAATCTTCTAACTATATCTTTGTGTTCTTCAGATATCACTTTTCCTTTGCTCATTAGTGGAATCTTCGGAAGGATTCCATGTTCTGATTTAAGTGAATGGCTTCTTTTCACCATGTATGTTGTAGTTTGAAAGAAACTAGCTTTTTTTCAATTGTGTATGGTGAGAGTGTCAATATTTGTAGTTTGTGATGGTGACATTTGCTCTCCAGGAATGACTGTTTCAATTCATTCATTAATTTGTCTAGATGTTTTTCAGATTTAGTTTCAGGTTTTGAAGTATCACTTACCTCCTCGGTAATTTGAACACCATAACTGAGTTCTAGCCTCTCCTTCAGGTGTTTCTGAGCAGATGATAGCTTACCACGAGCCTTGCGCTTTTTCTGGCTTAATGACAGCCCTTCTGAAAAGAACAGAAAAAAAGGTTTCACACACCTGAATATTAGTAATTAAATATTAATTATAGTACCTTAAATGCTATATAATTGGCTATATAGTAGATCAAACAGACCTTGTAGTAAAGTATAAGTTATTATATTAATTTATTACTTACTTTTTTTAACTGGTGTTTGGTCCAGAAATGCTAGAACTGGTTCAACTGAAGTTGAAGGATTTTCCTTTATCAAGCAATCACTGTCATTGTCCAGATCTTGAATTGAAGAGATGTTACTCAAGCCACTGATAGTAGATGATTCATTTGAATCCTGCTCAGACTCATTGTTTTCAGTGGTACTAAGTATAGTGGGGTTTTTCCATTATCAGTGTCCAGCAGTTCACACACAACAATGAGTCTTTTTTCACTCTTCCAGCACATTTTTCAACAAGTACATCAGTCACTTTTCTAAGATTGATTGTTATGCATTTCTTGTGTTTTTGAATAGGGTCCTGGCAGTATTTCAAGTGCCGAACCATTGTATTTTGATCTGTAAAGATATAGGATTCACAATTAGGTAATATATATTTTGTGTTGCGTAATAGCTGCGTAATCGCAAATGCAGTGCGTGACCACTCACTGGCAGGATGCCGGGTATTTCACATTATTTCATTGTTATTTTTACTGTGCATTATATAAAGTGATACTGTATGAAGTGATTAATAATTTGGCAAATTAATAAATGTGAAATTATTAAGGATTATTAAATAGTTTAAGATAAAAAAGTGCCTGTGTGAAGTTGAAACATTGACGAAATGACACGCTATAATTTTTTTCTGTGATTTAATAAATTGTGCAAAGAATTAGAACCAGTGCTTCACTAATTAAATAATTTTGTGCAATAATAAATAAAAATAGTGCTAAAATTTTATTTACAATTTTAAAATAAGTGATAGAAATTAAAATTAACCATGGCCCCAAAGTTGGCTGCTGCTGCTAAGCCAGCAAGAAAGCGCACAGAAATTACTATTCAACAAAAGCAAGATATCATTCGCAAAAGTGAAGGTGGTGCTACTATTAAAGATTTAATGAAGGAATATGGCTTTGTGTACACAACTATTGCTACCATTCTAAAGAACAAAGCCAAAATAAAGAGTGCTAAAGTAAGTGATGCTTCAACTATTATTCGAAAAGGACGAGATATAATTGTGGAAGTGGAAAAACTATTGTTAGTTTGTATTCGTGATATTCAAATGAGAGGTGACTCTGTAAGTGGTTCTTTTATTTGTGAACTAGCAAAGCAAATTTTTGACGATTTAGTGAAACAGAATCCTGAAGAAGAGCATGAACAAATTGACTTCAAAGCCAGCAAAGGCTGGTTCGAGCGATTCAAAAGACGCGCTGAATTAATAAGTGTTATGCAAAGTGGCGAAGCAGCTAGTGCAGACAGGAAAGCTGCTGAAAATTTCAAAACAGAATTTGCATCTTATGTTGAGGAAAACAATTATCTTCCTCAGCAGGTTTTCAATGCCGATGAAACCGGCCTGTTTTGGAAAAGGATGCCTAAGTGCACGTACATCACCAAAGATGAAGAGAAATTGCCAGGCCACAAGCCGATGAAAGATCGGCTGACTTTGTTGCTTGCAGCCAATGCCTCAGGAGACATGAAGGTAAAACCACTCTTGGTGTACCATTCTGAAACACCAAGAATTTTCAGACAACAAAAAATAGTCAAAGGCGAACTTGGAGTTTGTTGGAAATCGAACAAAAAGGCTTGGGTAACCCGCCATATATTCAACGAGTGGGTTTACGATGTTTTTTGCCCAAGCATTGAAGCTTATCTGAAAGCCAATAAACTTCCTAGGAGGGCACTTCTTTTGCTGGATAATGCTCCAGGACATGATCCTCAACTGGCACAAGCATTGGAGGCAAAGTTTGACTTCATAAAAATTAAGTTTCTACCGGCCAACACAACAAGCATTATCCAGCCTATGGACCAACAGGTCATAGCAAACTTTAAAAAGATTTATACAAAACACATGTTTCGCAAGTGTTTTGAGGCAACCTCTGGTGAGAATGCTATCCCATTAAAGGAATTTTGGAGAACAAAATTCACTGTTCTTGATGCAGTCCGCCTAATTGTGACTTCATGGCGAGAACTGTCAACCAGATGTTGCAATTCAGCTTGGAAAAACTTGTGGCCTTCTGTTGTTTATGACTTTGAAGGTTTTGAAGAGCCTCCAGAGGCACAAGTTGTAGATGACATTCTCAACTTTGGCCAAACATTGGGCCTTGTAATTAACAGTGAAGACATCACAGAGCTGGTTGAAGAACACAGGGCAACTTTAAGCACTACAGATCTTCAGGCAATGCAAGAAGCTGAAGAACACGACAGTGGTGAAGAAGAACAGGAGAGTGACAAAGAAATTTCTACTGCTGGTCTTCATGAAATTTTAGATGGCTGGGAGAAAGTGAAGTCCCAACTGGAATGGCATCCTGCAATTGCTGAAACAGAGCTTCTTCAGTGCCAGTTTGAAGACAAAGTGATTTCGTATTTCAAGAAACTGCAGTCCAGTAGGAAGAAGCAAGTGACCTTGGACAGCTTCTTCACCAGAGCCAGCAAGAGGCCACGGTTGGAGGAGCAGCCTTCAGATGAGGCTGATGGTGCAGTAGAACAACCTTCAGATGTAGATCTGGGGGCTTCTACTTCCCACCAATAAACCCCCTCTCCTCAACCCATCACTACCACCATCGCTAACCCTCCAAGCCATTCAACTCTCTCTCCAATGTAAGTCTAAATTAATTTTTTATTATTAATTTTTAATATGCATTTTCTTTTACAGATGGTGTTTCTTAATAATAATTATTAATTACCATTATAATTCTGTTTATATACACTGTTTTTATCAAAAAATTTAATTATTTTATTATTTTCAATACTTTTTTGGGGTCCTGGAACAGATTACCCGATTTACATGTATTTTGGGGTTCAACTTAGGTCATTTTCGAGTTAAGTAACTCATCCCAGAATGGATTAATTATGTAAGTCGTGGGTCGACTATATATATATAATGATTATAATTATATCCTAAACAGTAATTATAGACCTAATAGTTGGAGAGTTATACAAAATAATCTGTAATAGCAAATTACTATTCTGTTTTTATGCAGTTTACTAGGTAACTGGCAACTAGATTTATGAATATTTTCGGACGTTCTCATGAAATCACGTGACATCCACCTGGCTTTAAGAATTATCTTTTAAATCCTTAAAAAATTACTTTAATATTATGTATAAATACACGGAAATACCTTTAATTATAATACAAAAATTATATTTTTCACGAATATTTAATTGTTTATTATTATTATTATTTCATCAGCATCATTTTCTGTAATATAATAATAAAAATAATTTTTGCAGTTTATTAAAGTTCCCCAGAAATATATTTTTTTGGTGGTTGAAACATTTTCTTTGGTTATTCAAAATGGGACTACTTGGAAATTTAGACTGAAACTTAGTTTGTTCTGGATGAGACTGGTTTGAGATTAAATTTTCACATCAAAATACCAGTAGAAATATAATTGCCGTTACTGTTTCACGGCACACCTCCGAAGGCTTCGCAGCACACCGGTTCAGAACCACTGCTCTATAGCAATATATAGTTGAGTAAGTTATTTGTCAGTTATAAATTATTATTCGTAGACTAGAGCATTTATTTTGGCTAGGCTAACCCTTGCTTAGCCTGGCTAGTCAACACGCCAGAGCTGGGCACTTGCGGTTTTTTTTGCGGTACTGCGGTACCACCGCACTACCAAACTGGTACCGCATAATGCAGTACCGCAAAGGATCGCTGAAAGTACAGGCTGTACTTTCAGCGATCCTTTGCGGTACTGCGTTATGCGGTACCGGTTTGGTAGTGCGGTGGTACCGCAGTACCGCAAAAAAAAACGCAAGTGCCCAGCTTTGCAACACGCCAGTTGACAACCCTAGCCTTAAGACGAGTTCAAAGAATAAATGGTTCAAGCCATCTTCAGAAAAGCCTGAAGATGGTACAAAGTGTCAAGACCTTGACTTGGCAATCAAACAGTCAGACTTGGCTGTGTCATCCTTCCATGGATCTAGTCCAGTTGGGCCTATGACAGCAAATTCTGGACCTCATCTTTGTCTCTCAAAACTCTTCACAACATCCAAAACCATCTGTCTCAGAGTCTTCAAGTTCAGCTATGTCTGATGATGTACAAATGCAGCAACTGGTACGGTACTCTGTCCTCTTCTGTTACTTCTGGAACATGTCTCCACATGTTCATGAAAAGTTGACTCATCTATAGACATTAATTACGAGGTTCAATCCTTGGTTAATTTCTATTCTGAATGGCAACCAGTGCCTGCATATATGGACTGGTTTTATGGGTTTTTGACGATGCTAAATACAATGGTGAGGTTCATTTTTGTCGCTGTGCACTGAATAACAAATTGCACAAATGTTGCACTAGTTGGTGCACTGCACTTCTTGTTTGTGTACGTGGGCTCTGTGTCTTTATGCGCATGCATGCATCCATTAATACAGTTGCACAAGGAAGCATCTACACATGCGTGTGGTTGTTTTTTATGCGCATGCATGCATCCATTAATATAGTTGCGCAAGGGAGCATCTCATTTATAAAAAATCCTGCAACAGTGGATGGGTTAGGTTAGTTTTAGTTAGTGACAAAAATAAACCTCACAACTGTATTCAGTGTTGTGCACGTAGGAATAACACAATTATGACATGCTCCTTCTCTAGGCTTTATTCAGTACAAAACTATGTACAAAACAAATAGCCATATCCTAGAACAGAAAGTAAAAAAAGTTATAGATCATATCAATTAGAAAATGTCAGACATAGCACAAACATGCAGTTACAAAGACAATGAAAAGACACTATCATGACATTCACTATCTCTAAAACGACTTTCTATATGCAACATTACTGGTTGTCATTCAGACTAGAAATTTACCCAATCCTTTCAGGATTAAAAAGGCACTAGAGTCGATTTGCAATGGCCCCATTGCTTCAGTCTCATACCATTGTGTTATCAGTACTACCCTAAGGTTAATATGTTTTAAATGACAATGTGCTGGACCTGTAAATCAAAATAACTTTTTATGAGGTAGTTTTAGTCACTTTATTCAAATTTGTCACTAATTTTTTGTGCAAACTATTGTAGAAAAAAATAATAATAATATAAATACAGTGGAACCTCAATATACGAACACATCTCTATTCGAACAAATCGGTATATGAACAACTTTTTTGAGAAAAAATTGTCCTTGTATACGAACCATTCCCTCATATCCGAACCGAAAGAAGCCGGTCAGTTTCTCTCCAGCCAGCATTTGGTGCGCATCGCTTTTTTTTTTTAGCTCTGTGAAACGTTTGTGAATCTTGTGAATCCACCGTTATTCTTTGGTGTTATTTTTATATTATTATTAAAATTAAGTGACCATGGCCCCAAAGAAGTGTAGTGAAGAAAAAAAACCTAAAAGGAAAGCTGTGAGAACCACAATTGAATTAAAAAAAGAACTTATTTCAAAGTGGGAAAGCGGAACACGTGTTTCGGACCTCGCCACTGAATATGGCATGGCAAAATCTACCATATGTACCATACTTAAAAATAAAGATGCAATCAAAGGGGCTGATGTGGCGAGAGGAGTTAAAGTTCTTGCTACAAAAAGGTCACAGACAATTGAAGACATGGAAAAACTTTTGTTAGTGTGGATTTATGAAAAACAATTGGCTGGTGATAGTGTTTCAGAAACAATAATCTATGAAAAAGCAAAGCAGTTACACAGTGACCTTAAGCGAGACACACCTGGAACCAGTGATGATTTTAAGGCAAGTAGGGGCTGGTTTGATAGATTTAAAAAGAGAACTGGGATTCATAGTGTAGTAAGGCATGGGGATGCTGCCAGTTCTAACCAAGAAGAGGCTAAAAAATTTGTTGATGAATTCAAAAACTGTGTAGACACTGAGGGATTTATCCCTCAACAAGTTTTTAATTGCGATGAGACAGGCCTCTTCTGGAAAAAAATGCCTAAGACAACTTATATCACCCAAGAAGAGAAAGCATTACCAGGACACAAGCCGATGAAAGACCGGCTAACACTCTTGTTGTGCGGTAATGCTAGTGGGGACTGCAAAATTAAACCGTTGCTTGTGTACCATTCTGGAAATCCCAGAGTGTTTAAAAAAAATAATGTGATAAAAAGTAAACTAAGTGTGATGTGGAGGGCTAATAGTAAGGCTTGGGTAACAAGGCAGTTTTTTATTGAGTAGATTCATGAAGTGTTTGCCCCAAGTGTGAAAGACTATCTTGAGAAAAACAATTTACCATTAAGGGCGCTGTTGGTCATGGACAATGCTCCTGCTCACCCCCCAGGCTTGGAGGATGATTTGGCGGGTGAATACAGCTTCATTAAAGTGAAATTTTTACCCCCTAACACCACTCCTCTTATCCAACCCATGGATCAGTAGGTCATTTCTAATTTTAAGAAAATTTACACAAAAGCCCTGTTTCAAAGGTGCTTTGAAGTGACCTCTGACACAGAACTTACCCTCAGGGACTTTTGGAAGAATCACTTCAATATCCTCCATTGTTTGAGGATAATAGATAAAGCATGGGGGGAAGTTTCTTTGAGGACAATGAACTCTGCCTGGAAGAAATTGTGGCCAGACTGTGTGACAGGCAGAGACTTTGAAGGTTTTGGGGCAGAGCCTGTGGTTGATGAAATCGTGTGTCTGGGCAAGTCTATGGGATTGGATGTGGACAATGAGGATGTAGAGGAGCTGGTGGAGGATCACAGGAAGGAGCTCACCACAGAAGAACTGCAAGATCTTCAGAAGGAGCAGCAAGAAGAAGTGGCTGAGGAACTTTCTTCAGAGGAGGAGGGGATGAGTAAGGGCAACATTTCCACTGCAGACATTAAGGAATTGTGTTTTCATTGGGCTAAAACACAGAGCATGGTGGAGAAATGGCACCCTAACATTGCTGTAGTGAATAGTAGCATCAATTTGTTCAATGACAATGTGATTGCATACTTTAGAAATATTTTGAAGAGTAGGCAGACACAGACAACATTGGACAAGTTCTTTACCAAAGAAAAAAAAAATCAAGTGCTAGTGAATCCCCAGCATCTTCTAGTGCTACTGCAAAGAGACGGAAAAGAGACAGAACACCAGAAGGGGAGTTACCTGATGTTTTTATGGAAGGTGACTCCCCTTCCAAACAATAATCTCCCTCCTCCACTCCAGCTTCCACTTAGGCCATCATCACTCCTCAGCAAAGGTAAAGTTCAGGTTAAATTTTCATTTATTTGTATAATATTGCATTATTTATTGTTGTTACAGGTTTCATGTATGTTTTTATGCATGTAAGTCTTATTTTACAGGTTTAATTAACCAATATTTTGACTTAAAAATGTTTCGTAAGGGGTAACTTTTGGGGGTCTGGAACGGATTAATCCAATTTACATTATTTCTTATGGGAAAAATTGATTCAATATACGAACAATTCGATATCAGAACAACCCTCAGGAATGGATTAAGTTCGTATATTGAGGTTCCACTGTATATATATATTTAGTGTATTTGTAGTTGGGGTGGTATGATGTCATATTACTCTGCAACTTGATTAGTTTGTTAGTTTCTGTTCTGGCTATTTTTTTTTCTAATTGGATTCAGTTTGGTGGTGTTTGTGATAGAATTATGAAGTGCCATTCTTGTGGTTTTGACTTTGAGAACTTGATTCGTCATGTGCCCTAGATGATTAATTGAATGCCCGGTTAGGTTAATTGAGTGCCCGGTTAGGTTAATTGAGTGCCCGGTTAGGTTAATTGAGTGCCGTTGATGATTGGTTAGGTTGTCATGATATTTTCGTTAGTTTCAACAAAAATGGCGAGAGCAAACTTTTCTGGTTAATTTTGAGGTGTTTTGCACATTTCCTGTGGTAATGCATCATTTACGAGATCTTGTAACATGAACATTAGGGTGGATCACTTTTCACTTTTTTTAAAAAATTATAGCTGGTCAAAGTTTTTCCCATGATTTGGTTCAGTGGAAGTACACTGACACCATTTTTACCAAAATCGATCAATATTTAGGGGTCGCGCATCGACCTTGAAAATTTCAATTTTGGAAATTTGGCCAAATTGACAATTTTTTACTGAATAAAGATAAATCATCAAATGACCATATTTTCTGAATCCTCTCAGATACTTACCAAGTTAATAGGACAAGTGGTTTAGAAGTTATACTCACCTTCAGATAGCATTAAAATTTAAAATACCATATTTGTCCCCGTACCTCCATATGCTGTCTGCCATTGTCTGCTTTTTAGGATAAGATAAAATGAATAAGGAAAGATCAAATGTATTTTGTATTAAGCACACCGGACAAAAAATTAGTCACCCCTCTCAGAATGTACCTAATAACGTGTGACGGCGCCTCTGGCCTTGATAACCGCACGAATCCGGCAAGGCAGAGACTCTACGAGGTTGTGCATGTACTGAACATCGATTTGCTGCCACTCGTTCATCAGCCGGTCCCGAAGTTCCGCCAGAGTCCGTGGGTGTCTATTCCTGCGCTTCACTTTCTGTTTCCAGCCTGAACAACACCTTCGACGCATTCAGGATTAAAGGCTTCATTGGACCTGCGATGTACTCATCGCCTCCCATCATTGGAGAACAAACAAAAACGGGACTCATCAGACCAAATTACACGTTTCCAATCTGCCGCAGTCCAGTTTTTGTGCCTCTGAGCCCATTTATAACGTGCCAATTTGTGACTTGCTGTTAACAGTGGCCTCTTCCGTGGTACCCTGCTCCAGATGTCCATCGCATGCAGTTCTCGTCGCAATGTCTGTTCGGAAATTGGTCGCTGGAGAACCTCATTGGTTTCTTGGAGCAATTGTTCTCTGGTTTGAAAACGATTTGCAGTTATTAGACGAGAAACATGGCGGCAGTCACTATTGTCGAGAATTGTTTTCCAGCCACAGTTACGCCGTCGATTTTCAGTTGATTGCGAACTACACCACTCTTTGTAAACTCGCTGGACAGTACGCGTTGACACACCAACAAATTGGGCTACTTCAGACATTTTGTGTCCGTGGGCTCTGCCAAACACGATGGCTCCTTTTTGCCACTGAATAACGTCTGCCTCACGACCCATTTTGCAGACTATATCCAACACACACTTTGTTCTTCACCACCTCACGAAACAGATCTGATCCTGTGTGCTACATCACCGCTACTTGTCACTTACCAATGCTACATCAGCGCCCTCTGTGTGACCTTGAACTTCCTACTATCGGTGCTATTAGGGGTGACTAATTTTTTGTCCGGTGTGCTTAAAATGGTTTACCGATATCACTAAAGGCACTTACTCCGGTGCCCCTAACTAGGTTCAAAAACTGTATGAATCATGGTTAGAACACACATCATCTTAAGGCGTGCGCCATGTACTCTCTCTGCTAACTCCCTTTCCCTCTGCGCTATGTCATCTTGGCAAGTGACGATTTCTTGAAGTCACCGAGTTCTTTCCAGCTCTTTTCCACGAGCTGAAGAAGACCCTGCAGCTGTGACTCGTCTTTTGTGACAGTGTTCGCGTAATCTTCTATCAGTTTTATCCCTCTCTCTGCCACATCATTGGTAACTTTCAGATGCAAGATGACATTCTTCAGAAGACAGTAGTTCTTATCTTGATCCCACTTATTCACTGGCAGAGTGAGCCACGTAGACGTGCACACCTGCAGGCCTGTGAACACGAACCATGATGACTCATCGATCAGGTCCGGAAGGCGCGTCGTGTCATCAACCGAGACGTTGTCATACGTGAAGTCCTTGGGCACTGCCAGTGAAGCCTCTGCAATCTCGCGATCCACAGCCCTGTACTGCAGAAGATGCTGGTACAACACAAGGTCATTCAGCGGGGCATCAGCTGCGACAGGAGCCGCCAGCCAGGCAGGTGCGTAGAGGAGTGCAGTAAATAGTACCACTCTCTGAAGTTTCTGTACCAGCTCGTCGTCGAACTCCAGCTTACCGCTGAACATCAGGAGCTTCGTGTAGTAGATGATCTGAAACAAATACGCACTGTGATATATAAATACCGATACCACTCCATATAAGTTTGTTTAATGGTAAATTATTTATCTTATTTTTTTCTGGTAGGTACTTCAAATGGCTGTTTGCGGAAGGCAATACAATATTTAACTTCTAATTCAAAATACCAACCTTGGCCATCCACCTCGCATGATGGTAGGCTCCTGGGTGCATGAAGTGTGTGCCACAACATGGCTGGGCCCCGAGTACCAGGAGTGTAATCTCCGCCACTTCTCGGTAGTCTTCTCTGACAAGACCAGAAGCGGTGCCGAGAAACTTGACTGCCTCATCTCGGAGCTCCATCAGCCACGTCACCTCCGCCAAATGCTCGATCTCCAGCTCGCGATAAGTCGAGAGGTCGAGCTTGTCCCACCTGAAAGGGGAGTTATGAAAATATTGCATGAAAACGAGTGAAGTTTCCCTTTTCGACTGCTATTAACATCATTAGTAGAAGGAGGCTGATATATCAATTGCTCTGAAGGCAAAAAATCATTGGAGAAAACAAATGTGCCTTAGACTTGAAATTCACCTTCTCCTCAGATACTGGAACAAAGGTTCAGTTGGTGCTGTGGTTCTTCCAAACGCGGTGATGACCACTGCCCCCACGATGAGCTTCATAACGTGATGGCGACAGCCCAGCTGGAAGAGTGGTTTACCAAGCATGTTCTCCAGCCGGACCACCGCACCCTGCACCCTCCCCGTATTGGAGGAAGTTGTGTCGAAGCACAGTCCAATCACGTTGTTCTCGCATCCCCAGTCTTTGAGAGCACGAAAGGTCGCCTGGGCCTGGGACAGACCAGTGCCATCAGCAACAGTTGGAATGGCCAGCAACTTTCCTTCTGTGCATTGGGGAGCTCTGGAGATGAGAATCGCCTGGCAGTGCTCCACTGATCCAAGAGAGTCCTGAAACGTATGTCATACATGCCAATTCATTATCGTCCACTGGAATATGTCAATCCACTGTCGTCACTGGAACATGTTAATTCACTGTCATCCACGGTGAGGGCAAAACTGACCTTGATTACTTTACCATCCCAGTGGACGACAGCATGCCTCAGAGATACGATACGAAGGATTTCTGCACAGCTGTCGACACTTCACAATGATGTGCCACTCTTCCATGGCGAGACGTGTCCTTCGAGATACTGAATTTGTCCAGGTCTGCGGGCAGATCTGCCGAACGTAGGACTGCCGCCATGACACTTGCCACCTATGTGCGAAATTGAAAGGAAATTGACAAGGATGCGTATGGTTTTTATGTGACAAAATAATCACTAAATTTTCCGTCATTACGTCTATTATATCTTTGTCAAGGAAAGATCATTACTGATATATATACACCTGATTATTGGACATCCGGAAGCGATCAGCCACTTCAATAACAGTCGGTGCATTGAGGATGCGGTGAGGAAGGCTGATTGATACAGTTGATTCTCTCGGCTGTCGGTATGGTGGTTCTAGCTGTGATTCGGAGTTGCTCGATGATCTGCTTTCTATAGATTCATCGTCGCTCTCAGCTTCGGTTCCTAATTTCGTTTTTGAGATGCCTAGCTCATCACGAGATTGTTGTCTTGAGAGTTGCCATTTTCTCTTGACAACGAACACTTTATCATTCCCACTCATTGTTGCCTGCCGCAGGCCCTGTTGATCCTCATAAAATTTAATTTCTTCTTCTTTGTTGTTGTCTGAGAGCAGTCGACTTTTCTGTATCTCTTCAATAGCATCGGGAGCTCCGATGTCCCAGAGCTTGTTCAGATTTTCTGAAAACTTCTCCCTGCCTTTTCCCGCGTCACTGTCTCTCATCTTGCTCTTCTGCAGCGAGCGCCACTCTTCCCACAGTAACTCCAGTTTTCTTTCGCAGTTACGCCTCGTGATCGTCTTTATACGTGCCATGTTCCAAAATGCCAGAACATTGGCCACCGTGTCTTTTACGGCAGCCTTCCTGTCAGTAGTTTCCTGCTTGGCATAGAAGAAGTACTGGAGAACTTGATGGGTGGTTGGCAATTTGGCACCACCGATCAAGGAAGATGGCTGACCTTAGAGAAGGTGGTGCTGTTGCTGCTTTCTCTTTTCCAGAATAAGTAACTTTCAGAGTCTTCCCACTCCTGGTTGTTAACAGTTTATCCATTGCACTAAAGTCTAGACTTATCAAACAAGAATCAATTGATACAGTTGATCTGTAAAAAGCAAACTGTAATTAGTAAAAATATTGGTCATAGACTGTGTGTGTGTGTAATTGGGATTTTAGGATGCACCAGCTACTGATGCTATGATTATGTCCATAATGGGGGACAAATATGGTATTTTAAATTTTAATGTTATTTCTAGGTGAGTGTAACTTCTAAACCACTTGTCCGATCAACTTGGTAAGTATCTGAGAGGATTCAGAAAATATGGTCATTTGATGATTTATCTTTATTCAGTAAAAAATTGTCAATTTGGCCAAATTTCCAAAATTGAAATGTTCAAGGTCGATGCGCGACCCCTAAATATTGATTGATTTTGGTAAAAATGGTGTCAGTGTACTTCCACTGAACCAAATCATGGGAAAAACTTTGACCAGCTATAATTTTTTAAAAAAAGTGAAAAGTGATCCACCCTAATGAACATGTTAGGTTATGCTTTATTGTATAAAATATAGTCAAAAATACATTTTTCAACTATTTTGGTGTGCTTTGTTCGAATATGACCTTCATTTCTTGTGCAAATGAACAGAAATACAGTTGTCATTGCATGGCCCAAACACACATTTCTGTTCATTTGCACAAGAAATGAAGGTTATATTTGAACAGAGCACACCAAAATACACTAGAAAAATGTATTTTTGATTTCAACTTCAGGCCATATCATTTGCAACATAATTACCCTATCCTAATTAAAACAGCTAATCATAGTCAGGTTAAAAAGCTGCTGGCTCCACAAACTATCTTTAATGGCCAGTATAGGGTTCAAGTCCAGATTGAAGAAAATTTAAACAAGATCCAAGTGTACTGATCAGAGCTCCTGAATTGCTCAACTTATCCACAGAGACATTCTTAATTCACTTAGAACTGATTACCCAAATCTCATACATGTCATACTCATAGACTTTTTAGAGGCTAGGAAAAATCTCCTTCATTTGTACTGGTTTTGGTAATTATGTTGCAAATGACATGGCCTGAAGTTGAAACAAAAAATATATTTTTCTAGTGTATTTTGGTGTGCTCTGTTCAAATATAACCTTCATTTCCTGTGCAAATGGAAAGCAATATGATTATTTGTACATTACTTCAGTCGTATTTCTTCATTTCTGGTCATGTGAATAGCAATATATTAACCAAAAATTATGAAAACTAACTAAACCTAATGCTAACAAGGGGACAGAGTCTGCCCCCTTGACTCCCACTAATAACCTAAAGTTCATTCCTGATATGACGAAATATGACTGAAATAATGTAACAAATTCTTATTTCTTTATATTTGCACAGGAAATGAAGGTTATATTTCAACAAAGCACACCAAAATACACTAGAAAAATGTATTTTAAGGAAAGATAGAAGGCCTAATAGATAAACTAACCTTGAATTATTCTGTGGGTGGATTGCCATAAGATAGGACAACTCACACCCTTCGCACAACATCATACAAAACTGATCTGCTACATTTAGACTGAAAGACATGTGAATGGCGCATAGAAAATGACATCATCACTATTCCCCTGTACAAATAGCACAAAATTATACTCATCAGATCAAAAATGAGTGTATTTATATATATATATTATTAGTATCATAATTTTTACCATTAATATGCATTTGCACAAAAAAATGAGTGACAAATTTGAATAAAGCGACTAAAACTATCTCATAAAAAGTTACTTTGATTTACAGGTCCAGCCCATGTCATTTAAAACTATTAACCAGTATATTTTCTTTCACTTTTTGCCTTACTGAGTAACTTATGGATTTAAATTTTATTTTTAATTTACTTTTCTGACAACAATGTTTTATTTTTTTAAATACAGCTATAGTTTTAAACAGGCCCTACATAATGTATTTTAGTAGTGTCCACCTAGCTTAGTAAAAACTAAAAAGGCTGGTAGTCATCATTGGAGTGGGCAGTGGACACCCACATGGTAAACTTTATTTTCTGATTTTCATATATTGTTCCTCAAATGCATAGAAAGAAGGAACAAAAATTATCAAAGTCCGAGAGTAAACAAGTATTTATTAATTCAGAAAGCACATGCCAATTTTTTAGTATTTTTTAAATACAAATTTTACTACAATATTCATTACGATACTTAAAAAATATTTCAGAATATTTTCATTACAAAATATTAAACTCAATGAGCTTGGTAGTTAGCTTTACATAGGCTCTATTATATATCAGTAGTGGATACATGGGGGGGGGGGGGGGGGGGGGGGGGGGGGGGGGGGGGGGGTGGGGGGGGGGGGGGGGGGGGGGGGGGGGGCTAGCCACTCCCTTATAAGTACTGAATGTAAAAAATGTATACGTACATATAATATGATTTTTGTCATATCTATCGGTGGTGTTTTGTATGCATGTTTGTTATATTGTTAATAAAAAAATCAAATGTTATCTATAATGTAGATCATCAGTCACCCCACCTAAAAAGATTCTAGATCTGCTACTGTGTGTATATATATATATATATATATATTATATATATATATTATATAATATATATATATATATATATATATATATCTCATTTACCCATTTTTCAATTAATACCTAAAATCCAAAACTCTTAAATTATGGTGTAAGAGCATAACCTTTTCACCCGTTGTTGCACTCAGCCTATTTCTCTTAGGAGTGTACACTTGCCCTACACAACTGAATAATCTTTCACTCTCAACAGAAGAGGGAGAAGATGATAAGTACAGTGGAACCTTGCTTAACGAGCATAATTCGTTCCCGAATTGTGCTCGTTATGCAAAATGCTCGTTAAACAAGGCAATTTTTTCCATAGGAATCAATGTAAAATATGATGATGTGTTCCATGCTTAAAAAATACTTAAAATAATATTTATAATGATATTTAAAGGCGTTTTTTAAATTATTATTGCATGAAATGAAAAGATTATTAATAAAAATTAACCCAAAGAGAATGTAATAATTAGTAAACGGTGAAATTTATAAATAACTTACGAAGAGAGAAGGTGCTCCTGACGCACGCAAAGGAAATGAAGAGACAGGGGAGGAGGAGAGGGTTATTGAGGGGAAAAGAGGAGAATCGTCTTCGTTCAATGCAATAACATTCTCGACGAGCTCACAGTCACTAGCTTTAAATTTTTAGAGGCACTTTCACTTTCTTTTGGTTCCTTTTTCACGAGGAAACTGTCTAGAGACATTTGTTTTTGTCTACGCTTTAAATTTTGACGAAAATGCGTGATAACATTATCATTAAATAAATTTGTAGATCGCATAGTCACTGCCTTATTAGGATGATGCTTTTCAACGTATGATACAACAGATTCCCAAGATCTCAGCATCTCCCTTATTGCACTGGAGGGTTGTTGTTCTGCTACGGGCATTTCTTCGTCCTCCCCTGACAAAACAGACTAAGAGCCGCGAGGCAAGAAACGAGGGAAACAGCACTGGGCAGTGTCACCCACACGTTGAACTTGGGGGTGGACATGCAGGAGGAGACTTGGGGGATAAAGAAAGCAAGTCAACGTAAGTAAGACGCTCGGATGGACTCCGCGACCTTACTGTATTTATTTTGCTTTTGCGTTGAAAAGATGTTATTTTATTTTTAAAATATTTTGCTCGTTAAGCAAAGTGTCACTCGTTATGCAAGGTAATTTTCTCCCATTCTTTTGGCTCGTTATACGAATTTCTCGTTATACGAGGCACTCGTTAAGCAAGGTTCCACTGTACTTGGAAGCTAACCAAGGTAGATGCTCAAAATTAGCCCCATTTTTCTTCCACCAAGCTAGAGGACATTCTGTTTTTTCTATGAGGCCATACTTTTTCATTTCTCTCTTCATGACTGAATAATAATTTTCTTTATCAGTAACAGTATCATGCTTCCCTTTTGTTTCTTTAACTTCTCTATTGGTTTTTCTCTTTATTTTTCTGCTACTATCTGTTTTTTCTTGAACAATTTCAGCAAAGCAAGATGAAAAAGTAAAATTGAAACCTGGGTCATTCCAGCTCAATTGGTACAGGGGTGGTCGGGTGACCATCTCCAATTTTCTTCAAATTTTCAGGGTTGATTCATACACCATTCAATAGCTTTATTAGAATAATAAACTTAACATACCGTTACTATTATTTTGTCAATCAGGGAGGGCGTCCCTAGTTGTAACACTGACTGCAGCTGTTCACTGTTGATTGCGTCTCTCAGGTATGTGGGTGTATTGTTTACTGTTTGTTTATTTTACGTTAACCTAAGCTAACTAGTGATTTCTCACTGATAATTATGGTAAGTTGGAGTCCAAAGCAGTGTGACATTACTCCAAAAAATATTGTATGACATTACTCGTAAAGTTGGTAAAAACGTCCACGTCCCCTACTTAGTCTTAGGCCTACTAGGCTAGGCCCATCAGTACACCAGTGTGTCAAACGATGGATTTTGGGTTTTAGTACTGGCATGAATTTCATTAAATTAATAAATGATTTATTAAACAACATATCATAACCTTTTCATTTTTAATATGAAATTGATTTTTAAAAACAATACAATTTTCATTAAAAGTGAATAAAAATACCTAGATTATTTATTATAAAACGATACAATTTTTCCGCAAGGACGACAATTACGGTAGATTTATTTTCTTTAATCAGCTTTATATACAAAAATAATGCATTGAATTTAATGGAATTTAAGAATATTTACCACATACAATTTTAAAATTTTTCTTTGTGTGTATTCATATATATATAGCCAATATGGCATTGCGGATTTCATTTTTAAAAATGTTAGTGGAGTGCCCTTTTTTCAAGTGAGCCCCTGCCCTTCTGAAAGTCTGTGCACGTCACTGGCCAATGCCTTCATTTTGAGAGGCCTTGAAAAGTGTCTTCTAATAGGAGTAGAAGCTTCAAAT
Source organism: Bathynomus jamesi (assembly GCA_023014485.1). Lineage (NCBI taxonomy): Eukaryota > Metazoa > Arthropoda > Malacostraca > Isopoda > Cirolanidae > Bathynomus > Bathynomus jamesi. The sequence continues at coordinate 361,790 of JAJOZX010001677.1, read as the reverse complement.
TTGTCATGCCAATACAACTTCTGGTGGGCTTTTCAATTTTGCAAGCAAAAAGGCTGTGGAACAAATAGTTTCTAAGTTACAAGGGCTTAAATATGGCTCCATTTTGAAGCTTGCATCAATTCCTCCCACTTTTATGACTACCATTTTCAAAAGTTTTAGTTCTACATCAATCACAGCTGTTTTAATACTCCTAATAGTCTCTATGGGTTGTAAATTTATGAGTGAAATAAAAAAATAACCAAAAAAGGATTTATTTCTATTTTTAAAAATTTCCAAAAGTTGATATTTTCACAAAATTTGCAAAATTAACATCAACTTTGGGGCTTAATATAAAGGTGTCCGAAATTAGTCAGGGAGTTGATACTTCTAGTAAAGAAAGATACATATGTGTAAAAAAACATATATTAAGTAATAGATCTCAACTCAACTCCTTCATATAGTTTTGGTGATTCAAAGAAAAGTGCTTTTTGTGAAAAATCTCAAAATTTTTGCAAAATTTTTAAATTTCGATTTATGACATTGAATTGTAATTTTACTTCCATTTTATTACTTAAGTTGATTTACAATTGTAATAATATGTAAATAAGTCTAAAACATACAAGAAATTTAATATGTCTGTCAAAATAACCAGCGACTCGAAGGGCTCTGGGTAGCTCATTTCGCTTTGTATATTCTTATAAATGTAAAACATGATGGTTAATCATTAATGTCCAGGCCTATTTTATAGATCATGATCTTTTATTTTCAGAAAATTTAACTAGAGCAATTAACTTAATTTTACTGCCTGTAATAATGCGAATCAGGCGAGTTTGTCTAAAACAATTTGTCTAAAATACAATTTGTCTAAATCAATTTGTCTAAAATAGTTTGTCTAAAATACAATTTGTCTAAAAATAATTTGTCTAAAATACAATTTGTCTAAACAAACAATTTAATATAATATGGCATACAAATTGTTGCCTGATGTACAATGCTATTTATTACTTGCCACGCCCCATCTTAAAAGGTTACCTCTTGTGCGGAAATAGTACATCGAAATCAGTTATCCCGGAACCCATAACCTGGTTAGGTTAGGTTAGGTTAGGTTAGGTATATTATGAAATAAAATCAACCCATTTTCAATCTTTTCATCCTCACTCCAAATTTATCAAGCAGACAAATGCATTTCTAGTTATCTTCAGTTATTAGTCAAATTGTATTTTAGACAAACTATTTCGATGTACTATTCCGCACAAGAGGTAACCTTTTAAGATGGGGCGTGGCAAGTAATAAATAGCATTGTACATCAGGCAACAATTTGTATGCCATATTATATTAAATTGTTTGTTTAGACAAATTGTATTTTAGACAAATTATTTTTAGACAAATTGTATTTTAGACAAATTGTTATCAGACAAATTGATTTTAGACAAATTCTCCTAGATGCGTAATAATGGCTTATTCTAATCAAGAATCAAAGTGCAGCTTTGGTATGTACTTGGATGATCCATGTCATGAACACAGACTCACCAGGAAGGTGGGTATGTATACCTTACATGAGCTGACAGATGAAACAAGGAAACTGCTATTGTGGAGAACAAAAGCAACTGTAATCAACCCAAATAGTGCTACTGTATGCTACCACCATGAAAAAATGTTTGGAATGCATTACCAACAAATGCAACGTAGCTGCCAAGATCCATGGAGAAATCATCGAAAGAAGATAACAAGTAAGTAAATATAGGTACTAATATATTTATATTTCATAAAGAAGTTTATATTGTAAATTGTAACCTAAATTAGCTATTTAATTTTAATAGGGTAGGCTATATACTGTGCTACTGAATGCATATGTTTTGAATATTTTATACGAATAGCCTATAACCAAATGTTGAGGTTTTAAAATTATTTTCCAATGTGTTTAGAGTTTACATTACCCTACTTTATTTGCAGAATCACTACAAATTATTGACAAAGACATAGCGACTAGACTGAATCTGATACCAGGACAGAAACTGCTCAACATGCTTCTCTAGAGCCAAGACGATTGAAGATGAAAAAGACTCAGGTAGTGATGAATATGTTCCAGAAGAAATAGTTAAGGAGACATTTGACGAAACATTAGGTTCACTAATGCTCACCCATTAAGTATGTAAGAGCAAGAGATCGAAAGTTTTACGCGGAAAGGAAACTAAAGCAAATTGAAACATCAACAAAATCAAAGCTGTCAAAAGTACTTCATATGAAGCCTAGCATTTTGGATGAGGAAGCGGAGAAACCTATAGAGAGTGAAGAAGAAAAGTGTTATCAGCATATGATAGAGGAACTGAAAGAAAAGTGTAAAACTAGTACCAGACAAGAAAAGATACAAATTCTAACACTCCTTCCAATTGGTAAAACCTGGTCCAGAGAAAGAATTATGAAAGAATTTGAAGTGTCAGCCAGAATGGTTAATGCTGTGAGGGCCTTAAAGAGAAAAGAAGGTATCCTTCCTATAATGAGAAATAAAAAGAGTAGCAAGGGTCATGACTCCAGATTCCTGGGATCTTGGGAGCATTGCTCCAGTAAATTTGACCATGAGAAAAAGTAAATTTGGGTTTGGGTTTTGTTCATCCACTAGATGTTATGCAATTTTTTTGCGTATACATTCTTGTACAAACCAATTTTTTTAAATTACAAATTTAGTTATTTTAAGTTTAGTTGGTAATTCCATATTTAACAATTATTTTTATTTTTTGTTAAGCTTCAATGTTTTGATAATTAAAATTTTATTAAAACGTATATTTTTTAATATAAAATTATCAGGATTGGACTATGTTCCATTGATCTCGGCCAGGTTTGATAAATTGGCCAGATAATTACTTGTGCAGTTTTAAGTAATCCACCATGACTCTAGAATTGAAAAGTTTAGTTAAGTTTAAACTTACTTTTACTTACTTTAACTTACCTACTTTTACTTACTCTTCCTTACTTTTACTAAGTTTAAAGCACTTACTTTTACTTACTTTCATTGTACTATATTTACTTACTTTTACTCACTTTTACCATACTATATTTACTAACTTTTACTTATTTTGTATTTTTTCAGGTAGTCAATAATCAATAATGGATCCTAATATTGATGAAGTTGGAGAGAAAAGTGAGGGTGTTAAAAGGGGTTACTGGGAGGAACATTTTAATTCCAAAAAAAATATTTGTTACAATACAAGAGGTCCCAGAGTTTGGGCCCACAGCTTAGATATTGCAGTAAAGAAATACCAGGATGAAGTGCAGCAAAGAGATACGGCAAAGCAGTCATTTAGTTTGTTCACAAAATGTGCTAGTGCTAGACCTCAGAAAAATGAACCAACTTCTCAACTGCTAATCTAGAAAATGAAACTTTTTCACTAGATGTTTCACAGACTGAAGAAAGTGCTTCTCCTCCACCTAAGAAACAAAAGGTAAGTGAGGAATCTGCGCATCAGACTAACAAAACTGCTTTAGAGGAATTTGAAAATTCCCAAATCCAGAAGACATTGAATGCAATTTTGTGCCTAACAAAAGAAACTCACCAAGCTGTTGTGGTTAATAAAGAGAAGAGTCAAAATATGCCTTCAAGTTCAAGTGTTGCATCCAAATCTAATAAAGCAAAAAGCAACAAATTTGACATTTCCATAGCCCATTTAAGCAAGTGTAAATCAATACAAGAAATCCTGAACAATGATTTGATCAAATCTACATTCAAATTGGTGGAAAAGAAGGATCTAGGGCATGCTGATGATTCATTTTCAGTACCAAGTGATATAATGGAAAACATTGCAAATAGTGACACTAATATGCCTGATGTAGATATAGTGTTGAGGATGAAGATGATGATAATCAAGAAGATATTGATGATGCTTCTGATGATAAAATGTTTACATTATATTGCATAGCTTGCACAGACCCCAAAGCATGTGCTTCAGACAAACATTCTAACATAAAAGGTTACTTCAATGTTAAAGATTTAACCTATGTATGCAAACAAGGAGAAAATCAAGAGAGATGGTTTAGAAATCATTTAATTAAACTTCAGCATCATCAAAGAGCTGCTGTTTATGAAGTGATGAAAACATCTTCTCGGAACACTACTAAACGCATAGAAGACTTATGTGGCAACATCTTATACTACATAATGAAAACAAACACTGCATGGGCTCTATATCCAGTACTTCTAGCTGTATTACATAGGTCAGGTTGTGAGGTTGGAAATTTGAATCATAGCACACGTGCGTGCGAGACAATTTATGAGCTATTAGATAATCAACTTAAAGAACAAACTGTAAAGTGGTTCTTAGAACAAACTTCAGTAACAATAACAGCTGACATTGGAACAATTTTGAGATTAAGCATGCTAGTTGTATTAGTTATGAGTGAAGAAGATAAGACTGTAAAACTTGCTGGGATAAATTTAGTACGCAGCAAATCAGGAGTTTATTTGGCCAATGAAATTTTTGATGTGTTGAAGTCTCCTAATCACTTGAAACTATCTGAAGAAGCAATTAAATCCAAGGTATCTGGAATGGTTGGAGATGGGCTTTTTGTAAGGACAACGAGCCATTTAAAAATGAAATGAAAAAGTTGTTTGGAGAAAATTTCAAATTTTGATGGGACTTAATGCATCTTGTGAACAGAGCCCACATTGATGCATTGAAGAAAATTTGTAAACTAAGTGAGCTTTTAGACTTTATTCAGAATCACTCTTCAAATCTGAGATCAGGCCTTGACTATACCAATATGGTTCTTGACAATATCATTGGTTTTAAGAGACCAAAACTCAAATCTGATACTCGCATGGTTAATTACGAATTTGATCAATTTGACAGATTTGTGGAAAATTGTGGGTTTTTTTATCATCCACAAGAGAAAGAAATTAGTGCCAAGTTCTATGTAGCTCAAAAAACCACAGTTAGTGCAGAATTTGTAGAAAATATATTTTATAAAGAAGGAGGGAAAACTGTTATGTTAAGAGTGATGAAACAATTTCCAAATTAGCTAATGGAGGAAATGTAAATGATGTAGTTTCTGAATTTAAGCACAATACCACAGGGCAGCAAAAGGAACTAACAGCTGAGGATTACATCCTAAATGAAGTTTACAAATACATCAAGAAACGTTCTGATTACTACCAGGTTGCTGAAGTTGCTAGACCATCCAGAACCAGATCTGAAAGTAGTTTTACAAAAGACTCAGTGATAAATTGGCTGACAGAATATATAGAATAGCTGTGGAAAGGAATCACAGAGAGATTAAAGCATTTTGATAAAGATGGATCAACTGCCTGGAGTGAAGCACTAGCTGAAGGGACATTCTCCATTCTTGGTTACATTGTTGAACACAAAGGATCCATTAAGCCATCTCATTTGACTAAGCTGTGCAGAATTGTGAAGGAGGGTCCAGCTCCAGGCACTAGATCTGCTGTAATGATCACACAGAAAGCCATTGATCAGTGGCCAAGCATACATGGCGGTAAATTCACAACAAATGCCTACATGCAAGGTCTAACATCGTCCACTGTTGCTGCTGCAATGAATAAATAAACTTAAGGCGAGTTATAAACTGTACATTATTGTATTATTATGTTTAGCTAAAACAATTTGTAATTGGTATGTCATCAATTCAAGAGTTTACTATCATTAGCCTATCTAGTGGTGTAAGGGGAAAAAAAGTAAATTCAGAGCTGTGCTCCAGTAAATTTTTTCAAATCTGGAGTCATGGCAAGGGTATAAGCGATGAAATAAAGGAAAGAGTGATAGAATTTTTCCAAAACAATGAATATACTAGAGAATGCCCTGGTAAAAAAGACTACAAATCAATAAAAACACCACAAGGGAAGGTTCACAAGCAGAAAATACTGTTGTTGACAAATATCAGAGAATTATATACGCTTTACAAAAATAAATATCCAAATGACAAAATCTCCAAATCAAAGTTTTTTGAACTGAGACCAAAATGGTGTATGGGTGTGGGGAGTAAAGGATCACACAATGTATGCATTTGAAATACACCAGAACTTTAAACTTTTATGTGAATCACACCCCGTCAAAGTAGAATTAAGAGAGTTACTAGGGAAAATAGTCTGCAACACTGAAACCAGAAACTGCATGATTAATAACTGCAAAACATGTCCTGGTTTAAATGAATTACGGGATTGGCTTCTTACCATTTTTGAAAACAATGATTATGACATGGATGATGAGGTTTCCTTTAAGCAGTGGCTTCATACAGACCATACCCAACTGGTCACAATGACAAAAAGTGTTTCGAATGTAGTAGAAGACATACGTGAAAGTGCAAAAAAGTTGAAAGTACACCATTTCATAGCAAAAGCCCAATCAAAATATTTGTCTGACTGTAAAGAAAACCTCAATTATTCTACAGCATTAGTGCTTGTTGATTTCTCTGAAAACTATAGTTTTATAATTCAGGCTACCTTGCATCTGGTAGTCTGCTATCAAAAAGTTGGTGATGAACTAAAAGTTCCAAATTTTTGTGTAATATCAGATTCACTTACACACAACACAACTGCAGTTCATTCTTTTTTATGTGAAGCCTTGAAATTACTTAAAAGTCAGAATCCTAAACTAAAACATATTTGTTACTTTAGCGATGGCGCAGCAAGTCAATATAAAAACTATAAAAACATTATTAATTCAGTGTTACATGAAAAAGATTTCCAACTAACATGTGAATGGAACATTTTTGCCACCTCTCACGGAAAGAGCCCCTGTGATGGTGTTGGTGGCACCGTCAAAAGGTTAGTTGCCCGGGCAAGTCTACAAGCAACAAGTAAAGGTCACATCACCAATCCAAAAGAGATGTTCGATTGGTGCAAATCTAATATTAATGGTATACAATTTCTGTACATTGATTCAGCTAAAATTGAGGAAAATGCTAATTTATTTGAGTTAGAAAAAAGGTATTCCTTAATTAAGACAATCCCAGGAACCCGTTCATATCACTGCTTTAGACCTTCATCAACAGGCATTAAACTGTACAAAATTTCTAGTGATGAAAATTTCTTTAACGTACAACTTTCCTTCCTCAATGCCACACAAGAAAATGTGGCTTACCAATATAAACCTGGTACATATGTGGCCTGTTTCTATGAAGGTGACTGGTTTGTTGGAAACATAGTTGAAGTGTGTGATACTGAGAAGGATCTATTAGTAAAATTCATGAAAAAATCCTTTTAAATGGCCTGAACAAGAGGACGTTTGCTGGATTCCATTCCAACATGTTTTGTGTTCAATTGAACCACCTACAGTTGCTGGAAAAATGGGGAGACAGTACAAGTTATCAAATGATTGTTTATCTAAAATTGAGGCGTATTTTAAAAAAAGCCTAAGTAACTACAGACCTGTATCAAGCTGAATAATAAATTGCCAATTTATGGCTGTGAGGCCATGGAGTGTTGAAGACAATCAGACTTAAAGCCTGAGTACAATAATAAATTCCTGAGTCAGTGTCTAAACATAAGAGTTATTAGCTATATATAAGTTTACATACGAATTTACATAAAACAACACGCATTAAAAAAAGAATATGAACTTATAGCCAATAATTCAGATGCTTAAAAACTCAGGAATTCATTATTGTATACAGTGGCGGTCCTAGCTTACATGATGCCCTGGGCGAACCTCACCTTCAGCGCCCCCCCCCCCCCCTGTTCGCCACACACACACATTCGAATCCCCCAAAATAAAGGACAGACATAACTCTTTCACAAAATAACTTTTTATTGGACTAATTGTTGGAACTTCAGAACCAAAACAAAGACTCAAATTTCTGAATTTTACAAATCCTTCATCACGTAAATAGAATAACTCACTTAAGAGAATGTAATTATGATACTATGAACAGGAAAAATACAAATTAAATTGCACAACTGCCATAAATAAACTAGAGAATCAAATTTCTAAATTGTACAAATGCTCTATCACATAAATAGAATAAGACACTTAAGAGAGGGTAATTATTATGCTACACTTTGAACAAGAAACAAAATAAATTGCACCACAGCACAACTGCCATCTAAAGCCTGACTCTTCTTACCTTCCTTGATGCAAAGTCATTGATCTTTTATTATTTATTTTATTTTATTTTTTATTTTTATTTATTTCTTTATTTCTTTATTTATTTATTCTTATTTTTATTTTTATTTTTTTTGCAGGCGCTCATGCCGCCCCTCCACAAATGCCGCCCTGTGCGGCTGCCCATATTGCCCATATGAGGAACCGCCACTGATTGTATATAGCTAAGTACTGTACACTTGTATTAAGGGAAGTAATACAACAAAGCTACTTAAATTTAAGGTTTTGTACTGAAAATGGTGGTTACTGCTAGTTTATCTGTACTAACTGCATAATTTAAATTACTAGGAAGTGCTTAAAGAGCAGTAGAACATGGTTCTACATGATTTACTTAGGTAGATCCAAGTATTGAGCCTACAAGCTGGTCCATCTGTTGTGTTAACTGCAAATGTAGTAATAATCTAGGTATATATTATGTCTTTTTTATGAGTAAAACTTTAGATAATTTAACATTTGTGAATTAACTTACCAAGTAATAAAATGGAAGTAAAATTACAATTCAATGTTGTAAAAAGAAATTTAAACATTTCAAAATTTTGAAAAAAATTCAGAATTTTTCACAAAAAGTACTTTTCTTTGAATAGCCAAAACTATATGAAGGAGTTGAGTTGAGATCTATTCCTTAATATATGTTTTTGTACACATATGTATCTTTCTTTACTAGAAGTATCAACTCCCTGACTAATTTCGGACACTAAGCCCCAAAGTTGATGTTAATTTTGCAAATTTTGTGAAAATATCAACTTTTGGAAATTTTTAAAAGTAAAAATAAATCCTTTTTTGGTTATTTTTTTATTTCACTCATAAATTTACAACCCATAGAGACTATTAGGAGTATTAAAACAGCTGTGATTGATGTAGAACTAAAACTTTGGAAATGGTAGAATCATAAAAGTGGGAGGAATTGATGCAAGCTTCAAAATGGAGCCACGTTTAAGCCCTTGTAACTCAGAAACTATTTGTTCCACAGCCTTTTTGCTTGCAAAATTGAAAAGCCCACCAGAAGTTGTATTGGCATGACAAATTTGAAGCTTCTACTCCTATTAGAAGACACTTTTCAAGGCCTCTCAAAATGAAGGCATTGGCCAATCAAGCCCAACATGGGCATTTTTTGTTGAAGGTGGGGGCCATTTAAGCGACCATAAAATTAAAAGTTTTTGACTGAGGAAGCTAAAATTTTAGATTTAAGCTATTGAATGGTGTATGAATCAACCCTGAAAATTTGAAGAAAATCAGATGGTCACCCGACCAACTTTCTGAAATCTGTACCAGTTGAGCTGGAATGACACCTTCACTGTCACTGATTTCACTTTGTCATTTCATAATTTCTTGAATGTGAGGGACTGAATTGAGAATCACTTGATGTATTTAGCTGAAGCTGAGCCAATTCCTCTATATCCTCTGCCATCCAAGTGACAAGGGTTTCAATGATAACTTTTGAAAAGTCTTCATTTTCAAAAAAATTTCCATATATCTAGGGTCAAGTAAAGTTGCGAGTCACATTTTTTACCATTCAAATACTTCCAAAATCTTTCCTTTACTGAAGTTTTCCAGACAGAGAGAGTGGACCCCAATCCTGAAAATTGCTGTGATTTTTCAGCTCTCTTAAAAAAATTGTTCATTATCTTTACAGTTGGAATAATTGATGATGCTAAAGCTTTTCATTCACTTAAAATATTTGTCAGATCATCAAAATTTTTGAGAATGTGAACTAGTTTTTCAAGAATTTGCCACTGGTTATTTTCCAAGGATGTAAGTTTAGGATAATCACATAAATAGGGAATTAGGGCTCATTTTTGTTCCAAAATTCACTGTAACATTAAAAACTGACTACAGTTGACCCTCGACTTACGTCGTCACCATCTTACATAATTTTGAGTTACGAGAAGCCCCCCCATTGACTGTAATTGATTTGTCTTACGTAATTATTTCATGTTGCATAATAGCTGCGTAATCGCAAATGCAGTGCGTGACCACTCACTGGCAGGATGCTGGGTATTTCACGTTATTTCATTGTTATTTTTACTGTGCATTATATAAAGTGAAACTGTATGAAGTGATTAATAAGTCTAAAATTAATTTTTTATTATTAATTTTTAATATGTATTTTCTTTTACAGATGGTGTTTCTTAATAATAATTATTAATTACCATTATAATTCTGTTTATATACACTGTTTTTATCAAAAAAATTTATTATTTTATTATTTTCAATACTTTTTTGGGGTCCTGCAATGGATTACCCGATTTACATGTATTTTGGGTTTAATTTACGTCATTTTCAAGTTAAGTAACTCATCTCAGAATGGATTAATTACGTAAGTCAAGGGTCGATTGTATTCCATCTTGTTGATATGTCTTGGTTAAATTTGTGATTGGGTATATTATACTTACTTTGATAAGTTTTATAAATGTCAAAGGCAGATGGAGAGTGGTTAAAGTGACCAATAATAGATTTATACACTGAAATTATGTTCTTGACATATTTCTGAACAAATATGGCATCATTTAAAACAAGCTGTAGTGTATGTAAAAAACAAGGTAATGACTTATATCCAGTTTGATTTATTCCTGCTGTCATGTTTACAGCATTGTCTCAAGCAATTAGATGAACTTTTGAAGCTGGAATTATAAATTCATCCATTGCATTCTGAATGCACTCACTTATATTTGTTGCTGTATGGGATTCTTCAAGAGGTGTTACTCTAAGGATTGCTGTTCTTTGTTCAAAGTTTTTATTTAACCAGTGAGCAGTTAAGCTATTGAAAGATAAATTAGCTATGGTAGCAGTCCACCGATCAGTTGTAAATGAAATGAAGGATGCTTCATTTATTTCATCCTGTATCTTATTCTTCACTTTTTCATACATACTCTCAAACACAGTTTCTGTTATATACAGTGGAACCTCAATATACGAACTTAATCCGTTCCTGAGGGTTGTTCTGATATCAAATTGTTCGTATATTGAATCAATTTTTCCCATAAGAAATAATGTAAATTGGATTAATCCATTCTAGACCCCCAAAAGTTACCCTTTACGAAACATTTTTAAGTCAAAATATTGGTTAATTAAACCTGTAAAATAAGACACATGCATAAACTCATACATGAAACCTGTAACAACAATAAATAATGCAATATTATACAAATAAATGAAAATTTAACCTGAACTTTACCTTTGCTGAGGAGTGATGATGGCCTAAGTGGAAGCTGGAGAGGAAGGTGGGGTGGAGGAGGGAGATTATTGTTTGGAAGGGGAGTCACCTTCCATAAAAACATCAGGTATCTCCCCTTCTGGTGTTCTGTCACTTTTCCGTCTCTTTGCAGTAGCACTAGAAGATGCTGGGGATTCACTAGCACTTGATTTTTTTTCTTTGGTAAAGAACTTGTCCTCTTCTTGGTTAGAACTGGCAGCATCCCCATGCCTTACTACACTATGAATCCCAGTTCTCTTTTTAAATCTATCAAACCAGCCCCTACTTGCCTTAAAATCATCACTGGTTCCAGGTGTGTCTCGCTTAAGGTCACTGTGTAACTGCTTTGCTTTTTCGCAGATTATTGTTTCTGAAACACTATCACCAGCCAATTGGTTTTCATAAATCCACACTAACAAAAGTTTTTCCATGTCTTCAATTGTCTGTGACTGACCGGCTTCTTTCGGTTCAGATATGAGGGAATGGTTCGTATACAAGGACAATTTTTTCTCAAAAAAGTTGTTCATATATTGAGGTTCCACTGTATCTTCTTCTAGGAATAGAATAGTTGGGGCAAATATGATTTAGAAGTCTTTGAAAACCAAGGTCTTCAACAATTGAAAAAGGCTCTATATCTGCAGCAATCATTTCCCCAATGAAATTATGAATTTCAACAGCTCTATGGTCATTAATGTCCCAAATTTTCTTCCTTTCAAAGGTTTCAAAAAGGGTTTGTTATGTAGAACCAGAAGACTTTCCTATTTTCTTAGCAGAATATTCTGTCCCTGCTGAAAGATTAGTGCATTTTCTCTCTCCATTTTCTTTGTTTTTGTTCCTCATCTTGTGCAATAGATTTATGTTTTGTTTTGATATGTTGTAACATATTTGTAGTTGTAAAGGTTCTGGTTGAGCTACCCTTCGTTCCTCTTGATATATTTTGCCCACATTGAGTACAAATAGCTGATGAATTATCTCATCATTCACCTTAAAATGTTTCCAGACCCAACTACTTGATTTTGTAGGGACTGAACTGGTGGAACTTCCACTGGCCATTTTCAGTTTTGTTTTATTAATGAATCATTGATAAAAATGTGTGGTTCAATAATTATTAAATCATTCAAGACTCAGTTAACACATTGACTGCCATACTAAAAAATTGGTAAGTTTTTCCATCCTCAAATGCCATTTAATTATTTTAGAATAAAAATTTTACACAAAGCTTTTTTTAATAATTTTTCCTTCACATTACATGTGAGGCTTATTTTACATTTAGATTAAGTGGTGATCACCAGTTATATACTGGTGTCTGGTTAATAGTTATTACAGAAGAACTTCTGATAATTGAAAGAAAAGATCACACTATGTTACCTGCTATTCAAATCTATCTAAAGCAGGAGGACCAATCAATGCTAGAAAAAAAGCTGAACTAGTCTCTACAAAATGTCCAAATAACCAATATTTCTGTTTGGAACACTTTCAAAAATATCATACCAATGAATAATCTCAGAATATAAATTTTATTCCAAACCCATTTTCATTCCACTCTTCTAATGAAATATGTTATATTGTGTTCAATATTCAATAAAATGCTTTGATTTGAAGTGATAAATTGTATTAAAAAAAATTTTTGCTTTAAGAAAAATTAGAGAATATGCAAGAATCTGAAAATATGGGAGAAAAAGTCATGAAAGCATTAGTTTTTTCTCATGCTGAAATAGTTAATAATATCAATCACATGTACTACGCCCATATTATGAAAGTATGAAAGTGTATATTGGTTAGCCTATTAATTTAGTATATAGGAATTTAGGAAACTGCGAATATATTTGCAATGTAGCTATAGCTTATAGTAGCCTATAGACAAGTAAGAACACTGCAAAAATATATCAGTTTTTCAAAAGAGTGCTGTTTAAAAGTAGGGTATAATGGAACCCTCTTGCCTTTCTGTCAATGCATTCCAGACTGGAATGCATTTCCAGTATCAAACATATCTAAACTTTAAATCAGTAGCAAATTCTGAATTTAATTGCCAAGCATAAGTATCTCTTGCCACTTTTCCCAGCTTTTATTCATTTTTGAGTGTCACAAAGAAAAGTACTTTAAATTTTACTAATATTTTTAATGGGTCCACTGTCCGGTCTTAACACAAAAAAAAATAATAAATCAGCACATTGAATAGTACTGGGCTCTTCTGAATAACAAACATCAAAATCAAATTATGTAGGTTAACCTAAGCTGCTACAAATGTTTGCAAAACCAGGCTAGCCTAAGTCTAGGCCTTGCTATATGACTACTAGCTTGTACCCATTTCTACACCTAAATTAAATCAGTGGATCATCATAAATATTAAGTAATCATACTGGGTAAATTTATAGTATTACACCCATCTCCCTTTGGAGGTGAAATTTATGTTTTTCCTATGGTTTTTGATGTGTTTTGAACAAATCTGACCTTCAAAACCATTGGAAATAACTCGTTTTTGAGATACCTCCCCTCCCCCCAGCCAGCAATCTGGGGGACCCTGGTGGGAACCGGGAGTTCTCAGGTGGGGGAAATCACAGAAAATGAGTCATTTCCGACGGTTTTGAAGGTCAGATTCGTTCAAAACACATCAAAAACCATAGGAAAACAAATTTCACCTTCAAAATTGACCTAACTTATCCTACCCTAACTTATCCTACCCTAACTTATCCTACCCTAACTTATCCTACCCTAACTTATCCTACCCTAACTTATCCTACCCTAACTTATCCTACCCTAACTTATCCTACCCTAACTTATCCTACCCTAACTTATCCTACCCTAACTTATCCTACCCTAACTTATCCTACCCTAACTTATCCTACCCTAACTTATCTACCCTAACTTATCCTACCCTAACTTATCCTACCCTAACTTATCCTACCCTAACTTATCCTACCCTAACTTATCCTACCCTAACTTATCCTACCCTAACTTATCCTACCCTAACTTATCCTACCCTAAAAGAAAAACACTTTTTTCTAAATTTTTGTAGAAAGCGACAATACAGCGGTAATAATCGAATGAACACGTGTCACATGAAGCCATTCCAGTAGCAAAGTAATTCAAATTTGAAATGGATGGAGCGCAGTGATTGGACAGACACGTAATGGTCAGCTGGGCACACACACCAAACGAATGTATGAACACACTAGATACACACCAAAAAAAAATTTATATCTCGAAAATGAAGCATTTGCGATGGAAACGCCATAGAAGAAAAGTGTCTTAGAATTAAAAATTCTACTTAATGAACATATAATAATTGCTGGATGTTAGATGGGTGTAATACTATAATAATACCTCATAATGAGTTCTACTTGTATTTTCTTGTCAAGAAATTTAAGTTTACCATAAATAATAATATGGGTACCGTAATGGGTATCAAAGTGGAAAAATCCTGTGTTAGATTTAAGATCATGTTTACTCACTACTCAGTTTTACTAAGTGTGATTATCCCATTTTCTGTTTACTGTTTTCTTAGTTTTGCAGGGTGAATATAATTAAAATGCTCATTTCATGATTTAAATTTGGAAACGCCATAGAAGAAAAGTGTCTTAGAATTAAAAATTCTACTTAATGAACATATAATAATTGCTGGATGTTAGATGGGTGTAATACTATAATAATACCTCATAATGAGTTCTACTTGTATTTTCTTGTCAAGAAATTTAAGTTTACCATAAATAATAATATGGGTACCGTAATGGGTATCAAAGTGGAAAAATCCTATGTTAGATTTAAGATCATGTTTACTCACTACTCAGTTTTACTAAGTGTGATTATCCCATTTTCTGTTTACTGTTTTCTTAGTTTTGCAGGGTGAATATAATTAAAATGCTCATTTCATGATTTAAATTTGAATTTAAAATGTAATAAGTCAGTAACCTAAGACATTATAACTTAAAATAATCATTGAAAATCTATTTACAAAATTTGGAATATTTAATATTAATTGGCAAAATTTTGCCAATGCCAATAAGCAAAATATCTGCTAATTAATCGGTGCATCACTAATTAGATGTAAGAGTTAGTCCATCTTTGGCAAGCAATGGGCCAATGCTTATTTTGATAACTGCTTTGCATTTAGCATAGCTAAAGAAGAATTTGCTATTTTCTTTTATAGTGTCAATAGCTTGTGTTCATTGTCAATATTCTCTTATGGTTGACTCCTTTATTTTAAGTTCTAACATCAGTATCTGTTTCTGGATGTTACTACGTCTTGTATCACTTAATTGCTTTGTCAGTTGTTTAGATAGCTTTGTTCTCTTTCTCAGAAGTGTCCTCCTGTATCTGTGTTCTTTTGTCAGGTGCTTCTTTGCAATATCATTTTTCTTTGGTGTGTGCTTGTATAATGCTGATGATAGCAGGTATTGTATTCTACTCCAGCATTCGTCTGGTTCTAGGTTTTCTAATTCATTTTCCAAGTTTATTTTTCCCAGACAGTTATTTATTGATGTCCAGTCTTGACTTGTCGCAGGTTTAGGTCAGAGTATGGAAAGTCCATTTGGCATGGGTCTTGCTTACATTTGTGGAGAGACAATTTTGTAAATGTGCGAATAACAATGCAGTCAATTGTAGTTGCGTTATTTGTCAGCACTAAATCTAGGATATTATTTTTTCTAGTTGGGCAGTGAACATGCTGTACTAGGAGTTTTTCCATAAACTCATCCAAGTGTTTTGATTTGGATCTTTTTGTCCTAGATTTCATACCACCATATTGGTTCCAGGTGCAATTTGTAAGATTAAAGTCTTCTGTAATGATTAAATCTCTTGTTGAGTATATGAAAGGTAAGCATTGACTGATTTTTTCCAGAACTTTGGTGAGCTCTAGATGGGAGCTATCTGGTGGGGCTATAGATATTCACTAATATTATGTCTTCTTTATTTATACTGAGCATGATGATTAGGAGTTAACAGGCTCCATTTGAGTATGCCATGAGCAGTTCACTTTGAATGTTTTCAGGGATGTACATCAGGACACCATTTAGATGGCCTTTTCTGTTGCATCCATGGTTGGTATACCCTTTGATTGCAATTTCACTACTCATGATCATGGGGTTCAGGTGTGGTCTGTGAGGGCTATAACTGTGCTAGTAGTTTTCCAGGTACTTTCCTGTTATCCCAGACCCCAGACTTTTTGTCAAAAAATATCACAACTTAACCTAACCAATTGTCAAGAGCATACAGTTGACCTAACAGGAAAGCACCAGTTTTTCTGTTATCATTAATAATCTTTTAAAATCTCATTATGGACAAAAAGAACTACAGTTAGGTCAACTGTATGCCCTTGACAATTGGTTAGGTTAAGTTGTGATATTTTTGGCAGAAAGTCTGGGGTCCAGGATAACAGGAAAGTACCATTTTCCACTAGGCTCTTTAGGTAAGGTACTTTGGTATTTTTTGAGTTTAGGTAAAGGCCTGGATGTTTAAGTAAATTATTGATACATTTGTGGAGTCATTTGTTTAATCTCCCACATGTAGAGCATTTGTAGGGTTCCTGCTGGGGGTCTCATTTGCTTTTGTATAAGGAACCCAAGTGAGCTTTGAATGTTTTGTATTTGTTTCATGAGGTGATAAAACCCTAATGGGGTTTCATGGTTGCTTGCTGTACTATTATCACCAGTGGGCTTACCTGGACCTGCTAAATCAGTATAAGATCTGGGTGCAGGAATGGTATTTGATCTTGGGTTTTCTTGCATCCCTTGGGCCAGATGGAGGCTGATGGATAGCAGGCTTGCTATCCTGGTATTCTCTCCATTGATTTTGGTGTGGCTGCATTCAGATTGTTCCCTTCAGGTGGGCCAAATCGCAGTTTTCTTTAAAACAACTTCTTTCTCACCATGAGCTCTGGCAAATTTGAGGATGAAGATGGGCATCTTGCATTCGATCTACATCCAGAAATGCCATTACCATCATTTATAAATTGTTTGCACAGTGGCGGGTGAGCAAATGGGCATTCTCTTTCCTGTAATACTTGCATACTGGCTTCTTGTTTTCACCTTTGGCTTTTTGGTGACTGTGTACAGTGGGGTTGTTCACTTTGTTGAATATCTATTTCTTGTTCTTGTTTTGTCTCTTATGGTGCCTTTTTTGCTTGTAGTTTCCTCCTCTCTAGGGTCTCATCATGAGGGTTTCTCACTTTTTCAGCAAGCCTTGCATTGGCAATGACAATTTCCTCCTGCTGTAACTCTCCTGCCAGTTCTACTTCAAGCTCTTCAAATTGTCTATCATAGTCATTGCAAATTTGACAAGCACATTTAAAGCATGAGAATTTTCTTTATGAATTTTGAAGGATGAGGAGGAAATAAATAAGCAGTTCACTACAACTGTAGTGTATCCATAGTCTGTATTCATCACATCTTAATGCATGTAGGTTGCAGTCCAATGCACATTTTATACATGGGTTTCTGTTTTCTTCCTCTGCTGAGTTAATTTGCACACTGGATTTAGTGTGGAGAACAGTCACCACTGAGTCCATTTTTTGTAGATATTTGTAAATATTGTAAGTATTGTTTGGAAAAAAAAAAAATTTATAAATTTGTAAATATATTTTGTATTTTTTGTTTATTAAGCTTGTTAAAATTTGTTAACAATTTAGTACTTGACATGACATGGTAAATAGTTGCTCTTTGTAATTTTTTTGCAAATATATTTTATTTTGCAAATTTCTAAAACAAAAATTATTCACTTTGGGGTTCTTGCCAGACTGCACAGTCTGTTTGGGTTTTCTATTGGCATTGCACAAGGATTTTTCTATAACCTTCTTATGACTGCATCAGGTAAAAGTTGTAACTAAAATTACTTGAGCTTGACATTTAAGACAAAAGTTGGTACCATAATTATGCAGCTAAGGGGCATTGCTGAGTTTGGTGATCATTTTTTTTTCTGCATGTTTTTTCATGCTTTGTGTAGTAGATATTGTCAACAGTTGTGGGATTATGAAAAGACACCAGTTTTAAGGTGTTTTGGATAGACAAGTATCACTGCACAAAGCACAAAAAACATTAAAAAAAACCAAGAATAACAGTATCACCAAATAATGCAGAAAAAAACAATATTATGCTCACACTACAACAATAATTTTAAAAAATAATGATTAACTTCAATATAATTAAGATTGTAAGTTTCACACACCATGTTGGAATCTAAATTGAGAAATGGCTTGATTTTAAACCTATAAAATGATATTTCCCCAGTACAGGCAGTCCTCATTATACAGAAAGGTTATGTTCCTGAAAAGTTATCCATAAACTGAATTTCCATATAATGGACCCTATTTTCCCATTAAATCCCATTATATAATGGGAGATGCATTCCTATGGAAGATTTTTCCAACCCAAAACTGCATAATAAACATAATTTTAGACCTTTTCAAACACATTTAAATAGAAAACAATAATATTTTAATATATTTTTATAAATTATATTGTACTGGAGGAAATAAACTGCATAAATAGTTGTAATCACCTCCCAAAACTGCTGATCAGTGCTTGGTGGTAGTGTGAGTCATGGAAAGGAAGTCAGGTGGTGGTTGACAAAGGGGCAGCACCTTCCTCTTCCACATCATCATCAGATGCTTCCTCTCGAAGCTGAAGGAGCAGTGGAGGGTCATCAGCTTTACTGTCTGACCCATCATCTAGGCGTGTGGTTGCCGTGGGTGGAGGTGGTGATGTTTTTGGTTGGAAACTTTTATTCCCTATACAGCTGTCCCTCATTTAACAAAGGGGTTAGGTACATCCCTAAAAAGCCTTCATTATGTGAAAATTCATTAAGTGGGACAATTTTCTATTGTTTTATATGTGAAAAATTCAGTTTGGTTCCGAGGACACTTTTTTGATAGCCTAATATAACTTCATTTCTGTTGCTATTGCCTTCCTCCTCTTTGTTGGATTGGGTAATGATGTTGAGCTTGGAAGTTTTGATGCTATGCTATATATTGGGATTATGAAAGAGTAACAATAACACTCATGTTACATTCATAATGAAAATGACATTCTACAATGAGAATGCACAATGAACACTGATGCTGCAAGAGTGTGTTGTGGGGACAATGGAAGACCATGTGTTGGGCAGAGAAGAGAGCTTGCCTGTGTTGCAGGAACTGCCAATGTAGCATGCCATTGATTTCAAAAATCTTTGCCTTCATTATAGCGAAATTTCCTTCATAATATTTGAAAGTTGTATTAAATAAAAACCTTTGTTGTAATGAACCTTCATTAAGCAAGGGACAGCTGCATAGTGCAGTTTTCCTTCAAAAAATTGTTTTCTGTATTTCTATTGTGATACCATTTTCTTTTGGATTTGACCATGTACTTTTGTAATCTAGCCATAAAAATAATCTAATCTTACATTTTTTTGCTTGTAGGGCATTTAATATAGTCCATATTGTTGCACAGCAGTGAAATTTCATTTTTAACTTTACCCCAAAAAATTCTGTAACTGCAGAATTTTTGTCCGTATAACAGACCAAAATTTCCGTAAATGGAATTTTTGTCCATATAATGGACCTCAGTACTAAAATAAAATTTCCATAAGTGTGAAATTCTGTATAAATGGGTTTCATAAAATGAGGACTACCCATATATAATTAATTGTAGTGTGATGTACATATATTTCTAAAGTTGAAAAGGGTAGTGCATGTTTATAAAGTTGCAATGCCCCTTAGCTGCATAATAGCCCAAAAGTTTAAATTAAAGTTTTGACTGAGATTAATGTGAGAATTTTGTTTCTAAAGTTTATTAGTGTGAGATTTTCAAATATTATGCATGAGTCTCACAATTTGGAAAGTAAGAATTTTGCCAAAAGTTGGGGTGTCACATGAGAATTTTCAGATTCTGTTGTCTGGGATTCTTGTGTGGATCAAAGAGTGGTTTCTGGGGAAACTGTGAATAGCTGGGATTCTTTGTACATTTTTAGTATTATGGAGTAAAACATTATAGGATATATTCACGGTGATTTGGTTCTTATTTTTGGATGTGGACAACCTAGAAAGGCCCTGGTGTCTTTAAACTATCCTCATCCTTCTTGTGTTCTGTAAGAAATGTTTGCCCTGGGTAGTGAAAGGTATTTAGACTGACTTTCAGGGCCCATTAGGCATATAGGGCCTTGGCTTAGAACTTGGACCAAAGCATACCAAATCTGTCATAAGCTAAGCTGGAATTCCATCATGACATAAACTAAACTTAGAAGCCAATTTGATATAAAAAATTGACACTGTCAAAAGAAAATTGGTTGAACATTTCCCAATCCATAATAACAAAGAACTTAAATAAATTTATATATCAAAGGAGTTTGAATAAGCAACACTTTGCAGAGATCTGGAATTTATGAAATCATTGTTTATTATTCACATAAGACCTGTCCTAGAATTCTCTTCTGTTGTGTGGAATACAGGCTCCCTGGGTGATCATGGGATGCTTGAGGGTATGCAGAGGTGGTGGACGAAACAGATAGCTGGATTTGAGAGCCTTTCTTACTCAGACAGACTTACCAGGCTTCAGTTGTACTCTATACAGGGTAGGCTTCCCAGTGCTGACTTGGTCCAGTGCTGGAAAATATTTCATAATCTTCCCCCCTATATGTCCAGTTACCATGTTTCAGGTATCGCCATTCCAAGGAACTAGAGGATATTCATTTAAAATCTTTCACCCTCATTTTCTGTGATATCCATGGAAGTTTCTTCTTTGTCAGAGTAATACACAAATGGAACTCTCTACCATCCAATGTAGTTTGCTCTTCCACTTTACTTTCTTTTAAGAGCTCTCTGACGGAGTATTTGGGTGACCAACTTTACACTTTTGCTGAGTGATACATACTTTCTTGGCTTACAACACACTTTCCAGAAATTATTTAAGCCATTATCTTTTCTTTTACTGACTTCTGGGCTGGCATGTTGGCAGTTTTGGGGTTCCCAACATCTGTGCCTTGGGAACCCAACCAGGTAAGGGTACTCTTGTACACAACTTTTTTATATTGTACATTTGATTTCTCAAAAGACTCCTCTTTAATTTTAATTGATTTTAATTTTGATACTTAGGCATATTTATTTTTTACCAATACTTTTAATTGCAGTTTAGATTTTTAGTCTTTTTAGAGGGGAAAGAAAAGAAAATTTAACATTGAGAATGCTTTGTCATATAACACTGTGTTCACTTATGAATTTCAAGTTATACATCATTAACCTCATTGATGTTGTGTGTGTTGGTCTCTCTTCACATGAAGGTCAAGCTGGTGGCCCCACCTCTAGGCCTGGTTTGATGGAAGAGCGAGTTGCTTTCTTGCACTCTCCACCACAAATAGCCAGGTACACCTGGCTCATCTGGTACCATCCTCAGCCAGGCATCTAGTCTTATCTTGAAGACTTCAACTTTGATCCCTGTAATGTTTCAAAGATCTTTTGGAAGCTGGTTAAAAAGTCTTGGCCCCCTGACAACCAAGCTATTTTCCTTCAGTGTTGAAGAGGTCACTTGTTGGGCCTTTAATTTGTGGGGACTACACATTCTGCCTTTCCTATTTTCCAGTGTTGTTTGAATAGTAGCTAATTGGGTTTAGTTTGAGGCTTGGTACCATTTTTTCTATAAGTAGATTATGGTGTACCTCGCTCTTCTTCTTTCCAGGGAGCAGACATGAGGTCATTACAAGGTTTATCATTATCATTACCAGAAATTTTTCATTACCATTACAGCATTTTAGTTTCATTATCATTACATTATCATTACAAACCCTTCATTATCATTGTAATGATCATTACAATACTGATATACTGAATAAGTGCTCCACTGGTGCGCTGGAGGCAGGGCTGCAAAGATGCTTGGCAGCAAGAACAGATATGTCAGGATACAGATGTGCATTGTCCCTCCACCATGCCAGGGGATTGCAGTCCTCATCAATGCAGGGCTGGTCAAGGTAGCTGTCCACCTGGCTGACAATAGGGTTCTGAGAAGCTGTAGAGGGAGCTGGAGCAGCCATAAAATTGAACAACTTGCACCACTTTGGTGCTGGCTGGGACTGGGAGGAATCAGAAGCCGCATATATATACAAAGGTGGGCACCCGGGCCTCAAAAAGGACCAACGGTCCCGGTCCCGGTCCTTGCCTCAAACTGGACCGATGGTCCCGGTCCTTTCTGAAGATAGGACCTAGGAACGACTCGGTCCTCAGTCCTTATATATAATATAAGTGAAAAATTTGATTAAAATGAAAAATGAAATTAAAGACACTGGAAATCTTTAATTTTATTAACGTAAATTATAATTAATACAATACATAAATGATGAAAAAAAGTTAAGTTAAATGCTTGAGTTTCCATCTTCTTTAGAACTTCCAATAATCACTAAACACACTAAAATCACTAAAAAAGACCGTCCGGACCAGACCATCCGGAATTAATTAAAAATGGACCATCGCTCCTCATTTCGGTCCTCACTGAGAAAAGGACAGACTTTCCCGCTCACGGTCCTTAAAAAGCAGGGGTGGGGAGTCGGCCAAAAACAACCGACTCCCGACTCCTGAGTCGGTATTTTTAAAAACCGACTCTGACTCCCGACTCTTTCCTTATCATGCTGATCTACAACCTTATAAATATTGGGATGTTTGTTTCGTAGATGGCGTTTCAAGTTTGAGGCTCTAATTGGAGCATTAGCATGTTTCCCAGTGTAAGCACTAATTTTTGCATTACACTCTTTACCATCCTTTTCTACTTGACAAATAAAAATACTTTCATCCTCATTTAGCTTAAAATATTGAAAGACTGCTGATTTTCTACTAGGCCCACGACTCATTACTAATAGGGGCTAATTAAATTAATAATTAATATATTGCTAATTTTTATATGGTACCTAGTATCCTAAAATAGAAATATGAAATTCATTTGCTAAGATTTACCAGAACAATAAATCAAATTTGGAAATGTGAATCTAGAATTAGTTCAGGAAGATATTTATTTAGGGCAGAGTAGTATTCTGGTAAATTGTTGGCATATAGAAATTGAATCAAAGAGTCGGGAGTTGGTCGTTTTTACCAACTCCCGACTCCGACTCCCGACTCTTCAAAAAAGCCCCGACTCCGACTCCCCACCTCTGTTAAAAAGGACAGAGTTCCTGGAATTCGGTCCTTTTGGAACTCGGTCCTGCCCACCTTTGTATATATATATATATATATATATATATATATATATTGAAATTACACTGTAATGAAAATGTAATGATTCATTACAGACCTTTCATCACCATTATTGCCTCAAAATTTCTTTCATTACATTATCATTACAAGAGATTTGTAATTAATTATAATTAATTACCATTACAATGATAATGACCCTGTGTCTGCCAGGGAGTACCGTACAGATTTAGTTTACATAGTCTTTTCCAGTAGTTGAGTTCTTTGCAGCCATCAATCTTAGATGTGATATGTCTCCAAGTTCTTCTAGTTTATTAGTTTCTTCCTTTTTATATGGAGATGTCAAAACTGAGCAGTATTCAAGTTTTGGTGTAATCAGTGTTTTTAGCAGGGGAATCATTACTATCTTGTCTCTTCTTTTGAACATTCTTAGTACCTGTCCCATGACTCTTTTTGCTTTGTTTATTGCTTGATTTTGTGTTTCAAATTTCATCAGCCATTATTACCCCCAAATCAATCACTTTCATGCTTCTCTGAATTTCCTGTCTATCTGGAGCATAATATGCAGTCTAAGTCCCTCGTTTCTACCATATCTCAAAAGCTAAAATTTCTCTGTGTTAAGTGTCATGTTGTTGTCTTCTAACCATTTGTATATTTTGTTTGTCTCCCTCTGCAAGGCCTCCATTTCATTTGCATTGCTGATTTTTCTGCTGATCTTTGTATCCTCTGCAAATGATGTTACTATACTGTTGCTGTTTACTCCACTGTTTATGTCTGTTAGCATGATAATGAACAGGAGTATTATTATTTTAACTGAACAGAGCAGAACTTCATACAACCCCTAATGAACTTAACCCCAAAACTGCAGAATCTACTCAAATTTTCCAGTGTTGTGAAAGGATTATATTTTTGAGTTTAGCATTAGCAGCTATAGATTCATTTTCACTGTTAGTTAGGTTTAGTTTAGTTTATCATTAGCAACTATAGATGCGTTTTTAATGTTATTTTAGGTTTAGTTTAGTATCAGGAACTAAAAATGTGATAAGCAAGAGTTTATTTAAAAAAATAAAATAGTTTCTGATGTTAATTATAGTACATCGTTTCCATTGCTGAACTCGAAAATATCCTCTTTTTTTTCTATACCACACTCATGCCTGATGAATTGAGCAAGAATCTTAAATTACTCATGTGCTTGACACATTAAGCAATAGCTTTAACTGAAATTACTCAGGTTCACTCTATAAGGCAAGAATTTTTGTTGAAAGTTTTGCAAAAATTTTGACTGAAATTAACGTGCAAATTTTTTTCCAAAGCAAATTGTGCAAGACTGCATTGTTGGGAATTTTTTATGGTACTTGAGACTTTTCTCAATTAGAAAAGTGAAAATATTTCCAGATATGGGAATGTTACATGAGAATTTTGTAGTCTGGACCTAACCCATTATATGTCTAATAGCTAGGAAAGGGAAGTTAACCAGTAACCAGGCATTTACACTATTTGCGAGGCAAAAGTAGCCATCAAACTGAAGAAATGAAACCCATATATTATTCTTGAGCCAACTACATCATGAAAGACCTATCAAAATGACTACACTATTATACCCATATTGTCATGTTATTTGTTATAAAATTTAACCAAGAGTTCTTATTCAAGAAAGCTCTAATTTGCTAAAGTTTCAAGTTTTTTAGTTTTAAAAATATCAGTTATACCTGAATCATCAGATTATTTAAGGTTGGGTTAAATTTTATTTAGATGAGAAGGATACAAGCGGGTTATTTTGGCCTTAATGGGGCAAAACTTAATGGGAATGCCATCTACCTCCTAGTGAAAATAATATTACCCTTTTTAAATCCAAACTGACAGAAATTAAGTATGTTTTAACCTTTTAAATTTGAATAGCTTTTGTTGAGAATTTTGATGATAAGCTATGTAGACAATTGTAGAGCTTTTACAACTAAAAATGACTAAAAGAAATAAATCTGTATTTTCACTGAATGGTGGCACTCTTCATCACTTAAAAGAAAGTGAAATTGAGAAAATTCAAAAGTCACTTCTGAGATGGTATTATTTAAAACAGAGAGTTTTGCCATGGAGGTCAATTGCAGCTTCTGAAGAAGATGACAACAAAAGAGCTTATGCAGGTGAGATGTTTATAATGTGAGCTGTGGGCCTTTATAGGACCTATTTTAATGCAAATGTACCACATTGTCTTGTTTTTAGTTGATTGTTAATAGGTACAGTACTATTGTTAGATCTAAAGCATTAGTGCATTTGTCTGGATACACTTTTCTCTGAAGGCATACACATTCATCAACATTTTATTACCACCACTAGACCTAAGGTTTAGCATATATGGGTTATAAAATTTTTTTTTTTTATTTCAGTTTGGGTGTCTGAAATTATGCTTCAACAAACCCAAGTAGCAACTGTTGTCAATTACTTTAATGAATGGATCAGTAAGTGGTCAACTGTTGATTTTTTGGCACAAGCAACATTAGAGGAAGTGAATAAGACATGGGCAGGTCTTGGCTATTATTCAAGAGCTAAGAGGCTTCATGAAGGGGCTGTTAAGGTCAGGTCTATACTATTGCCAAGATATAAAATTTAATGAAAACAGGCCACTCTGAAATCTAATTCTCAGACTGAAGTTCACAGTTGTAGGATTCGTACGTTGGTCTTTGGTAATAACATATAATGGTGAATCATATTTGACTTAGTTCTCTGAAAACAGTTTAGACTAGGTTAGTGTAAATAGACATAAAAAGATTTACCATGTAGTATTTAAATTCTAGGATTTTAAGATCAGTGTAGCTATGTGTTACAGTAAGTACTCATGTCAGAAATAGGTTTGCCAAAGAAAAGGAAAGACAAAATAAATTACAAATTAGAGGTCCAAGTAATTGTATGGGTTTTGTTTTTGAGATTTTAACATTTTCACCTGAAAGAAGAAAATATCAAAAGAAAACTATAAACTTTTTTAGGCTTTTTGAGACACTTATCTATTGCATTCTTCTTATTTATCTACAACTTAAGAATGTTGACACTTCAACTAGCTATTTATTTAATAATAATAATTGTGAATGTGTTCTGAAACTAGATGATTAAATTAGAATCTCTTAATAACAGATTTCAAAGGATTTAAACGGAGAATTCCCACAAGACAGAAAATCTCCAGAAAGTACTGCCAGGTGTAGGACGCTACACAGCTTCTGCAATAGCCTCTATCGCCATGAAAGAACCTGTTGGAGTTGTTGATGGCAATGTATTGAGAGTCCTTGCGAGAGTACGTGCTATTGGGGGTGACATTTCTTTACAGGTGGGTTACGCTTCATTCAGTGAAAGAAACATTTGCTCTGCAATAAAAAATTCATTTACATTAAAAATTAATAGGTTCAGTAAATTGTCGTATGCTGTAAAAGCAAAAATGTTGTGTATGTATAGTTTAGATGGCTATATACTGTAAAATTGACTTTCTCTTAATTAAACTTAGACCTACAGGCTACTGCTTATGCTTAATAACTACTTTCAGCTGCTTTTATATTTCAAATACAAGATATAGATAAACATTGCCAATAAAATACTTGTAAATGTTAATGAAACAGAGGAAAATACTCATAATGCATATAAAATGTTAGGCTTTGGCAGTAGGGCAGCAGTCACCACTTAATGTTCCATGATATGTGTGTGTGTGTGTGTGTGTGTGTGTGTGTAAGTGTAAGTGTTAAATATAATGATATAGTTGTTTAACTTCTTTCACAACATCTAAAGTTATATGATGGAGGGGACTTACAGCTTCATGCCAGATCCAAACCATGGGTCACTACATAATTTGGAAACAGGACAGTCACCAGTCCAACTCCTACCCAGACCAGTGTCATTTAACTTGACTGATCAATGCAAAATGGTGTTATGACATTGGCCATGATGTTCTCCCTGAATATGTTTTCCCATCAACTTACTGTATTTGCACCAAAATTTAACATGATCTAAAAAAATTTCATTTCATGTCATTTCATTTGGGCCAAATGAAAGTTACTCACTCTTACTTCTATTTTGGGTTAGGTTAGTTAAACTTTCAGGTACATTTATAGACCCTAAAATAAATACCATTGAAACCACATTTTGGCCCAAACAAAATTATGGAAAATTAATGCATTTTGTCACAGAAGTTAAATTTTGGTGCAAGCACTATATCACCATTTCTGTATTTCTATTGAGGTCTGCTATCCACATTCCCTCCCCTCCCCCGAGTGTTTTCATAATATGACCAACATTATTTAACCAAAATCATCGTAAAATCACCACTTTTTAATTTTTTAATTACTTCAGGAATGAAAAGTAAATTTAAAATTTACAAAAGTAGACAAAAGTCTAATTTTGATTCTTTCAGAATGTCAATGTTGGCTAATATTTTAAAGTAAATCGTATAGGTTGATCACTTGCACAGTATGGGTTTATTCCTAGTAGGCCCTAGTCCATCCATATAAAATTCATCAGTGGCTTAGATCTGGATTGCACTCCAATTACTGAACACCTCTTTCTGAGAGGATATCTAATATCAACTCTTTTTACAGTTTTAGTAGGGGCTATCATGCAGGAATAGGAAAGTCAGCCATATTCCAAATCTTAACCATACCATGATAGGTTGCATTAAAATATTTATTTGGTGTTATTAATGTTATAAATTAATACATTTATGTTAATTATCAACAACACAAATTAACACGAGATATGGCCAAAGGTTTTCTGCATTATTTGATCCCTTTGAGGTTGGCATTTTATTAGCTATTTAATTAAATCACATTTGAATATAATTTCAGAGGTCTTCATAATGTATATTAAAAATTAATCACAATAAATTATCATCATTATGTAACAGTTAATATGATCTTAAGATATGTCAAAAGGTTTTTATATTGCTTGATCATATTTAGGTTTATATTTTAAATTAAATGAAAGTAACTTTATATGTATTACTGGAATTCATAAAATGTTAGTAATTTAGAGATTAAAATATTTCAATCCAATTTATAGAAAAGTTTTGTAAGTTTTTTCACATTCAGAAAATCCATAGGCTTATGGTCCACAGCTCACAGGAAGACCAATTTTCCTTCTGACTGCTTGTAATTCTAATCAGATCAACTGAAGAAAGGGTACCTAGTTCAGATGTAGAAAATTCATTCATGTACAGCCATAGGGATTGGGTTCTATATAACATTTCAGGTCTTTGATAAAGAAGCTAAAGCTATGAATGGTTGTTTTAAACAAATGGGAATGAAATTTCAAAGTTTGAAACTTGCTTACTTTCCATTCTATGCCATTCCTATTCCCATTCCCATTTTTGGTCCTCAAATGAAAATGACCAAAAGTGAAAAATCCTTATTCAACATTTGGGACACGTTTTCGTCGCTGAAGCGACGCCGAATGGGAAGGACTAATATTTCCTAACCTAACCTGTTTTAACCAATCATAACCTAACGTAAAATTAGCCTAACCAATCATAACTAAACTTATCGTATCCTAACCAGTCTTAACCTAACCTGGACCAAAGTGGGAAAGGCCATGGATGGGAATGAAAATGACATGTAGGAATGGCATAATATGGAAATTGCATTTGCGGACATGGATGGAATGGAATGGGAATGGCCTAGAATGGGGTGAGACTAAACTGTTTAATGGATATTGAAAATATAATTCATTCCCAGACCCCAAATGATTACCTCTCAATACTAGTTTTGGAATGTCATTTCCAAGTAAAGTTGTAAACTTAAACTGAAAATTCCTCTCTAGCTTTTCATGCAAGTGAATCTATGTAGAGTTTAGTGAGGAGAACATTAATTTGGTTACTCTTCTACGTCAGGCAGTAGTTGAAGAGTTTTGGAAACTGGCAGACCAGCTTGTGGACAGAGAAGAACCTGGAGATTTCAATCAAGCAATCATGGAACTTGGAGCAACAGTTTGCACTCCAAAGGTATATTTTAAAGAACAACTTCAAAACTTAGTAGCATGAATTTGTATTAAAGTGACGGTAAAATGGGATGTTATTTCATATAGGGAGCAGCCCGATTTTCCCTTTGTAATAAATGTAGGCGGAGGTGCTGGTCTGGTGTGTTACAGAATACTGGGTATGAGAACGCTCGGGAGTCAAAACCTCGAAACCGAATAAGCCTACAAAGGAAAGATGTAACGGAAGTAGGTTGGGGTGGAGTTGAGGATGATTTTCCCTTTTGTTCATAAATGTAGTACGAGGGGCACTAGGCGTTCTCAAATGATAGCTTTTTTTCTTTACTTTTTATTTTTATTTACGTTTCAATTGACGAGAATTTCGGGGAGTCAAAACTTCCAAATAGCTATATTAAATTATTTTGGGAAGCCACTTCTCTCCATCCTTTCTTTTGCACTTTCCCCTTTTTCGTCATTACAAAGAGAGCTGCTTGCAGGGAAGGCTAGTAAGGAGAGAGTAATAGCAGTAGTAGTAATGTTCCGTTTGCCAATAAATGTAGTAGGAACTGCTGGTCTGATCTGGTTTCAGAGCACTGAGTTCTCAGAAGCCCCCAATGTTAAAGAAGGGAAGCTTGATGGGAAGTCTAGAGAGTCAAAGCCTCTGAATAGACATACTCATCGTCAGGGAAGCTGCTTAGCTGGAATAGAATTTCATCATTTCAAATAATCTCTATCAAAATTTTAAAAAAGGAAAAAAATTATCCATATGTACACTGTCGGAGGAATTCTTAAGTTGGGCGACGGTGGTGGGCAGCCTCTGGATCAGTGCTTCTTTATCATTCTTACGCAAATGACGCAGTATAAATAACTTTATGGTGAGTCTTTCTTGGAGATGGAGAGAAGGGGAGGGAAATCACATGCATACAATTTTTTATCATACGATGGCAAGATAAATAATTCAATTTAGGAGTAACTCTCAGTACGATGCCTTTTCATTCATCGATGAAATCATGACGACTTGTATATAATAAGTAATCTCTAATAAAAATAATTAAATTATATTAGTTTAAGCAGTCTTGCGTTCCATGCTACGCTTTATTTTCCACTGTCCTCTAATGCGTAATTGGGTACACGAAATAAGTGTACACATGACGTGAGTGAACTCTGAAGCCGTTCTTTTCATTATACTTTCTCCTACTTTCCTATAAATCTTCTTTCACAACAATTTTTTGTCAGCAGTGGCTGGCGGAGGAGGGAGAGCCTTATCTGTTTTATACTTTGCTGTCGGAGTTTTCTGTATTATTTTTCATTTGCTTTTTTCTTTTTTCTCTACTTCTTTCATAAGCTAACCTAGAGTGGACCTTAAGGGCTTTGTTAGCCTGCAACTTTTTAAAGCATTTTTTTACCCATGGTAAAAGTCGCTCTCTCACTGAATGCAGTTTGAATTAATGGAATTATGCAACTTATTATTCATATCAGTACAATATCTAAAGCTTACTTATTTTTTATATAACTTTCGTGATTTTTAATACTGGTAACATCCATGTCCCATATCCCTCAAGGAAGTAAGCCCGAGTCATTTAAAGGGAAGGATGGCCGGCCCGCCGTTTCGTCGTGACGTAAGATACAGAAAAGACAACCCCCCAGCTCTTGGCAGTAATGGGGTTCGAACCCACAATTCAATGGAGTCTCAGCACTGCCGAGTGGCCCCTTAACCGATCATGCCACGAGACATTCTTTTTAATACTGAATGGAGGAAAATATCTACACTTTTATGCTCGATTGAGAATCGGGTTTTTTGTAAAGTTAGCCAGCTGTCAGGCTTGTTTTGGTTTCTGAAACAAACAATCTTCATATATTGTTGATCTACATTAATGAACAAGACTACTTTAAAAACTTATAATATGGCTGCATGAATTCCTCATATTATATTCCAGTTATGATTGTTTAGATTTTTCTTCAACTAAGTATCATTAGCATTCTTCTGAATTCTAAAAAGATATACCTTCTTTGATATATATATATATATATATATATATATATATATATATATCACACACACCTCGGTGGTGTAGTGGTTAGCGTCGCTGACTATGAATCCATCGGCCCCGGGATCGAGGTCCGGTAATGGCAGGCGGTGCGCAGCAAAACCTAGCTGTTCCTCCTTCCACATGATAAAAAAGAAATTGGTTGGTAGATAAATGGGTACCCTGGATAGCCTAATGGTTAAGACGCTGGGCTACTGGTGGGGCGTGGTTTGGATTCCATGTTAAACTGTTGGTCTAAAGTGGAGTGACAAACTTGACCTTCGTCAGAACGACAGTTTGGGCGGAAGCAAAACCAAAGTTAATAAAGGTTATATTGTGTGTGTGTGTGTGTGTGTGTGTGTGTGTGTGTATCACAGTACTGTGCAATTAATTTCCACAGTAATATATATACACACACCCTCTTTTCTTTACTTTCTTTTTTTCTCCTTGTGACATAAATTGACCAAAAAACTAAATTATTTTTAGCTTAATTGTATTACCCTGATCCTATAATCTGTTCAAAAGAACCCTTCCTGCTCGACGTGTCCCGTAAAAGACTGGTGCATTGCATTTGCTCAAACAGAACACAGAGCACTTAAGCACTCGCTGGCTGAGGCTCTAAACAAAGGGAAAAGAGATGGGAAAGCTATTCTCGCAGATATTGAATGCGGTAAGGATTAACCCTTTAAAGCACTTTTTTCGTGTTTTTATATTTCCTGAAATCTTTCCTTCATTGGTTATTTAAGTTTGCCTTTTATGTTTTGTTAACTTCCGGAAGTCTATTTCATATTAGCCTTTTGTTAAAAGACTTCATATTAATAACTTTCAAATTTCTTTCAATACAGTTCCCAATTGTGATTTATGTCTTAAGAGGAGCGAATGGGATGAAAGGTAAGAATTCGGTTTGTAACAATAGAATTTGACTTATTTGGGCTGAGTTTCGACTGTATTTATTATTCATTCGCGTTACTGAAGTAATGTTGATTTTTGGTAGGCCTGTTTACGCTAGTTATATTAATAAATGTACCATTCTTAGAGCGCGGCATCATGCATCTTTTCCAATTACACACTGATTTTGAGCGTTTCTCCTATGAATGAATGAATGAATGAATACGTATATGCGCTCAGTATAGGTCTGGCAAATTTTTAAAAGAATCCAAAGGACTTAATATCTCGTTTATTTAAGCCATTATAGGTTTATTCATCCTGTTACACATGCCCTTAAACCATGGGCATTCTGGTATCAATATACTTTCGTTTGAGAAGTTTAATACCATATCTATTATTTTTTCTCATAATATATTCCATATTGTGGTATACGGTGTGTTGCTCGAACCATTTTTCTTTTTTCTTATAAATTATTATGCTACTGTTGTTTAGTCAATGCTTTTAATATATTCATACCTTTTCTGGTCTTGGACCAGTTAATATTCATAATACCTTCCAAGGGCGCCGCTTTTACCTCAATTTAATTTTATAATGTATGCTTAGCGAAGCGAGTGCAAGAATACGATTAATAATTTTTTAAAGAATCGGAGTCATGAAGCCGAAATAGGTGTAGTACGAAAGTTACCGAGATAGAATGAAAATAATGCGTAAAGGAAGAGAGGACTCTCTCTTCAATTACGGTCACGTGGTTCTTTTATTCTTGAATGGAAGTACTTACGAAAATGGAATAGCGCGAGTTTCCTCCTCAGTTTGTTTCATCTTGCTTTGGAATTAGAATATAGGCCAAAATAAGTAATAGTTTTTAGGCAGGCATCCTACTTAAAACTGTTAGGTTTTAATTTTTATATATTTTATTTTGTGATTAGTACGTATATACAGAAGGTATCCAGAAGAAAGTATATATTTTTTTAGCAGTTTACCAGTTTTAATTTTAAAAATTTTGCTACCTTATGATAATGAATTGGAAGTATAAAAAATGTGTACAATTCTAGATTTAGTCTGGTTGTGCGCAAAACAGATGCTTTGAATATAGGCATTTAATGTTCAGTTCAAATATGTTTTCCTTTTGAAAAATATATAGTTTTTTATGAAATGGCGAAAGGATTAAGGCTTGAGAATAACTGTTCTATTCATGATAATTTGCGCGCGAAAAGAATGACGTTTGTGAATGACATTTGTTAATAACTTATTCAAAGTTTAGGAGTTCAAACTTCCCGAGAAAGACCAAGAAAACATCGGTTAAGGACAAGACTTCGGCAGTTGTTGTTGTACGGAATAGAAAAAGCAGCCCCTTGAGTTATCTCTTGGTTCAAAGGCCGAAATGTGGTACGTCTCAAGGGTTTATTTACGCTAGTGGTTCCTAAACTTTTCGAGTTATTATCCCATTTCCACATGGATACATTCATAAAGACCCCTACCCTACCCGTACCCCACGTAAAGCCAGTCCCAGTGTTATGTCGTTTATTTATGCCCTTTCTGTACTTTAGAAGTACTCGCGGAGTACCAATTACCCAATGGGGTAATTTACCCATAGTTTGGAAAACGCTGATTTACAACGTAGGGAAACTAATGAAATAAGCAACACACGAAGTGAGAAGTAATCAAGATTTCAAGAGTAATCATAAATCGTATGAAATTAATAGAATTACTAATATAGTTTTGTCTTAATTTCCTAAGCAAAGAAATAGTTTGTCATTTCAGCATTAAATTAAAATTAACAACCTTCAGCCTTTATTTTCGGTACAGTGGCGAAGCTCCCTCTTTCACACGTATTCATAACTGGAATCCAAACCTCGCAAAATCTGCAGCTACTGTACGTAATTTGGAACTTAAAGTATTGACAGTAGTTTTACTTATTTAATGATACTTTTATTAATATTTTGGCTCTCCTTAAAAACAAACCATTTATAGTAAATTTAATTTAGTTTTGTTAAAAGGCAGATAAAAGTGTTTTCCTTTTTAGGTTTGCTCGCTAATCTTTGGGAATTTATTAGCGTTTCGTTGTCAAAAGACGAAAATGAAGGGAAAAAAACACTAAATTTGAAAACGACGAAAAGTGAAAGCTTTATGAGAGAAATACTTCGAAGTAAATTGAAAGAAGATTACCGTCTGTCGAACAAATTGATGAAGAACTTGAGTTTTGTTAGCGACGTTACCCATATTTTTTCCCACATTCGTCAGACGTACAAGTAAAGTATCTCGCTTTCTCTCTTTTTCTAATTGGTAAAGCCACTGCTTATGAAAAGAAGTATGGCATGTTGATTTAATTTTTAAAGTATCATAATATTTATAAGAGCTTAAGAGGTATCTTGATCTTCATTGTATTCCTTCTTGATTTAATTGCGTACATTTAATTATTAATTGAATGTTTATATAAACTTTTTCCCCCCAAATGAGATATATTTTTGCATATGCATTATAAACGATTTACAAGAAGTTCATAATCAAAAGCGTTTGTTACGGTCTTCCTGATACACAAGGGAATTGCTCTGAAGCGGTAATTGCCCAATTACTTTTGACGTTATTCTATATATAGTATTTAATCAATAGTAAAAGAATCACTACTTGTGTGGCTTGCAGCTACCTTGTAGTAATTTTCACTCTTCATCTTCCTGTTAAAGCATTACAGTACTGTACTGTGTTTCATTTTCATGCTCGTTTTAATCCGTAATCACTCCTCAAACTCCCTTTCCCTCGAAATTACTTCAATAAGGCCATCTCTTACAGAATGGCGAAGGCTTATTGTGCTTTACAATAGAAAGTAGCAGAATGTAATTTATGTGACATCGCATCACTCACTCACCATTGTCCAACTCGATACCTTCAACATTTATGCAGAAGACTGGTAAAGATCCATCTCGATGATGCATTAAATAATCTACCAATGTGTACACTGTCTCAGGAAGATTCCGCCCTTTTATAAGAATTTGATAGACGATCTATCCCGTTAGAATGAATATCATCTGTCAATATAATAGACAAGGGTGGCCAAAAGTCATTGGACAGTAATACTAATAAAACGAAAAACTTGAACTGTCCAGTAACTTTTGGCCACCCTTTTATATTGCGGGACCAAAGAACAGATTTTGAAGACAACCGTATACGTTTTTTAGGTATTTCACGAACGTAAAGATAGATAAGAATATTTTACAGACTTTTAAAAGCAGGTTTAAGAGATGCATGTTGAAGCAAGATAAAAATATTTGGAACGCACCATATACACGAATTTTCTCTTTTGTAACGAATAAATTTGATGAATAAATTCTTCTATTTGCTTGAAATGGAAATGCAGAAATAGAAGTGAATTTGCGTTTCACAATGGTTTATAGCCCTTATTAATCTTAATTTTGGGGTTATAACCTGGATAGAGCAACTATGAGAAAATGGAATTTTCATTTGTTGCCTAACTTAACCAGGCATTGTCCAACTTGACTTAGTTTGGTCTGACCCTACTTACTCTTGCTCACTTCCTGAAGGTGAAGCTGAGTTTGACGTGGCTTAAAATAATGACTAACTCCGATGATGATCACTTTTTTTCATTTATTCAGAGTTTATGAAGTGGATGTTGAGGAGAACATCGACGTATCACTGCCGGAAAGTTATCAAGGGTCAAAATGGATGACTGAAGATGAATTCCTTTCTAGCGCAACTTCCACTGCTATGAAAAAGGTAGTTTATCCTGAAACTGTTCCTTCATTAACTACAAAACATTTGTGTATACTTTACTTTCACGGTCTTCCTCTCTTCACAGTTTAGGAGTTAGCCGTAATTTTGCGCATGCGCATAAGGGATAGTTCATTGCAATTAGAGGTTAAATCTCCTTTCCTGAATCATAGGGTTTAAATCTTATGGAAAATGTAAATATAGCTAAAGAGAACAAAGAAATAATGATAGCAATATTTATGGATTTGAGTAAGGCGTTTGATGTAATAGACCATAATATTCTACTTAATAAATTATATTGTTACGGCTTTAGAGGAGCAATCAGTGATTGGTTTAAAAGTTATTTGTCCAATATATATCATTTTGTATCAGTAAATAAGTTTGCTCAACTAAAGCGCTTGTCAAACATGGTGTGCCACAGGGCTCAGTTCTGGGTCCACTGTTATTTTTATTATATATAAATGACTTCCACGTTCATCTAATATACTGAACTTCATAATGTTTGCAGATGATACAACTGTCTTTTTCTTACGAAGATGTTAATTCAGCTAACAATATATTTAATTCAGAATTTATCAGTGTAATGAAATGGTTGACCACCAATAAACTCTTCCCAAATACCAGTAAAACAAATTTCATGATTTTCACTAATGAAAGAAATGTTAATGAAATCGCTATAAAGGAGTTTACTGTAACAAAAGTGGTTGGTAGATAAATGGGTACCTTAGGTGGCCTAGTGGTTAAGACGCTGGGCTGCTGATGGGGCGTGGTTCGGATTCCACGTTAAACTGTAGGTCTAAGGTGGAGTGAAAAGCTTGACCTTCGTCAGAATGAACAATTCGGGCGAAAGCTAACCAAAGGTTAATGCTAGATAAGAATTTGCAGTGGAGTGATCATGTAAATTATATCGCGAAAAAGATTTCAAGGAGCGTTGCTATAATGTTTAAACTTAGAAATGTAGTCCCTAAACAAGTTTTATTGACTCTCTATCATACTCTTGTTCTTCCTTATATAACGTACTGCACCCTTGTTTGGGGAAACTCCGCTAACAACGCATTAAATGGTATCTTTGTCATCCAAAAACGAGCAGTAAGGTGATTTATTATCTGAAGCTGATTTTCTTGCTCACTCTAGTGCATTATTTAAAGAGCTAAACCTACTAAAGCTCAATGATATAACCAAACTGGCACATTTTATTTTTATTTACAAGTGTAAAAACAAAATCATTAATTTACAATGGGTAAATAGATATTTTGTAACTCATCAAGAAATCCACTCGTATCAACCAGAAATAGATCAAAGCTTGTTATGCCTTAATTTAGATTGTCTTCATCTAATAATACTTATTTATTTATTTATTTATTATTAACTAATAACAACTCGCTCTTTATTTTTAATAAGAGCCTAGTAAAGCCTAAAGCTTAAGGGCCAAATTAAATAAAAGAAATAGTCGAGCTTCACAATTATTCATGTCATTGTAAATTATAAAACGAATGTATTTATTTGATTATTAATAAAGGTTATTCAATTCAATTAAAAAAAAATAATAATAATAAAAGTAGGGTCAATGCGCGCACCAAGAAAACAGCCATCAGTCATTTATCAGACAAGAATTTTTATTCCTGCAGTGTTGCAATAGTGTTTGCAGTTTCTTACTTATTTGAACGTAAGATGTATAATTGTATATATCAGGTTGTGTCATAAATTCTGCTCGATTAGAAAACGGACGATAGATAATAGAATAACCTCAAGATAATGTGAAATAGTTTAGAAATGTTGCAAAATACACGCGGCGACAGGTTCGCACATGTTTTATCACGAGAATGACTTAGGCTAGTGTACGATTAGGCTAATGAATATTTTCTCTGGTGTTTTTCATACAGTTACAACGCCATCCCTACGATATTACAGTAATTGAAAAAACATGGAGCCAGCGAAAGAGCATATTCGACATGTGATGCTGTGTGAGTTCCATAAAGGATCTAACGCTAGTGAGTAGTGAATCCGCAAGAAACATTCAAAGAGTTTATGGAAATAATGATGTGAGCGAATGGATGTGTAGGAGATGGTTTGAGAAGTTCAGAAATGGAGACTTCACTCTGAAAGATTATCAACGAACAGGACGACCAAATGAGTTAGATGAAGAGTTGCTGAAAACAACAGTAGAGGAAAACCCAACGGTAACTGTAAGAGAACTTGACCTGCAACTCAGCGTTAGCCATATGACCATTCATCGTCATTTCAAGCTGTTAGGAAAAGTAGTGAAGGTTGGAAAATGGGTTCCGCATGATTTCTCACAAGCGAATCTTCAGCATCGAATCGATATTTGCACATCACTGCATTCTCGGCAACGCAGGCACCGTTTTTGAATCGGATCGTCACTGGGGATGAAAAATGGGTCCTCTATAACAATATTAAGCGTCGACATCAGTGGCTTAACCGTAACACAAAGCCTGAACCTCAGCCAAGGAATGAACCCCATCCAAAGAAAATTTTGCTATGCGTTTGGTGGGATATGCAAGGAATTATTAATTTTTAGCTTCTGCCAGATAACCAAACAATCACAGCTGAAGTCTACTGCCAACAACTCCAACGATTGAAGATGGCATTACAAGAAAAACGTCCTGCATTAATTAATCGCAGAGGTGTTCTATTCCACCAGGATAACGCGCGCCCTCACACTGCTCGAATCACCACTGCCCAATTGGAGGCATTTGGTTGGGAAAAAATGCCTCATCCACCTTATTCTCCGGACATCGCACCTTCAGACTACCATTTATTCAGAAGTCTGCAACACCACCTAAATGGACAAAAGTTGCAATCCAGGGAAGCTATCAAAAACGAAGTGATCGGTTTTTTTAACTCGAGACCAAGGGATTTCTTCGAACGTGGCATAAAAAACTTTTCTACAGGTGGGAGGAGGTTATAGAAAAAGAAGGGACTTATACTGATGATTAATTTGTCATTGTCATTTAATTTTTGTTGTGAATAAACTAAAAATTCGAACAAATTTGTCCTCATAAGTCATTTAATTTTTGTTCTGAATGAACTAAAAAATCGAGCAGAATATGTTACAACCTTATATATATTTTATATACTATGTATGTAATGTAGTTGTAAACATTTTTGCGAGATGCACGACTGATGAATTTTTGTGAAGTGCGCGCATGGCTTAGGATTTATCAGAATATGAAACGGTATTTTCTTTAATTTGTTTAGGGTTGCAGAAACTTGTCGAGTAAACAAAAGTCTACAAATTAGGGTTGGATTCTATTTCTTAAATGGATCTCGTAAAATTTATGAAGACCCGCACACCTACGTTTGTTTTACCGAATCAGTGAATAATTTTCTATAAAATAAATAGTTTTACAATTTTGTTGTCATACAGTAATAATTTGAACACAAAATAATAGTGAAATTTAACTATTTTTTACTGAATTTGGCCCTGAAGCTTTTGGCTTTACTGGGTTCTTAAAGGTAAAACCATCGCTTCATAGAGAGTTATGATTAATAATACAGGGTGTACATAAAGTCAGGATCTATTTTTGTGAAGCACTTGGAAATTATATGGAATTCAATCATAAAATGATAGTGGTAACATTTATTAAATAATTAATAGTAGGATTCGACGTGACGCCCATCAGTATCCCTGCACAGCTCAAATCGTTCCGCAGCATTTCTAAACACATTCTGGAGCATTTGCGGGGTTATGTTATCTGCAGCAGTTCGTATACGTGTACGTAAGTTTTCAAGACTCGTAATCTTCGTCTGATAGACGTGCGATTTGATAAAGCCCCATGCAAAGAAATCTAAAGGGGTTAAATCTGGTGATCTCGCTGGCCAAGGTCTGTTGCTTCCGCGTCCGATCCAGCGATTTGGAAAACGTCCATTTAGATAATCCTGAACAATTTTGGCATAGTGACAAGGAGCACCATCATGTTGATAGACGACGGGGATAGGATTGTTAGTACTGTCGTCTATCAACATGATGGTGCTCCTTGTCACTATGCCAAAATTGTTCAGGATTATCTAAATGGACGTTTTCCAAATCGCTGGATCGGACGCGGAAGCAACAGACCTTGGCCAGCGAGATCACCAGATTTAACCCCTTTAGATTTCTTAGCATGGGGCTTTATCAAATCGCACGTCTATCAGACGAAGATTACGAGTCTTGAAAACTTACGTATACGAACTGCTGCAGATAACATAACCCCGCAAATGCTCCAGAATGTGTTTAGAAATGCTGCGGAACGATTTGAGCTGTACAGGGATACTGATGGGCGTCACGTCGAATCCTACTCTTAATTATTTAATAAATGTTACCACTTTATCATTTTATGATTGAATTCCATATAATTTCCAAGTGCTTCACAAAAATAGATCCTGACTTTATGTACACCCTGTATATAAATTATGAATCGGAAGTACTTTTCCTTCTTGTTGGAAGTTCGCCTTCATTCACCCTGTTCCAAAGAAGGGTGACCGCTATCACCCCTCCAACTATCGTCAATTGCTTTGATTTCTTGCCTTTTTAAAGTTTTTGAATCTGTCCTTAATATGAAGATTCTTAAACCTCTCTCTCCTCACAGTCTGATTTCAAATAATTATGGTTCCCCAAAGGACGCTTTACTGGCGATCTTCTTGCGTATCTCTCTGGCTCTTGGTCATCATCCTCCTTTCGGGATTTCGGTGAAACCTTTGCTATTGCACTAGACATATCAAAAGCTTTTGGTAGAGTCTGGCACAAATCTTTAATTTCGAAACTGCCTTCCTTCGGTTTCTATCCTTCTATCTGTGCCTTCATCTCTGATTTCCTTTCTGATTGATCTATAGCTACGGTTGTAGATGGCCACTGTTCCTTTCGTAAAACTATTAATAGTGGTGTTCCTCAGGGCTCTGTCCTGTCACCCAATCTTTTCCTTTTATTTATTGGTAATCTATTAAATCGCACTTCCTGTCCGATCCACTCTTCACTTCTCTCCTCACTTCACAAAGCATCCTTCTGAACAGTCACTCCATACTTTGCGTAGGATGGGATGGCTCTGGTGCACCTGACCTGATCTTTCAACTACCCTGATTGGGACAAAAAATCTTGCGCCTTTCAGTGCCTCAAAAACTGTGTTCCTTCATCTGTCTACTTGTCACAACCTTCCACACGATATTCCCTCACCTTCACCAATACACAACTCAATCCTTCCTCTTCTCTTAACATTCTTGGCGTTTCCTTTTCTCGTTAGCTTTCCTGGAAAGATCACATATACTCTCTTTTCAGAACAACTTCTCAGAGGTTAGGTGTGTTGTACCGGCACAGCAGTTTCTTCATCATTTACTGTCTCTGTACAGGGGTCTTGTCCACCCCTGTATGGAGTACGCTTCTCACGTGTGGGATGGCTCAACCGACACAGCTCTACTTGACCGAGTGGAATCAAAGGCTTTTCGTCTTATCAATTCCTCGCCTTTAATGACTCTCTTCGATCTCTCTCTTTCTCTCTCTCTTCGCCGCAATGTTGCTTCCCTCTCTCTCCTTATTATCGCTATTATGACGGGCACTGCTCTTCTGAACTCTAACTGCACGCTTCCTCCTTTGAGGAGAGCACGCAGCACCACACTTTCGACATATTCTCATTCTCTTTAACGCGAGGGTTAATCGGTATTTTCGCTCTTTCATCTACTCAACCAGTCAACTCTGAAACAATCTTCCTTAATTCATCTTTCCACCCTGTCTGTGACCTCCACTCTTTCAAACGCAGTGTCCAGGCATCTCGGAAACCTTGATTTTCACTCTTCTTCCTCTATGGTGGTGAGAGGGGGAGGGGGCGTTTTTGGTCATTCGCCCTTGGCCCCTCCTTCCTGCATAAAAAAAAATTATTTCAAATACATAAATGAACTAATAACTGAAAATTAAACAATGAATTTGAATCATTCCTATTCCGTTATGTTACAATAATACAAACAATACTTTTTCTCGAATTCACACGATCTTCGGTATGAGTCATTGATATGACGTAATCTTTTAGATTTGCGTCATATCAATGACATACCGAAGATCACGTGAATACGAGGAAAAATGATGCAATAATGACAAAATTTTGTCGGTAGGAAATTCTACCAATGGGCACTAATGAGTTAATACACGAACGAACGAAGTTCTACCCGAGAGTACTTAAAGAAATGAACTGCGCAATAGTGTCTCCTCTCGCAAATATATTTAATAATAATAATTAATAAATCGTTACAATCTGGAGAAGTTTCGTTCGACTGGAAACTCGCAAACATTACTCTAATATTTAAAGGAGGAGGACAAATCGCTTCCCGGAAAATATCGTCCGTTTAGTCTGACTTCAGGAGTTGGTAAGCGGATCGTTCGGGACAAAATAGTTGATCACTTAGAAATTAATAAATTAATCAAAGATTATCGACGCAGCTTTCGACGTAATCGTTCTTGTCTTACTAATTTGCTCGATTTCTTTAATGATATTGTAAGTATATATGATGAGAGTAAAATGGTAAATATTATATATTTCAATTTTAAAAAAGCGTTTGATAAAGTGCCACATAGAAGATTATTAGCTAAACTTCATTCCCACGGAATTGATGGTAGTGTTCTCAAATGGATCGAAAATTGGCTTAGTGGACGTAAACAAAGAGTGGTCATTAATGGCAAACAGTCTAACTGGAAAAGCGTAGCTAGCAGCGTGTCTCGGGGATCATTTCTGGAATCAGTTCTTCTTATTTATATCTGCTTCTTAACCTTTTCCGACATCATTTACCCTAAACATTTGTTTTCAAAAACTCACTCACCCCACTTCGAATGCAGTGGAAAAAATAATCTTTTTAATTTTCAGTGCTCATTATTATGGTCTATTTTTAGTTATCACTCTACAGACTACAACATGACTATTATTTACTGTGCAAGAAGGAAATATTTAAGCTTTCAATATCTATTATTCATATTAGGGTTTATTTTTAGTTATCACACTACAGACTACAACATGACTATTATTTACTTTGCAACAAGAAAATATTCAATGCTTTCAATATCTATTATTCATATTTTAGGGTTTATTTTTAGTTATCACACTACAAGATGAAAATATTCAATGCTTTTAATATCTAATATTCGACAATTGCTTCAACAAAATAAAGTGTACATTCTTCTTTCACAATTTTCATTCATCCTGATTCTGATCTTATTTACCCGGTTGAGAAAGACTGATTTAGATCATTGACATCGACATAGGAATTAAGAGTATAAAATTTTTCAAAATTTGTGGATGATACCAAACTATGGGGACGGACAAATTCAGCGGCAGAACGTTTGCAGATTCAAGAAGATATTTATAAATTACTCGAGTGGGCAGAAATTAGGCAAATGAACTTTAATATAGATAAATCTAAAACGTTGCATATCGGTAGGAACAATGTTAAAGAAAAATATTTTATGCGCAACAAGACACTGACGAGTGTTATGGAAGAGAAAGATTTTGGTATTATTGCTGACGATACTCTTAAACAGAGTAAGTAATGTATCGAAATGGTCAGAAAATCAAATAGAATCTTAGGATTTATTGGTAGATCATTTGCATTTACAGTAAGTCGGAGAAATCAATGCTAACATTATATAATTCTTTAGTACGCCCCCACCTGGAATACAGCGTTCAGTTCTGGTCCCCATATTTACATGACAGAGCCAGAATGGAGAGAGTGCAGCGACGGGCTACTAAGATGATTCCTAGACTTAGAAATAAATCATACGCTGCCCGTTTAGAAACGTTGTAAAGAGGCGTATTAGAGGAGATTTAATCAAGGCACTTAAAATGATTTTGAAGGTTTTAATAATGTCGACGTCGAAAAATATTTCACCTTCAGAAATGCGGATAGAACTCGCGGTAATGGTCTTAAATTAGTGGGTAAACATTTTAATTCTAATGAAACTAAAAAAAATTTTTCAGTCGTATAGTTAATTTGTGGAATGTATTGCCAGCCAGCGTAGTTCAAAGTAATTCGATCGAATCCTTTAAAAAGAGACTAGATGCCTATCTTGCCTTAAACCCCCAGTTAGAAACATTTGTTAGCGCATAGAAGTATTGTAGAAATTTCGCTCTGATTCCCCTCCTCTGTACTTTTAAAATTTTCACTTTCTTTAAATTTCTTTTCTTCCTTTCAACCCCCTTTTCTTTGCTTTAAAACTTTCACTCTCTTTAAATTTTCTTACATCTTTTAACCTTCCTTCTTAAACAAACACCCTCGTAGGGACCAGCCGATCTGTTGCTGTTTGGTGTCCTTTGTATATGTACAGTATATTGTACTCTTGAGGTAACTTAACATAGGTAGGTGCCACTAACGAGTTTTGAGATATTTGAAATTTAAAAATGGTATAGTACCTCACAACTACCTTGTTAGAACCATAAACAATGTGATAGTAGGATTTATTGCATCAGATTTTACTACATTATAAGACTGGTATTCTTGACGAAGTGGTACCTCTGAAGTATAGTAAAATGTGCGCACGCATCCGTACAATAAAAGTGAAATCGTGTATATTTATTTTTTTTGTAGTCCAAGTACTAATCATGAAATTGCCATTTCAGGTTTTTAAGGCGTACAAATCGTCTTTCAACACTGAGAACAAAATGGAGGTAAGAATTGGATGCCCTCACCTAAGATGCCTATTAGCATTTTTAGACGGGGGAAGAAACTTTTGCCATATAAATGGTTCAGAATTCCATTACTGTCCACATCTTCACAATATTTATACTATTTACCGGAATAGTCACACTGCTGAAACCGTCCTTCGCGTCCATAGTTTGGATCTACGTAAATCTGTTGGTCCCCTTTCGTCACGTGACCTTTGATGTTACGGATGAGGTTAAACAACAACAACAACAACTCCCCACCCGAAATGTACTATTTCGCTTGGTAGCCTTTAAGCTTGTGAACTTTTAATTTCAAGCTATTTGTTATCAGTAGATTATGGTCAAATGGTAGAGTA
This sequence comes from Bathynomus jamesi, assembly GCA_023014485.1. Classification (NCBI taxonomy): domain Eukaryota; kingdom Metazoa; phylum Arthropoda; class Malacostraca; order Isopoda; family Cirolanidae; genus Bathynomus; species Bathynomus jamesi. The sequence continues at coordinate 316,795 of JAJOZX010001677.1, read as the reverse complement.
ACTAAAATCGGTTTTAATTTTAGAAACGTTTGGTTGCAGGAAGGAAGACGAAAGAGAAGCTCCACTTCAAAGCCAGCAAATGACAAAAAGCAAAGAAAATTGTCGCATTTCTTCAGTCCTGTTCAGATTCAGAAGTCCAAATAAGGGATATTCGCAACTGGTTCATTTTATATTTAATTTAGGTCACTAATACCAGATACAGTTTTAGTGTTTTTAAGTACAATTTTATGAGGTTTTATTTGGAAAGATTAGGCTTCCATTCTGTTGAAAGTAATTCATGTTAAAACCATAAACGGCAGTTAGTGTTAAACCACCTTTCTACGAATTTTGTTAGTGAAAGTAAAGAATAATAATTATTATTATTATTATTATTATTATTATTATTATTATTATTATTATTATATTATTATTTATTATTTATTATTTATTAATTATTATTTATTATTTATTAATTATTAATTATTAATTATTAATTATTATTATTATTATTATTAAAAAACTTTTTTAATTGATGTTTTTAAAACTGAATAATTACAACTAAAAATGCTCTGTGATGTAATTCTAAATAAGCGAATGATATTTTTAGAATTGTCACGTACATAATATACGTAGTATTAAATGTAATAGAAATATATTTGATACTCTGAGCATATTACAGTCTTGGCACGCGAGAAAAGAATGCCGCCTTTGCACTCGCTACTCTGCGGGAGGAATGCTTTCTTTTGGAGGCGTAACTTCTCACTGGTGTGCGCGCCTTTTGAGAGAGCGCGATTTCTTCGTCAGGAGTGATTCCTGTAGAGTAGGGCAAGGGCCCTCTCCTTCCTGCATAATAAAAAAAAACTCGCGTGCCAGGCGGGAATACCATTGGACTGGTTGCCCGCACTTTCGAACTTGCGTACAAGTCACCGCGAGCATTACGGTTTTTCTTTATTCGTAGACTCGCGCATCTTTAAGTCGATAATAAGGCACCTTTTAAATTTACCATAAAACTGAGCGAAAAAAATGTGATCAGATTGAAATAAATTTAAATATAGTGAAACGGGTGGGTGTGTAATGTTTGCAGGGTGTGGTTTGTATTTGTGCGAGCTTCCGTGGCTTGTTTAGTTGGAGACTGAATTCGAGACGTGAAGGTTTCGAGTTCGACTCGGGACAGCTATCTACTCAGATTGTTCAGGCTGAGGTGACTATCGGAGTTCATACCCACCCATTCTTCGGAGAGGAGAAATAGGGGTTTCGGATGTTGCGTTATAGTTGTGAATTGAGAGCGATGTTCAGAAAGTGGTAAGAGTTACCTGGTTGTCAAAGTAAGTATAGAGTATTTATATAGTTTTCTCAGGGTTAGATCTTTTATATTTTTTTATGGTAATAAAAGCTCTCTCTGCAGGTTTTCATTTCCTCGCGGCATCCCATTTTCGGTCTTAATTTAAAGATAAACTTAGTATGTAGTTCCTAATAAAACTTGTTTTACCGCACACCTCTAGTGCTCTGGAATAACCGCAGCTCTGCTTTTCGGCTATTTTATATACAAAGGATTGCTTAATAGCTACACAGCCTGTTTGATGGTTGATTAGTAGTACTATTAATTTACCTTTATAACAGAGGAACAAAGAGACGTGGGAAACGTCACCAATAGAGGAAAATACCCTCCTCTCTCAACATTTAGAAAATTTTGTCGAGTGAAGAGAGAGAGAATGAGCTTATTACTGTGCCCCCCTCTCTATTTCTCAGTACTGGTCTGAGAATGTGGAAGGTATTTCAGAGAGAGTCTACAGGACAGTGGTGGTTCGGGAGATTGGACAAAATGTATACTTTTATCACTGCATAAAAAGGGTGAAAAAAGCGAGTGTAGCATTTAGAAGTACTGTATCAGTCTAAGTACTGGGTGGTCCAAAAATCCCTATTTTGTTGAAGTAATAGTATTTTAGGATAAAGGTGTAGTAACATAATTCGATGTATATTTATTTATCAAGCTTGGGTCTAACATTCGACGTAAGCACCATCAGTGTGTCTGCAAATTTCAAATCTGTCCACTGCTTTGCGGAACATTCTCTGCATTTCTGTGGTTATTTTGTCGATTGCCACGACAATGCGGGTTCGCAGATCCTGCAGGTCTGTAACTCGTTTGGTAAACCTCAAACTTTATAAAGCCCCACGCAAAGAAGTCTAATAGTGTTAAATCGGGAGATCGTCCTCCCAAGGGCCTGTTTCCACCACGTCCAATCCAGCGATTTGGTAAGAGTTCATCAAGGTTCGCCCGAACAATATTTGCATGGTGACATGGCGCTCCATCTTGTTGAAAGGCAACAGTGTCGAGAATGCCATCTGAACGAAGCTGGGGTTCAAGAAACTGCTAAAGCATGTCAAGATAGATTGGCCGTGTTAATGTAGTTTCTGTAAAGAAAAAAGATCCATAAATCTTCGGTCTTGTCATACCCAACCAGACGTTAACTTTAGGAGAATCTCCCTCCCATTCGTAGAACTCTGTTGCTTCTTCAGTAGTCCAGATACGGCAATTATGTCGATTAACCTTTCCGCATGTGTTAAATGTCGCCTTATCGCTGAAGAGAATGTGGTTTAATAAATTTTCGGTATGAATTTTTTCAATCAATTCTGTACACATGGCGGCGCTCTCGGATAATCCTGTTCGTTTAATTCGTGTAGCACTTGAATATGGTAACTTTTCTTTTTTTAATGTTTTTAAAATTCTTAGAAGAGTCGTTTTTTGGTATACTCAGTCTAGGTAATGCTGTTCGAGTTGACATTCTAGTATTTGTTTCAAAGATCTCGTACCAAGTGTTACTACCCGCACACGTTCTTGTACATTCTATCATCATCTATGGTCTGTAGAAAATAAAATAGAAATATCGTAATCTCAGCAAAATAGATAGGGACTTTTGGGCCACCCTGTATATATTTGCGTTCGTTAGTTACTGTAAATTTGTAATTATACTGTATAAGATTTGTCCAAATAAAATTTGAAAACTGAACCTTCACTATTATTACATTTGTGAGTTCGTCATCTTATATTTCTCACAAAGCATATGACGAAGCGAATAGATATGCCTTGTGAAAAGCACTTAATAAGAATGCTAGAGGTAAATTATTAAATTCGATAAAACGTTAAGGGAGGTAGTAGTTATAGGGGAGATGAGTGACTGGCTTAGTAGTATCGCAGGGCAGTGTGATGTTGCCATGGCGGCTGAATGTGTATACGGATGAGGTAATACGTGTGATAAAGCAAGAATGCTGGAGAGGAGTAAACCCAAATCTGGAAGATTGAGTGGCAGCCGTTGTATTTGATATATGCTGATAAGGTGGTACTTCTGGATAAATCAGAATGAATTAAGAAAAGCAGTGACAAGCTTTGTTGACTAGTGAAATTATTTGAGGTTACTGGAAGTGATTGTAAATAAAAGTAAGGGTCTTGTTTAGAGAGAAGAGGAGTCGTCAGCACAGTGTTGTAAATGCAGAAAATTTAGAGGTTGTGAAAGAATTTAGGTACATGGGGCGTTTGTTTGACAAAAGAGTTAGAAGTATAGTGGAGAATGAAGTAAGTTATGGACGCGGTAAACTCAGGTTGGATGAATGCTTGTGTTTAGATACAGCAATAGGTTTATATAAAGGTGTGTTGATTCCAACGTAGATGTATTGGTGTGAGACGCTTGTTTAGCTGAATAATTTAAGAAGTACGATTGGTGTAAAACGGATTTGACTGTATGAGAAATGATGTTCGTGAAAAAGTTATTAATGAGAATAGAGGAGAGTATACTACGTTGATATAGTCATATGGAGAGATTGAATATTAAGTGATAGAATTATGAAAAGTGTGAATAATGAGAAGTGGAAGAACGCGCGAAAAATGGAAGGATGTAATTAATAAATGTGTTAATAAACGTGGAGTTGATGTGTGACGCAAGAGTTACGGAAAAACCGAGAGAAATGGGAATGTTTTGTGGTGTGTAAATGAAAACGTTGGTTTTACCTGATGTACTATATTACAAGGGTGTCCAACCTATTTTTGGAACTGAGCTACTCTTAAACTTTGGCCAGGAAGAGTGATCTACCTAGTCCTGACCATACTCAACTGCCTTCCGCCCCTCCCCTCTTCACCTCTCCCCACTTCCCTACCTTACAGTTGTGATCATGTTCCATGTCATTATTTTTAATATACTAAATTGTAAAAAAGGACGTAATAAATGAATAAATAAAATACACACCTGTGCTTTGTTTCACAACGTTAAGTTAAATCCAATCAGCCACATTAGTCACTGTATATCATAGTATTCATAACAATTGCAATGCAGCTTTGTCTATTAAATCGAATGGAAGAAATAAGTAGGCTTCATAGAAGTAAAAGGTAACTCCTCCTTATTTACAGATGGATACGCACAAAGATATTATAATATATAAAATGTATAACTTTTACAAAACTTCGTCCAGTTCCAAATCATTATATATCGAATTTTATCCAATTCATATACATGTTTGAGCGATAGACTTGGAAAATAAATACTGTAGCAATGTAGCATCTTCAAGAATTTTTCAATTTCATTTATTGATGGAAATGCAAATGTTTTGCTTTCATAAGTAATTATGGTTACGTCCGTGCTTTAAAAGGCCATTCTCAGTGTTGTTCACATTTGTCCATCTTTAACGTCATCGTCCTTCTTCGTCCTGAATGCATTGAGAGAATGCATACTTTCTTTAAGTAGAGTCAAAACTACGTCATCCATTCCTATAAATTAATTGAGCAGGTTGTTTGAATTTGATATATTCATTCGTACGCCAGCCAGTCATGTTTCAGATGTTAATATTTTATGGTACCAAAATTAACACCATGTGTAATTTTTGTGGAATCGGGATCGTAGATCCTAATTAACAATGTTCCGAAATAGTAGTCCTAAATTAAACTAAACCTAGAACCCTGTGGTCTTGTTCAATCTTACGTTAGCTAAGTACGTTAGGCCCAAATTAATCGAATAAGTTACAAACTATTTTTGTGGACCCTTTCTAGACTAGAATTTGCATCAACAAAAAACTACCCACACTGCACGATACGATAACCATTTATCTAGACTGCGAAATACTTAACCAAAACGAAACCTCTCTTAGTCACAACCTGCTAGAACTTAACTGATGATAAAAAATAGTCCCAACTACTATATCAGACCACGACATTAATGGAATATCAACCAATATGATAACAGCGTTGAAAGAAAGAATATACAATACAGAAAGAAACAAATTTGGGATCACCTGAAGATCAGGGCCCCCAGCCTTCTTTAGTTAGTTTTATAAGGCTAACTAACGAAAATATCACGACGTAACCTAACCAATCGTCAAGGGCGTACAGTTGACCTAACGATTGGTTAGGTTAGGTCGTGATATTTTCGTTAGTTAGCCTTATAAGGCTAACTAAAGAAGGCTTGGGGCCTCTGATCTTCAGGTGATCCCAAATTTGAAATGTGTAACCTAACCTCCAGGACCATAAATTGAGAAGATATCAGATCAGGCGAGGCAGAAATAGATTGGCGAAGTAATGAATTTCCAAGTAAATCTTAAAATAAGTAAATATTTATTGAAAACATACAAATTATGGAAAAACTATACGCACTCACAACATGGTATCATATGTGGTACATTTATTTCATAATTAAATATAAATTATTAATTAATTGAATTAAATATCTATACAAAAATGCCTCGGGATTGGCGACATAGCCTATTGGGAATGAAATAATTAAATTGCCATACGTACAAAGAACCTGTATGTATGAATCAGCCTCACATAGCAACAAGAAAACTCAATTTATTGTTTGGTCTACCACAGAGAAGTAGACCAAACAAAATTTTTGCTAGATCGGCAAATAATAATGAAAATACAAGCGAACCAAGGAACGGCTCTCAGGGCTGTTTATGTTACAGCGAAGCTTTAAACAGGGAGGATGTCTTTGTCCCCCCTAAAGTTCTGAGTGAATTCCTTATAATAAACCACAGGATAGGCCTATACCTAAAAGTGCTTATATTATATTAATTACATAAAGTTAATTCGTCGCGAAACTCGATTGTGGCGGCCCTACACCGAAGATGATCGTAACGCCCTCCATCGAAACAAACAAAGACCCAGCAAAAATAAGGTGAGGCAAATTATTTTCATTCTAATATACTGTAGGTTGCGCAAATCCCGACGCTAGAATTACCGTAATCAATATAAATATAAAGAGGTCCTTTAAAGACCTACATATTCATAACTCTCTAACGAAAAAGCATAGGGCTTTTGTCGGTAACCCTCCACTGAAGTCTGCTGGAAATTTCCAACGGATGAGGGCACAGGCAATCAACCCATAGCCCTATATAGTTTTTTCACATGGTAGCCCTGTGTATGGGGAACTAACCCCTCTACAATTTACACTGACACGCAGTGGCTAGGTTTAGCTCATTAGGCCTAACCCCAATTTCAACCGTAACCCCTATAGTTTTTTCATATGGTGGCCTAAAACTGGGAACCGATCCCTTTACCTTTACACTAACCGAAAACAAAGGCTTGTTCATTTAACAAGCATAACTCAATTTAGGTCCTATAAAAAAATAGGCCCACAACATTAAGCCTATTTAATAGGTCCTACTCTTCAAACTAAAAACAAAGCCTTGTTAATTTAACAGGCTTAACTCATTTAAGGTCCTATAAAATAATAGGCCCAAACAAAAGCCTATTTGGTAGGCCCAACAAATAGGTATATTTAGTAGGCCCACCTAACTTTACATTACATAATAGGCCTACCTCTTAAAGTAGGCCTTACTCTTTACACTCAAGGCCTATCCTAACTAAAAACACTAAATTTATAATTGAACCTGTGGTGTAGGTTATAAAATTTATTTCAGCAATTTAACTTACTCATAAGACTCATTAACTCACAAAATTCGACTCAGACCTGTAACATCACAAAATTCGACTAAAACCTGTAACATCACAAAATTCGACTAAAACCTGTAACATCACAAAGACCTAAAGCAATTGCACAAATTCGAACCTACACCCACCTAACACCTATTAGTGACCCTATTCCAAATCCTATTTGACATATAGGCATAAGTCCTATTTGACATATAGGCCCAACCTATTCCAAGTCCTATTTGACATATAGGCCCAACCTATTCCAAGTCCTATTTGACATATAGGCCCAACCAATTCCAAATCCTATTTGACATATAGGCATACCAAGTCCTATTTGACATATAGGCCCAACCTATTTCAAACCCTATTTGACATATAGGCATACCAAGTCCTATTTGACATATAGGCACAACCTATTATAGACAAGGCTTGATATAAGGGTCTCAAATGCAACGTTTGAGGATCTTTACTCAGCCAAATTGATTAACCTAATCCAAAACCCAAAAATAAAACCCTATAACAAAACACATTTACACACATACGTACGGTACAGTATACAAATATATACATACGACTTCAAACATCCAATTCTTCTTTTAAAAGAAGAAACACAACAGATTTCATTAACAGACACAAACATTCCTCGCAAACAGATTGGATTCCTTCAAAACCCCAAACCTTCCAGACCTACCTGTAGGATACACAACATTTACTCATTCATAACTACGGGTATTAATTTCATTGGAGTGGTGAATCCAAGTTTTGAAGACCAACTGGATTCGGAGGAATGACACACACACACACACACACACACACATACTCTTTCATGTGTCTCAAACACAACAACCTGTCTAAACATAACCAAGGATCGGAGAGTAAAAGCTTTTATTGCTGCGCTCTGATTCTGTGCACATAATTTTGTGCCAAAAATTATATGGTTAGACAGTGACACGTACAAACAAACTACTCTACTCCAAAGGGTCTTGGCCTACCTTGGCCATAGCCCAACAAATTCATCAAAGGGTTGATGGCCTACCCTTGGCCATAGCCCAACAAATTCATCAAAGGCTGATGGCCTACCCTTGGCCATAGCCCAACAAATCATCAAAGGGCCTTGGCCTACCTTGGCCATAGCCCAACAAATTCATCAAACGGCTGATGGCCTACCTTGGCCATAGCCCAACAAATTCATCAAAGGGTTGATGGCCTACCCTTGGCCATAGCCCAACAAATTCATCAAAGGGCTGATGGCCTACCCTTGGCCATAGCCCAACAAATCATCAAAGGGCCTTGGCCTACCTTTGGCCATAGCCCAACAAATTCATCAAACGGCTGATGGCCTACCTTGGCCATAGCTCAACAAATTCATCAAAGGGTTGATGGCCTACCCTTGGCCATAGCCCAACAAATTCATCAAAGGGCTGATGGCCTACCTTGGCCATAGCCCAACAAATTCATCAAAGGGCTGATGGCCTACCCTTTGCCATAGCCCAACAAATCATCAAAGGGCCTTGGCCTACCTTGGCCATAGCCCAACAAATTCATCAAACGGCTGATGGCCTACCTTGGCCATAGCCCAACAAATTCATCAAAGGGTTGATGGCCTACCCTTGGCCATAGCCCAACAAATTCATCAAAGGCTGATGGCCTACCCTTGGCCATAGCCCAACAAATCATCAAAGGGCCTTGGCCTACCTTTGGCCATAGCCCAACAAATTCATCAAACGGCTGATGGCCTACCTTTGGCCATAGCCCAACAAATTCATCAAACGGCTGATGGCCTACCTTTGGCCATAGCCCAACAATTCATCAAAAGGCTGATGGCCTACCTTGGCCATAGCCCAACAAATTCATCAAACGGGTTGATGGCCTACCTTGGCCATAGCCCAACAAACAGGCTTGTGGCCTCCCTTGGCCAACCCAAACCTCCCTTGGCCACAGCCCAAACTACAGGGGTTTGTGGCCTCCCTTGGCCACAGCCCAAACTACAGGGGTCTTGTGGCCTCCCTTGGCCACAGCCCAAACTACAGGGGTCTTGTGGCCTCCCGTGGCCACAGCCCAAACTACAGGGGTCTTGTGGCCTCCCTTGGCCACAGCCCAAACTACAGGGGTTTTGTGGCCTCCCTTGGCCACAGCCCAAACTACAGGGGTTTTGTGGCCTCCCTTGGCCACAGCCCAAACTACAGGGGTCTTGTGGCCTCCCTTGGCCACAGCCCAAACTACAGGGGTTTTGTGGCCTCCCTTGGCCACAGCCCAAACTACAGGGGTCTTGTGGCCTCCCTTGGCCACAGCCCAAACTACAGGGGTTTTGTGGCCTCCCTTGGCCATAGCCCAAACAGGGGTTTTGTGGCCTCCCTTGGCCATAACCCAAACAGCAAGGGTCTTGAGGCCTCCTTTGGCCAGAGACCAAACAAAAAAAAAGTCTTGTGGCCTCCCTAGGCCATAGGCCAACAACACAAAACCAGTACAGGATTCGAACCCCCAAGCCCTCCAGATCTACCTGTGGAGGAGTAAATTTACTCCACTAAAACTACGGGTATTGACTAGTCTGAAGTGGTAGGAGGTTTGAATACAGTACAAACTCTTTCTAATTCTCCTAAATTAAATGAACAAATAACAAAAGACAACAATGGGAACATTGAACCAAACAATTACACGAAAACACTTGGAATGCTTTGGTTTTTTTAAAACAGAATTCCGAACACGATGACACTCTTTGCACAAAGAGTTATAACTTAAATCCAAATGCCGATACAAAAAGACAAGTGCTTTCAGAATCATCCAAAATTTTCGACCCCATTGGATTATATTTACCAGCAACCATAAGATCCAAAACCCTTTTGCAAGACTTATGGAAAAAGAAAATTGATTGGGATGAACCACTTTCAGTGGAAGACCAACTTCATTGGAAAAAATTAGCCACAGACTTGAACAAAGTTCAAGACATCTACGTACCAAATGTGCTGGCTACAGATTGAAATCTCAAACACTACACATTTTTACAGATGCCAGCACACAAGCTTACGGGTGTTGTGCCTATTTAACAAGTGAAAATGAAAGTAACTTGGTTTATTCAAAGGCAAAAGTGGCACCCTTAAACCAAAAGAAAACTGTACCACAACTTGAATTATTAGCTGTCTCATTGGGAGTTAAAACAGCAGACTTTCTTTCACAAGTGTATAAAGAAGTTGACATAACAAACATTTACTTAAGGACAGACAGTCAAATTTGTCTAACATGGGTGACCAACACAGATACAACTTCTTGCAAAAATATATTTGTGAAAAACAGACCAACAGAAATCAAAACTGCAAACACAAACCTTGGTATCAAATTTAGGTACATAAAAACAAAAGAGAATCCTGCAGACTTTTTGACAAGAGGGCTCTCTTACAAGCTGTTGAAACCAAATAAAATCTGGTATGAAGGGCCCGAATGGCTAACATGTGAGGATCTTTGGCCAGCCAAAGTAGTTAACCTCACACTCAACTCTACAACAACTGAAAAGATCACTGAGGACAAACCTATATTTGACTCTCACCTTTATTCAGACCTCAACAAACTCTTGAGAATTACAGTCTATTGCTGCAAGTTTGTCAATAGCTACCTTCTCAAACACTGTCCTCAGAAGGCCTTTTCTAACTTAACAGAAACTGCAACAAAATACTGGCTCCAACAGATACAAGCTTCAGAATTTGACAAGGAGTTGAAGTATCTTAGGTCCAGTAACACATTAAACAAAGGAATTCCTTCACTTGTCATGGATCTAAATCTGTACCTGGATACAGAGGGTCTGATAAGGTGTAAAGGAAGGCTTAACAAGTCAACTTTGACTTACAACTCTAAGCACCCAATTCTTCTTCCAAGGAGAAATCACTTCACAAATCTCATCATCAGGGATACCCACAACAAAATACACCACATGGGGGTCCCACAAAACCTGACAGGGCTCAAAGAAAGATTGCTTTGAAAGCCAGAAAACTTTTACAAGAAAAAATTAAAACTGGTGACTAATAAACCTTACACAAATTGAGCAAAGTTAAAATGCTTAATAACCATACTTTAATTCCATAAATTTCCTATACCTAAAGGGAGTCAAACTGATTGACATGACTTTAACTAAACGTGAGAAGTTGGCCTCTTGAACTTTTATATTTAAATAGGTCTTGAGTAACCTCTCTCTTCCTAAATTCCTATTTCATTCTTTTCAATCCATTTCACATGGTTTAAAACACAGTTTATCAAAAAATTTGATCTACAACATACAAATTTTTCTCCGGCCCCCCCCAGTACAGTATATGGAAAAACTATACGCACTCACAACATGGTATCATATGTGGTACATTTATTTCATAATTAAATATAAATTATTAATTAATTGAATTAAATATCTATACAAAAATGCCTCGGGATTGGCGACATAGCCTATTGGGAATGAAATATTAAATTGCCATACGTACAAAGAACCTGTATGTGAATCAGCCTCACATAGCAACAAGAAAACTCAATTTATTGTTTGGTCTACCACAGAGAAGTAGACCAAACAAATTTTGCTAGATCGGCAAATAATAATGAAATACAAGCGAACCAAGGAACGGCTCTCAGGGCTGTTTATGTTACAGCGAAGCTTTAACAGGGAGGATGTCTTTGTCCCCCCTAAAGTTCTGAGTGAATTCCTTATAATAAACCACAGGATAGGCCTATACCTAAAAGTGTTTATATTATATTAATTACATAAAGTTAATTCGTCGCGAAACTCGATTGGGCGGCCCTACACCGAAGATGATCGTAACGCCCTCCATCGAAACAAACAAAGACCCAGCAAAAATAAGGTGAGGCAAATTATTTTCATTCTAATATACTGTAGGTCGCGCAAATCCCGACGCTAGAATTACCGTAATCAATATAAATATAAAGAGGTCCTTTAAAGACCTACATATTCATAACTCTCTAACGAAAAAGCATAGGGCTTTTGTCGGTAACCCTCCACTGAAGTCTGCTGGAAATTTCCAACGGATGAGGGCACAGGCAATCAACCCATAGCCCTATATAGTTTTTTCACACAAATGAACGACCAAATCAATATTCAGTGAATATATTATTGTTAATTTTCCAAAATTATCATTCATACCAGTATGTGACGTGGATAGAATTTGATATACAGGGTGTACACAAATTATCTTTACAAGTTCTCTCTCAAATAAAAATATTAGGAAATGAAGTACACATACCGTTTTTACGCCATCAATGAGAAAAAGTAATAAAGTTTCACTTAACCTCACACACATTCAACATGGGCACCATTTGTCACACGTAAGACGTCCAAACGGTATTCTATCTCCATCCATGTACGCTGCAACATTTCAACGTCAACTCTTGCAACAGCAGCAGCAATTCTGGTCTTTAAATCGTGAATGTTGGCCACTGGAGTTGTGTACATGCAGTCTTTTACATAACCCAATAGAAAAAAGTCACAGGGTGTCATATCTGGTGATCTGGCCGGCCAAGAGATGAGGCCCCCCACGGCCAATCCACCAATTTGGGAAGTGCATGTTAAGAGAATTTCATACCAATTTCGTAATTCGTGTATACCCTGTACAATAATCTGACATCTGACAACTACCACGTGAAATATTATTACTTTCTCTCACAGATGGCGCGAAAACGGGATGTGTACCTCGGTTCCTAATATTTTTATTTGAGAGAGAAATTGTAAAAATAATTTGTGTACACACTGTACAGTGACTTCGAACTAGACGAAAACATTTTAAGTTTCATATGTGTGCGTGTGTGTGTATATTAGGGGTGAGTATATCTTTCTGTAAAAGTGGGTAACCCTTTCTAAAACTGTAATGAAATGATAAACAAAAATCGGTGCTACTGTACTGTAGTATGCGGTCTACCTACGATTCGGCGGTCTACCTTTGAAGTATAGTTTCTTATCTTGTTTGCTAATTGCTTGTTTACATCCCAATGTTAATCGCCCTTGACGATTGATTAGGTTTAGTCATGATATTTTCGTTAGTTTTAACGAAAATATCATGATTAAACCTAACCAATCGTAGATAGACCGCATACTACAGTAGCACCCAAAAAGGTGTATTTTATTCCTTAATTCATTGTACTAAACCACCAAACCGTGTAAGATTAATAACAGATATTAGTTGAATTGTATTTATATCATCTGACATGTAACATTAATGTACAGGGTGTTTCAGGTCGACCCTAGAAATATGGAAAAGAAACGCTTCATATTAGTTACGGAATTACTATGACAAACTTCAAATACCAAATAGCAAATACAAACTACAAATTGCCGGAATTTATAGTTTGTATTTGATACTTGGTATTTGAAGTTTGTCATAGTAATAGAGTTTCTTTTCCATATTTCTAAGGTCGACCTGAAACACCCTGTATTTTAATAAAGCTTTACAGTTTGTTATCAAGGAGTATTGGTTGCAGTCTGAGAATGAGTATATCCTTTTATTACATTGTATGTGTGCGCAGATTTTACTATAATTCAGAGCACACTAGTCTTGTAATGTAGTAAAATCTGATGTAATAAATCCTATTATCACCTACTGTAGTTTATGGTTCTAGCAAGGTAGTTGTGAGGTATTATACAATTTTTAAATTTCAAATATCTCAAAAGTACGTTTTTACATGCAACATATATGTGTAGTGGCGTAGCCAGAAATATATGAAGGGGAAGGGGCACTCTTGTTGCTAAACTGAAGATTGAAATTCTTAAGTTTATCCTGTTAAAGAGAAATTGAATCAAACATGTTTTTCAGCATACAATTAAGAATTTGATACTCTACGCAAATAATATCAATAACTGAGAAATAGCGAGTAGAAATATCAAGTTTATTATTTTATTTGGTAATAAGAACATAAAACCACAGGCGATAAGGGGCCACCAGGGCCCATCATGGCCGCCCAACACACAACCCAGGAAATAAACAAAACATGGGGACCTTTTCCAGTTTGTGTACCGTTTTTCATATAATTTATTTTTGCTTCTTTTCAGATAAAAAATGAGTGATCAAAAATGAGTTCTTGATAACCTAACCTAACGTAACCTAACCTAACCCACATTATAACTTTCAATTTCAATCTAAAAATGTTTACTATGCTGTATGTAATGTACTGTAGAAAACGTTACATAAACTGGAAAACGTCCATAGTTTCGTTAGTTTTAAGTTTTATTTGATGGATTCATTTAAAAAATGTCTCCTAAAGATCCTAGTGTAGTTTACGTTCCCCAACTTTGACTTAGTGTAGTTTGTATCCCCTTTTGCGTCAGGGGGACGTAAACTACACTTGCTCCGAAACTATTACAACTTAACCTAACCACTCGTCAATATATATATGTGTGTGTGTGTGTGTGTGTGAAAATGAACAATGAATAATTCCTATGTTCATATATTCTTATATTCATATATATATATTCATATATATATATTCTTATATATTTATATTCATATAATCTTTATGTTTACCTAATCCGTGTATTTATATAATCTTTATATAAATCCTTATATTCATTATAATCCTTATATTCGTTATATTCATACAGTACTTATATTTATATAATCTTTATATTAAAATATTAATTTTTACATAAGGACCAAAATCGCCTAACGCGAGTTTGGATAAAATTTTGATCTTTGCTTTCTATTTTTGCTAAATAACACTAGGCAACAAAGATTTTGTTACAGAAGACCAAATAGGTGCTCCTAGCTAATTTCGGTATGCTGATTTCAAATCTATAATTAGATTTTTTCTATCACGTCTAGATGTTGTGTAAAATGCAAATCACTTTTAGTAAAATTTTCTACCACGTCCAGATTTTGGTTTTAATCGGCTTAATGCCAGTAATATGAAACTTGCTTTTCAAGGTTAAAGCAATTTTTTTTGCCAACTATATACAAATTCGAACAATTTTGATAAATAAAATTTATCCCGAGTCGCTACGTGACAGTCAAGCAGAACGGTTGTTGAAGCTCTCTGCTGATGAGCAAGTGACAGGTTGTGGTGACTTGTGTGTTTTATAGCATTTGTTTTGTACTACGGTGTGTATTTCTTTTTATTTTGCACATCGTAATAATTACTTTCTACGTTTTTTCAGATATTGTATGGTAATTCAAAATGGCATCAAATAGACGTGCTTGTGTAAATCACCCAGACAACTTCTGCTTTGTCTGTGGACAATATACACCTAAGCCACAACGTAGAAACATAACAACAAAGATTAAACTTGCCTACAAGTGTTATTTTGACTGTAAGTTAGGAGACCAACAGAGGGACTGGGCACCACATATTTGCTGTGCACAGTGCAATGCAATGTTAATAGCTTGGATGAATGGTAAAAGAAAAGCTATGCCGTTCTCAGTCCCCATGGTTTGGCGTGAGCCGAAAAATCACTTCAATGATTGTTATTTTTGTTGACAAAGATTGCTGGTTTCACAAAGAAAAACAAATCAAAGATCACGTACCCAAACTGCGAATCAGCAATGAAACCAGTACCACATGATGAAACAAATCCACCACCAGTTCCACCAGCAACGATAACAGACAGCAGTTCATCTGAGGATTCTGCTAGTGATATAGAAACAGGGAAAGATGGCATATATGTTCCAGATGCAAATATTTCCCCATTTGTTAAGTCAAGCGAGTTAAATGACTTAGTGCGTGATTTGGAATTACCAAAAGAAAAGGCAGAGTTGCTTGGTTCAAGACTTCAAGAATTTAATCTTCTCCAACCAAACACCAAAGTTTCCCATTTCCGCCATCGCCATTTGCAGTTTTCATCATTTTACTTACAGGAAGAAAACGTTTGTTTCTGCCACGATATCAGTGGTCTGATGCAAGGGATTGGCTGTCGCTATGATCCAAAAGAATGGAGACTGTTCATTGACTCTAGTAAAGCTAGCCTTAAAGCTGTATTACTGCACAACGGCAATGAAAAACCTTCAATACCTGTAGCACATGCCACTGGCCTTAATGAGACTTATGAATCGATGAAACTGCTGCTAAGACTCATCAAATATAAGGACCACACATGGAATATTTGTGGCGACCTTAAAGTTGTATCATTACTTCTTGGGTTACAGTTGGGCTACACAAAGCATATGTGCTTTTTGTGTCTATGGAACAGCAGAGATGACAAGAACCACTACAAAAAACATGATTGGCCATCTAGAACTGAACATGTTGTTGGTAAATACAATGTGAAACACCCAGCACTTATTGACCCTCAGAAAGTACATCTTCCACCACTTCACATTAAACTTGGCCTTATGAAAAATTTCGTGAAGGGTATGGATCATCAAGGTAGTGGTTTCCAATATTTAAAGGATAAATTCAAAGGAATATTGACAGATGCTAAGCTAGAAGCTGGAGTTTTCACTGGACCACAGATCCGCAGTGTCATCCACGACTCATCGTTTCCATCTAACCTAAATGAGAATGAACTAGGAGCATGGACATCTTTCGTTGAAGTTGTCAAAAATTTTCTTGGAAACCACAAAGCTGAAAACCACCGTAAACTCGTAGAAAACATGCTTAAATCTTATGAAATAATGGGATGCAGAATGTCTTTGAAAATTCATTTTTTACATTCTCATCTTGACTTCTTCCCGGCCAACCTTGGGGCTGTAAGTGACGAGCATGGTGAGCGCTTCCACCAACAGATCTCAGTTATGGAAAACAGATACCAAGGTAATTTCAACCCAAATATGATGGGAGATTATTGTTGGTTCCTGCAGAAGGAGAGCTCGTCATCCTACAAGCGACAAAGGAAGAGGACACACACCAAAGTTTCACTTAAGAACAGGAATTTGCCTTTCAGTAGTAACAACAAAATACTAACGCGCTTTGGGTGGATGGTTGGGCGCAGGGGTGGTAACTCCGCCAGCGGAATTCCGCTGTCTGTCTTAAGCCAGAATAAAGGAGGAAAGACATCCCTGTTCACTAATTATTTACGTATGCTTAACATAAAACGTGGCACGGAAAAGTAGCTTAGACGGCTTTCGTAATAGAAGCGGGTGAGAAAAAAAATGAAAAATAGGGGTTTTCGGTTACACAAAATCTGGACGTGATAGAGAAATTTTGATATCAGATCTGAAATCAGCATCAGCGCTTTAGTAGGAATCAGTAGTTCACGTGTCTGTAACAAAAAAAAAGTTGAAATTTGTTGCCTAGTGTATAATTGGTGACTTGTTTCTTTTTAAATTATCTAATCATTTTTTTGATTTAGCTTAATAATGAATGCTGATTAAATTTTGCAATGTTCATTTTTTTGTATACATTCTCTCTTCGTTATAAAAGATGAGGTCGTCTTGCCTAAACGTTTAATTGTAAATCTTAAACCTTTAATTTTTACTCATATGCATATTTTAGTGTAAAGATGCATAGTTCACTTTCCATTTTTAGTTAACTCGGCAGATCATGATGACATCAGATCTGAAATTATGCGGTTTAAGATAAAAATATGGCTTCATCCTCAAATATGTTTAAATGTTGCCACAGCTAAAAAAAAATTTACTTTATCTTTGAATATTGTGCAAAAATAATGCAACCTATAGAGAATTAAAAATAACCAAGTCAACATTAAATAATAATGATGTCCACAAAATCTGGGTATATAAACCCATGTAAATTTTCAAATTATTAGAGGCTGAGCACTACCTGTACATTTTAGCAGTAAATTACAGTAAGAAAAAGTCTTTATCTTCTCTTTCGAGTCTTGCTCTCTTCAGAGAACTTAGTCATTAAATCTCCAAATACGTTACAAGAAGAATCGGAGAACCTTCAGAAAACTCTACAGAGTCCTCCGATCCACTATAAGAACAACTCGGAGAGTAGTATAGAAGAAACTACTGCGAGTAACAAATCCGTTGCTGCCACCAAACCAGAACCCCCGTCGACTTCGAACCAACCAAGGCCATAGACGAAGGGGTTAACATATATACACATATATATATATATATATATATATATGTATATATATATATATATATATATATATATATTAACGATTGGTTAGGTTAAGTCGTAATAGTAAACACGCGTCCAACACGGGGGTTAGGTTCCTCGAGAACGGCGCGTTAGGTAAATCCGCATTGGACAAACTTAATACCTTATGCAATAAATGGGGATATGTGAACGCGGCGGCGTAAAGTCTCTCATTAATACTTACAGTAGATACCTAGATGTTTTATTCACACATAAATGAATTTCCCTACCTATATTGTATATGAAATATGAACATAATAAAATCATAAACATAATGATATTTACATATGATAAATAAAAATATATTAAATGAAAATAGCACCTATCTTTTCTTCGCTCTTTCGGATGGTGCGATTGGTAGACTCATTCACGTGATACTCGCGGCCAAGTGATGTTATGCTCATACCACCACGCAACTTATCTAGAATCTTTATTTTTTCGGCTAATGCCATAACCTTACGACTTTTCTTCTCTTCACTATCACTTGCAGATGCTTTACGTTTTGGTGCCATACTGTTGTCTAAGGGTAATAGCAAAACAACGACAAAATACGACAAAAACAATCCAATTCAATTTCACTGAACTTAACGCGGTAGCGGGACTGAGACGAGGGGTGACGCGAGAGGGAGGGAGATGCGGGAGTGTTGGAGAGTGTAGGAGAAAACACTAGAGCGCGCATTGGCACGAATACAGTACTACTGTATTAAAGCGTGTTTGGCGGACCGTGTATAATCAAATTTTCCGCTTTCGGTAAATAATTTTTCGCATTTATTTTTCCGTGTATAAGCAAATTCGCGCTGGTCAAACACGCGTTGGACGAGGGTTTACGTTTCGTTAGTTTTAACATTTTATTTGATTAGGTATACGCGGACAAAGTTGGGGAACGCAAACTACACTAGGATAATTAGGGGAACGTAAACTACACTAGGCACCACAGGGGAACGTAAACTACACTAGGCACCGCAGGGGAACGTAAACTACACTTGCTTCCAAAACATTAATATGTAAAACATAAAATAACAAAACATAATAAGTGAATTATATATATATATGTGTGTGTGTGTGTGTAAAAGTGAACAATGAATAATGACTACATTCATATAATTCTTACATTCGTTCATATAATTCTTATGTTCATTCGTATACTTCGTATATTTATATAATCCTTATATTCTTATTCATATATTCATTTTGACATATAAAGTCCAAAATCGTATAACGCTGACACGTGTTTGAATAAATTTTTTATTTGTTTTCTATTTTATAATTGGTGAATTATTCCTTTATAAACTACTTAATCATTTAGTATAAAGTCTAAAGTCGCATAACGCTGACACAAGTTTGGATACATTTTTGATTTGCTTTATATTTTATAATTGGTGAATTATTTCTTTGTAAACTACTTAATCCTTTTTTTAGATCTTGTAATCTTGTTAAATTCTACAATGTTCATTTCTTGTATACATTCTCTCTTCGTTGTAAAAGATGAAGTCACGTCCTGCTTAACGTTTTGAATCTTAAGCATTTAATTTTTGCTCGTGTGCATGTTTGATTGTAATTCGTGATGGAAGGCATATTTCAATTTCCATTTTTAGTTAACTCGGCAGATCATGATAACATTAGATCTGTCAATATGCGGTTTAAAATAAAAATATGGCTTCCTCTTGCTTAGCAGTCTAGAGTCTAGACATTGCTACAGCAAAAATATTTGTTTTGTCTTTAAATGCTTTGCAAAGTAAATTAGCCTATTGAGAATAAAAAAACAAAAACAAATCAGCATTAAATAATAATGATGTCAGTAAAAAATTCAATATAAAAGCCCATAAAATTTCTCCAATATTCATTCTGATTTTTACTGATCTGACTTAGATGCTGAGCATTACCTGTAACATTTTAGCAGTAAAATATAGTAAGAAATATCGTTTTCTTCTTCTTCGAGCCGTGCTCTCTTCAGAGAACTTAGTCTTAAATAGAGAAAATAATTTCCCAATACGTTATAAGAAGAATCGGAGAACCTTCAGAGAACTTAGTCAGCCTCACAGAATCCTCCGATCCACTGCAAGAAGAAATCGGAGATTAGTATCGAAGAAACTACTGCGATTCCCTATACGGTACCAGCTACTCCAGAGTGACAAATCCGTCGCTGCCACCAAACCAGAACGTCCGTCAACTTCAAACCAACCAAGGCCATAGACGGAGGGGTTAACATATATATATATATATATATATACACAAACTCAGAATGGTCCCCTGGGGAGACAGCACTCCTACCAGCAGGGCCGCCGAGAGGGCGGGGAAGCCAGATTAAATCCCTGGGCCTCTAGGGGGCCCGGAAAGAGGGGGGATAAAATCTAAAAATATTAATAAACCAATTGATTAAATAACAGAGAGGAAATATAATTAATGAACATACATTTTATAGAGATTATCATAGTCAAACTGAAACAGATAAAATATTACCTACGGTCCACCAATGCCCAAGACCGACTGACAGATCTGGGAACCATTGTAATTGAAAGCCAGTTAGTCCGTACTTTAAATTTCATCAGAATCATTTACCACTTTGCTAGAGAGAAGGCAAAGAAAGTACACTTCTAATTATGAAAATCTTGCAGTAAACAATTGTCTTGCCGTCATGGACTGGTACTGCATTTGTAAATTGTATGGTGATAGAATGAATATAATTGATTCGAAAAATAAAATGGTCATTTTCTTCTGAGTTGTTTATTCATACTGTATGTTTTAAATAGTAACTTGGACATATAATCAGTTTGCTTGTTATGTACACAAAAAACATTCATAATAAAATACTGAGTAAACAGGAGGGCCCATATACCAATCCTTCCCCGGATCCCGGGATAGCTCTCGACGGCCCTGCCTACCAGGCGCGTCTCTTGAGTGGCGGATGAGGGAACTCTAGAACCTTCGAAGAGACTGCGGACCAAACAAGCAGCAGAGGGATGACAGAACGACTGCTTTATTTGCCAAGAAACCCTATGATGACTGCGCATACCGCGTCCGGGCGAACCGCGCACCTTCCCTTCCTGGTCCACAGGAGTGCGGTGACAAACGAGAAGAACCTGGAGCGAAGACGCCATCGGGACCCGACCCGGCTTCTAAGCCGGATGGGACATAAGTCAAGTAAGTCATACAATATATATATATATATATATATATATATATATATTAGTGGTGGACCGGATATCCGCATCCGCATCATTTTTGACATCTGCATCCGCACTTCTGACTGCGGATGTTATGCGGATATTACCTCTAATAAATTATGTAATTTACAAACAATTAAATTAGCTTATAAAGTAGCTTATAAGGCCCAGTCATGCACATTTCATGTAAAGTATTAATAATTATTTATTAATGAACAAACAAATATATAAACCTCAAAATATAAATACCTGGTAACACAGAAAATTGAATGAAACTTGTTTCATTGAAATTTCTGTGGCTGAAACTTGAGAAAGTTATTATTTTTATCATAATGAAAACATTAATATTAATTTTAATTCTTATGCATTGCCTGCCATAATAGTAATATCACGAAATTTGAAAAATTATGTCATATATTCATAATTCTATATTATATTGATAGATTAACTAAATATCCGCATCCGCATCCGCGGATATTGAAATTAAAGATCCGCATCAGCAGATGTTGAAAAACTTGCATCCGGTCCACCACTAAATTATATATATATATATATATATACATATATATATATATATATATATACAGGGTGTCCCATAAGTCCTGCATCATAGGAGAAATTCATATTTTTCTATTTCTACAAACCATAATTCATATTTTTCTCTTTCTACAGGCCATAATGTCTGTGAGCAAGGAAGAACGAATCCAGATAATTCTAATCATAGGAAATCGGAGTCAAAGAGAGGCCGCTGCTAAATTTAACAGACTGCATCCAGACCGCGAGCCAATAGCACAGAGTTGTGTTAGCAGACTTGTTGCAAAGTTTAAGGAAACAGGATCCATAGAAGATAAACCACGCAGTGGACCTTCAAGGAGGTCCACTGACGATGATACAGCTACTGCTATCCTGGCTCATTTTAACAGAAGTCCTAATAAGTCTCTTCGGCGATTGTCCGCCGAGACAGGAGTGTCGAAAAGTAGCATCCATCGCATTCTTCAGGCTCACAAATGGCATCCATATAAACTTCAGATCCTTCAGAAATTAAGCGAAGATGATCCCGACCGGCGGATGGAATTTTGTGAATGGGCTACGGAACAATATGCTCGAGATGCCAATTTCCCGTCCACCATTCTGTTCAGTGACGAGGCTGTTTTTTATGGAAATGGTGAGGTAAATCGACAGAACACCCGCTACTGGTCTCAAAACAACCCTCACTGGTATACCTCTTCAAAGGAACAAGGTGTATCTCGGGTGATGGTATGGTATGGCATTTGGAAGGATCGCATCATAGGCCCCCTCTTTTTCGATGAAGATGTCACTGGAGGCACCTACCTACGTATGCTCAAGGAAGAAGCATTTCCCAGTGTCTTGAACGAAGAAGGAAATTTCCAACATGGTTCCAGCAAGACGGCGCTCCTGCACATTACAGCACCCAAGTAAGGGAATACCTGTACAATAATTCCCTGGTCATTGGATAGGACGTCGAGGGCCTGTGGAATGGCCAGTTAGAAGCCCGGATCTCACGCCACTAGATTTTTATCTCTGGGGCCACTTGAAAGCGCTGATGTACGCAGAGAAAATTAGGAGTGTTGAACATTTGCGGCAGCGCATTATTGGGGCATGTAACACCATTACTCCTGACATCATTCACCGTGTGCTTGCTGACTGGGTATCACATCTGAATTTGTGTATTGAAAACAATGGTGGACATATTGAGCACGTTCTGTAAATAAAAGCTTTTGTTTTGCCTTTTTTTATTATTTTTCCTATGATGCCGGACTTATGGGACACCCTATATATATATATATATATATATATATATGGGAATGAACTCAGAATGGTCCCCTGAGTTTTTTATGATACACACAGACAGTGCATGGAACAAGGAACTCTTCTGGGATAATTAAATCCACTATAGTCCGAATAAGTAATGGTAAATGACAAATACCATAGTTTTTCTTTTTCATGATGCTAGCCCGACGTGAGCATCGGGTCACTCGCAAAAAGGTCCCATAAATATAGCTTCCCTCACCAGCTATCTGCAAAGCAGACAGGATCCAGCTTTGGGACATAGATTTAGGGCTTAAAACAGCCTAACCCTGCTACATTTAGAATCTCAATATAAGCAAAAGACTCGCTGCCTTAACGTCAGATTGAATACATCAAAGAAAAAGGGGTAACTATTACTTATTCCGACTATAGTGGATTTAATTATCCCAGAAGAGTTCCTTGTTCCATGCACTGTTTGTGTGTATCATAAAAAACTCAGGGGACCATTCTGAGTTCATTCCCATCTTGAAACGGACATGTTATGTGCCTTGAAAAGTGGACTCAATTCTGCCAGTTGAGGTTTAAGTTTTGGTTTTTGGCTAAAAATATAATAGTTACCCCTTTTTCTTTGATGTATTCAATCTGACGTTGAGGCAGCGAGTCTTTTGCTTATATTGAGGTTCTAAATGTAGCAGGGTTAGGCTGCTTTAAACCCATTACTTATTCAGACTATAGTGGATTTAATTATCCCAGAAGAGCTCCTTGTTCCATGCACTGTATGTGTGTATCATATATATATATATATATTCAGTGGCGGTTTTTCAGAGGATTTTATGTATAGTATTAATTCTATACGATCGTGACATGCAGAAAGTATGGTATCTAACACTTTGTAATCTATTCTATTTATATAGCATATATTATAGACAATTTTGGGCCTCCCTACTCTCCCTGACCACCAGCCGCCACTGATATACAGTATATATATATAGCCAGACCTAGAGGCGGGGCCACCAGCTTGACCTTGTGTGAAGAGAGACCAACGCATGGAACACCAACAAGGTTAACAAGGTGTGTGTGTGTGTGTGTGTATATATATATATATATATATATATTTTTTTTTTTATATTCCAATACTAACTAATACTAAATCAGTAAAGGAATTATTACATGAAAATAAATTTAGGTTTGAACATAACGAATTCTTAAGTTCTTAATCAATATAGTAGCCTACATATTATATTATTATACGATAAACGCCACAAACAAATCTTGGTCCTAGAGGTTACAACATTATGGCTAAGCAGTACGCAATTATGCCTTCCATTTCAGCCGACATTGCCATCTAATCCTTGTATGCAAAAGAGGGGAGACCACGCATGCCCCCCCTCCCTACGGAATTTGCTTACCCCAAGTACTGATCCCCAATTCGGCATGGATTTTATATTCTTTGGTTTCATCATAAATCGACTCCGGACCAATTACGTCATGAATCTTCGAGTACGGACCAACAACCAACCCGGGTGAAAGAAATAGCGAATGTTGCGTTTCTAAATCTCTATTTTTAATTTCGTAATAAACGAGTGACTTTGGTCTTCAAATATATGTCATTTAAAGATCTTGCGTTAATAATTATATAATTTTAATTACGTTTAATAAGCGTACCAACGAGTACAAACTCTTAGTTTTCGCTGTTTCCAAGCTAAACTATTCATTTTTTTATCCTAGTCCTATAGTCCAGTCCAGTCGTAAATTTTTATTTATTAAATTTTCTGTCGATTGATGACCATTACGACTTTCGAATGTGAATTTCTTCCAAAGAAGAGTTTGTCAAACCTAGACCTACGATAGTTTAGGCCCCTCTCCAAAGCTAATTTCTCACAAAAACATTAAGCCTCATACTTACAAATATTTTACTTTACAAATATACCATTTTTTTTACATAATATGACATTGATAATTAGTCCGTAGAAGCATCAATATAAAAGATTTATTGAATTTTACCAAATTAGTGATATATATGTAAGCTCTGTGTTTCCCTTACTTAGACGATGTATCTTTAGTAACCCCTTCGGTTTCTTTCAACTGCGTGCAACCATCCTGGAGAGAAATATTATATATATATATATATATATATATATATATATAGTGATGTAGGTCACATCCGCATCCGCATCCGCGGAACATCCGCACATTTTCTCGCATCCGCATCCGCGTCCGCATCCGCGCTTTGGACTGCGGATGTCGTGCGGATGTGGACCGTTGAGATAAAACGTCATTAATAAGCGGAAATTATCAAATTCTACTATATTAATAGAACTAGTTCATTGTGCGCAAAAGTGATGCAAGCGACAAGACGAGAGGCTGTTCTTGTATGAAGTTACTCTCTTGCAACCTACTTAGATCCACGTTACAAAGCTAAGTTATTTTCACCTAGTACTGGGTGATCAAAAAGTAACGCAACCCATGGGAAAACGATTTATTTCAGAGCAAGTGCTGGGAGTGGGCACCGTTCTGTGCTTCACACAAGTGGATACGGCGATTCATGTTCCTAAAGACACTTAAAGATCCAAGGTGTATTTCATCTTTTTCATATATTCACCACCAAAAGAATAAAAGTTTCAGTGACAGAACCAACACCTTCAACAAGCAAATCTATCACAGAATCTGTCTCTCAGTTTCTTGAGTCAAGCAGCAATGACGAGACCTACGCGATGTCAAAAGATGTAGTAAAAATGATCGAGAGCTATCACCAAGAAAAACGCCTGGCTGCATGTGACAATCCTATTAGTTGGTGGAAAAATACGCAGAATATCTATCCATACTTGAGTAAACTTGCAAGGAAACATTTAGCCTGTCCTCCAACAAACGTACCAAGCGAGAGATTATTTAGCAGTGCTGGATTAATATATGATGAAAAGAGAAACAGACTGGCAGCAGAAAAGGCAGAAAAATTAATGTTCCTTAAGCATAACCTTCCTATAATTAAGTTTGAACATTAAACGATGAACATCTTAGTTTACTTTATTTTAATTACTCATTTATAAATATGCCTAATAAAACTTTAAACTTAATATAAATAGTTATCAAGCTAATTAAAGATCTCTTTCTATAAGGGTGGAGGAGGAGGTTGGGGAAAGAGGTCGGTGGGGTGCATTTGAGTTGGGTTCACGTCCCGCATCCTGGTAACACAATTATGGTTTCTAATTGTGGCTGAAACTCAACAAAATATAACGAATTTATTTGCAGACGAATTCACTAATTGATTTCTATATTAGTTAGATGCTTGATATTATTTTATATGTTCAGAGAAAAGTACAGCAATTATTGTACAATTAATCAATTATACTACATTATAGCTACAGCTCTCTCTATATAATAACTTATTATATACGTTAAACACAACAAATCTCGAATATATCCTAAAAAATAACGAAAATGTAGACATCCGCATCCGCATCCGCGGATGTTGAAATCAAACATCCTCATCCGCATCCGCGATGTGAAAAAAATGACATCCGCTACATCACTAATATATATATATGTGTGTGTGTGTGTAAATTTTGAAAAGATTGTGTAATGTGTAAAATGCATGTATATGTAGTGAAGAATAGAGGGAGAAGTTTGTGTTTGAGGCATGCTTACTAGGTAGATGAGCCTTAACGTCCCATCAACCCCCTGGAGTACTTCCCTGGTCGATTGGTGTCTACAATCTTCTCCTAGAAATATATAGTGTCCAGAAGTCGCGCACCATGTTTATGGATTTGGATATAACCTGAATCCCTGAATCTGAGGTGCGCAACTTCTGAGATACCCTATATATATAGTATATATATATATATATATATATATATATATATATATATAGCACTAAAATCACAGAATAACACGTGATCTTATAATAAGCAAACAACCACAGGAAAAGGAAACACGAAGTCCGAATATATCACGAAAGCGCTAGGACTTCGTGTTTCCTTTTTGTGGTTGTTTGCTTATATATATATATACAGGGCGTCCCAAAAAAATGTATACACACTTTCAATACTTATAAAGGCAGTGTTTATTAAAATACATTTCATTTTCAAAATGTAATAGAATCTACAGACATTATTTAATTGTTTTGTCAACGCCTGTTTTCAAACTGACGTCCGTTCTGGTCCAGGCACTGCTGATAACGCGAAGCAATGGAATCGCAAACATCACGAAACATTTCGTTTGGTATTTGTGTGCATTCTCGTTCAATGGCTGCGCTCAATTCAGCGACTGTTGCAGGTTTTATAGCGTAGACTTTGTCTTTTAAGTATCCCCATAAAAAAAAGTCTAGTGGTGTGAGGTCTGGTGAACGCGGAGGGTATTCTACGAAACCCCTTCGTCCAATCCACATCCACATCGTGCCAAGTACCACTCGCAATACTCCACTCTTCGGTCCGGATCATCATCATCATCTCATTAATAGCATGGACTAATCTTGGAATGTAACTTTTCCATTGACAGCGCTTCAAAATGCGTTGGACAGACGATTCTGAAATTCCTACCTCACGACTCGCTTGCCGCACAGATTTTCTTGGACTTTGGTGATACGTTTCCAGTACTCTTTCTTGCTTTGTGGGGCTTGTCGATGTCCGTGGTCTTCCGGAACGCTTCTTGTGGACATTCTGAACAGTTCCATCGCTTCAACTTATCTCTAATTCGAGTGATGGTAAGTCGCGTTGGTGGATCTGTTTGAAACTCCCTCCTAAACTGTCTTTGCACTTCAACTGCGTTTTCACACTTCCAGTAGCATTTTAGAATGAATTTCCTTTGTTCAAAGCTTAGTCTGACTGCCATTATTAATTCTAATGGGTTTAACTTGGAAAGAAAGAAACATCAATTGAGCTATCAGCTGTTAAAGTGTGTATACATTTTTTTGGGACGCCCTGTATATATATATATAATTTTTTTTTTTCAAAGTATGACCGCTCATGGCCACCAAAAGAAAGGTAGATAGCAGAGCGGAAGAAAAAAATATATATATATGTATATATATTTTATTTATTTATTTATTTATTTATTTATTTGAAAAAACGATGCACACAATACCAAAAAAACTTTAAATTTACGTGTCTGCCATTGTGCTGATCCTTTTCTTTATTGTTTTGTAAGCTCCTCATCCCGAAGGACGAATCAATAACCACGGCATATATATATATATGAATAGACAATCGCAATTTAATACATTATGAATCTCTACACACACATTCAATATAGTGAAGATTCTCTTTAAGTCCCATTCGACAAAGGTATCGAAATATATTAATTTCTAGGAAGGAAATACAAATCGACAACTCACGACAAGCTTTGTCTGTTTCCCTTATTACCAGCTAAAGACAAAACTAAAATTTTAAAAGAAAACTACTTCGTGTGTGTGTATATATATATATATATATACAGTGGTCGAAGTGGAAAACCACAAGTTGGGGTACGCTCGCGCATAAAATGATGATAGCGTTTTCCATTGTTTGGAATTCTTAATCAAGATGCATGACTTTTGTAATCGTATCGTGTAACAGTATTACTGATTACATTTCTTTAGACAATATGAAAATGACGCATTGAAAAAGTTGGCAGTAATAGGCTATTTAACGCTTTTAGTTATGGCTTCCATGAAGCAGCTTCTCCATATACGATTACAGTTTTACTTAATTCGAAGTTTGGAAGCTCTTTTTCTCATTAAAATTTTCAGTTTTCAAATTCATTAAAGTTAAAACAAGTATTTTATGAATAAAATTGCACAAAGCAATGAATGACATGGAATGTATATTTAAAAAATTCAAGAATATGCAAATACCATTATCTTACCTTTAAAATAGTTTATAAAGCGCATACAGTACATAACTGTGCATTAGTGCATTGAAAAATCAGTAAACGTTTGCTCCTTTTATATGGGATAATGTGATCTGCAATTACACACCGCAACGGGATAATCATGCACAAGAAGTGGTCGTACGCAAAATGCCAAATTAGAGAAGTGGGGATTAGAGTACCCCTGCGTTACCCTCCACTTCGAGCACTGTATATATGTATAATAATAATGAAGCTACTTGACGTGACATTTCAATTATTGCACCACGTATTCACGTACTGTCCCAATTCGACCTTACGCTATTGATCGAGTTTATATTGCGTCGATTAGTATATAGTGAGTTAGCTTAAGTTGGGATAGGTTAGGTCAGGTTATGCTAGGTTAGGTTAGGTTGTTAGTCTTTAAGAGTGTCGATGATTGTTTGCTCTTGTCGACGAAATTGGTATAGGTCCTAAATAACCTAATTTAACCTAACTTAACCTAACCCAGTGGTCGGTAATTTCCGGCTCGCGTACGACCGTTGTACGGCCTACTGACCTGGATAAAGTAGTATGCCTGCATTATTTTTCTTAATTTATAAAAATAACTTTTTACTTTTTAGGATTAAAAAGTTAACATTTTTCAAGGTTGTACTTAGGAAATCATGCGACATTCGGATAATATATTCCTTACGTTGAAGCCCCCATGAGACGAATAAACTGTTTCAGAAGAGCTTTTATATCATGAAGCCTCGTACCAAACTGTCTTCAACACCTGCAATATATAACGCGGTATTAAAGCTTAATATCTGAGCTAAGTTTTCCCGTTTTTTATTCACCGAAAGAAAGTGTTGGTGAACTACAGTATTTTATAACACTTTTCTCGTCTTAAAATTTATTAAAAACACCTTGAAAGGTACCATTCTAATTATTATTGTATATTTATAAAGGTTTTGAAATCTGTTGTGTTCATTTTCTGTAATTTTTTTCTGCATCTTTAAACAAATTGGTTACAACAACTAACATTTTTCCTTTTTACGAGTAAAAGTTTCTTAAGTTTAAGGATCAGATCGTTTATGTGGATTCTGAGAATTTATTATACTGTAGTTGTAATGTATGTATTCGGTCGTTGACCCCGTTTTGAGGACCTTGTAGCTATTAAATAAATTATATGATAAGCTTAATTAAAAATTACGAAAGTAATTACACAAACGCCGCTGGCCTTGACCCACTGCAACTCGTCTCGTCTGCGATACGGCCCGCGTTTGAATCTAGTTGCCGATAATAATAACAATAATGTTTGGAAATTTTAATGTTTTAACCTCCTTCGTATTGGCAACAGTCATATGACGGGGGGGGGGGGGACCTACGCTTTGCGTGGGATGCAAACCACGGATTGCTACATCCTCTGAACGAGGAAGATGGTCAATTTGGTCACCCGTCCAACTGTTGAATGGACCCAACGTCACTTAATCTCGTCCATCTAACGGGAAGCAGTATTGAGCTGTTTTGTCAGTCATGTGCATAAACGCACCCAATAAGAAGAAATGGAAATAATAAATTTTTTAGCGAATGGAAAATTTAATCGACAAACCTAACCTAACCTAACTTGACTTGACTTAACCAAACCTAAATTATGTTGATACAACCCAAAGAACACGTGTCGATATAATACGCAATACAGCTGTTTACAAATGTTCTGTGATAATTCTGTTTAAATATACATTTGTTATGAAATATTAGAACATAATTTGTTTGGTGTAAACACTTCATTCTGATTTCGTTTACGAGCGAATAATAAAATCTATATATGTACCATTTATAATAACAAATAAAACTTAAAAGGTTGGCATTTAATACCCGCATGTACCCTCCATTTATTTAAGAGGGCATGAAGAAAAACGAAGAAACCTTCGAATATTTTTTAAAGTTTATCTTCAAATCCACGTTCATGTGAGGAAATATTTTTGTCTTATTAATACCCCCCCCCCCCCCGATAAAATTCCCCAAAATGACTACAGCTTTTATATATACCCAAAAACGTCAATGAACTTGTATACCCAAATAAGCCATTTCCTGAAAACTGTGATCTTTAATATATACACGTGTGTGTGTATGTGTGTGTGTGTGTGTGTGTGTGTATATGTATATATATATATGCGTGTATATATATTTTTTTTTTTTTTAAGGTCGGGAAGAACCGATTCGCCTCTATTTAAAAGGGCATATCTCGGCGGAAAAACAAAGAAAAAGTGAGAGGAAAGACAGAGGAAAAAGAAAGGGTGGAGGGGACAGTCGAAGTGGAAAAAGACCAAGGATGACAAGGACTGCAGGGTCGAGCCCCATCATCCTTGGGTGCTAGGGCCGGGAGGGCGCACGTGAAACCTCCAGGAACAAGCACGTACAAACGAGCACAAAGAGCACTCAAGAGCACGAGCTTAGAACCTCCCTTGCGGGGATATATATATATATATATATACAGTACGTATATATATATATATATATATTCTCATTGTTCAAAACGACAATGTCAAGAGATGAAGCGTGAGTCATAAGAAAATTTTCACTGCTTTACACAAAGCACAGCTCCGCCCATACACCTATTCGGGATATGAGCAGCTCGCAGCATTATTGCCAAATATGTAGAGGTCAGCGTATTAACGAGGGTTCCGTATGTGGTTCCACCACTGAAAACATATATACAGTGTATATATATATATATATACAGTGTGTGTGTGTATATATATATATATATATATATATATATATATATATATATATATATATATATATATATATACAGTGTGTGTGTATATATATATATATATATATATATATATATATATATATAAAGAAAACATGATAAATAGAATAATTCTGTGTGGGCACAAAGTCCCTTCAGTGACATTTTTAAAATATTAACTACCACATTACCATGAACCAACGAAAAACGTTTATTTAGACCACCAGCCAAGAGTCCCGATTTGACATGTGATTAAAAACATTGAGTTTTGTGATAACAATGATTCATGGGTTGATGTACTATATTTTGATTCATTACTAATTACATTTCATTAAAAACACTTTTTTAAACTTTTCTTTCATATTTTTTTTTACAGTTTTATCTAAATAAACATTTTTTGTTTTGTTTTTCTTGTTATTATGGTATTTACTACTATTTAGAATTGTCACAGAAGGGGCTTTGTGCCCACCCTGTATATTTATTGTGATATGTTTCACACATAGATGTAAAGTTCAAATCATAAACCTAGAGTGTGTCTTACGCTCAACAGATGGCATTCAAGTAGTCTTTTCTGGGAAAATGTCTGATCATGTTTAAGGTATTGTCTTGAGAAACTATGATGAATTGGGAATTTTTGGTTTGGATGGGCGAATTGTTGGAGCTCTCGTCTTGTTTCCAGTAAGCGTGGGTTCAAAATACCTCTTATTCAAATGGATTTTGTTCATATATATATATATATATTAGATATTAAGGGAAATTGATAGAAAGATAAGTAAATTATCTTATTATACAAGATGTCTCAAAAATCCCTGTTCACCTCCATATATACAGTGTATATATATATATATATATGTGTGTGTGTGTGTGTGTGTGTGTGTGCATAGTGACTTTTGAGACACTGTAGTATAATACTGATGAGATGTACAGTAATACCGGATGTGTGTAAGAGGCGAGTGAAGAGACAAATCCGATTTGAATTATATTAACGCGAGTGAACATGGACACGAGTAATATTTATTACATGTACAGGGTGGTCCAAAAGTCTGTTGCCCCGACGCATAGGTTTAAAAAGCGTCGGGGCAACAGACTTTTGGGTCACCTTGCGCTTTATAACAATTGTATATTCGATAGTAAGGTTTATAAGATGTGTTGAAAATGTTTTTACGAATTAAGAAAAGTTGAAACTAGTTTAATCCAGTTCAAATCGGATTTGTCTCTTCACTTTGTACTTGAAATCTGGCTTTTGTAACTGAATGAATTATTTTTTAATGAAGAAAAATTAATTAAATGAGTTTATATAATCTATAATATAATATTAACATCGAATGATGGGAGTATTTATCCACCAAATATAAATTCTTTAAAACTTATCATTTCTGAAAAGTCGTTCATTTATTTATCAAAATTTCCTCATTTTTTTATCCAACTGTTGGAAAGCAAAATATAGAATTATCATCATTCATCAGGACATCCTATCACGTGACTTTTCACGTCACTATCAACATGGATATGAATCATTTCATAGTTTGGTCGCTTATCATTTCCGCTCGGCTCTCGAAGCGATCGAAAAACT
The DNA here is from genome assembly GCA_023014485.1 of Bathynomus jamesi. Taxonomy (NCBI): domain Eukaryota; kingdom Metazoa; phylum Arthropoda; class Malacostraca; order Isopoda; family Cirolanidae; genus Bathynomus; species Bathynomus jamesi. The sequence goes on along the minus strand of JAJOZX010001677.1, from coordinate 283,811 downwards.
CTTGTCATAATTTTACAGTTCCCAAAGTAGTAACCTTTTGTGGAGACTGAGTGAAGTCTTTTCCTTAAAAGTACACTTTGAAATAATTGTTTCACGATGAAGAGCTGTTTTCAGTGCCTCAAGTTCCTCGTAACTTTCTTCAATTGTCTTATTATGGTAAGGATTTTTAGTTTTCTGCATTTTTAGTACCGACATCAAGTAAACGAGAATACAAACTCATATCGGACATATAGGAAACTTCAGTTTGTTGAAAAACGTTCTCTAAATTGTTATGTCAATCAATAAAGGAAACACAACTGGTTTATTTCAGCACATATATATATTTTTTAACTGTAAACAACACAGTATAATTAATGTAAAGAACGACGCTTGTGTAGAAGAGCGTCCGCACAAGATGAGGAGAAAGAACGAACAAATGAGAAATGAGGCACCTCCCAGGAATCGAACCCGGAATCATCCAATTGCCTGTCGGACATGCTAACCACTACACCAAGGTTCCCGACTAGTCAGAAGTCGTAATTCTCCTATATACGAGCGTATGTAGGAGAATTACGACTTTTAACTAATTGGGGACCTTGGTGTAGTGGTTAGCATGTCCGACCGGCAATTGGATAGTCCCGGGTTCGATTCCTGGGAGGTGCTTCGTTTTTCATTTGTTCGTTCTTTCATCACATCTTGTGCGGACGCTCTTCTACACAGGCGTCGTTCTTTACATATATATATATATATATTTTACCAACGTTTAAGAAAAAAATTCAAGTTTTAGGAAAGATTTCATTGTGTGTACACACACACACCCACACACACACACATATATATATATATATATATATATGGTCGAGAGCCGACTCCACAAACTTGACTGTGTCATGTTAACATTATTTGAAGGTGGAACTTTACTTAATGTGTTATTAGACATGAATGGCGCTGTCTATTAGTGAAATAAAATTATTGTTTTAGTGGATATCTAACCTGTAATCGTTGATTTAGAAGAAGAACTCAAAATATCCACCCTGCAACTTCCTGACATACTCGAATGATTTCATTAAACTGAATAACAAACGTGTAATTTCTTATCGTTTCTCAAAATATTAACTTCCATCTCAACTCTGCAGTTTTCATTTATGCACTGGATCGGGACTTGCTTTTATAAACAATGCCATTAATCTCTAGAATCAGGGATCATGAGCTAGTGTGGTTAGTATTCGAGCACTATCTTGGATTCTCTTTTCGCGAAGTTACGGTTATCAGTGTGTCCTGTTATGACCCACTCACAGTATTTCATTGGTTTGAAAACAACGTCGCACCAAGTGCGTTTCATCAAAAATTTCCGGACGATTAATTATGCGTCGAGGACCAGTCGAGTAACCATTATAATTCCACGACATGACTTCCTGTGACTTCTTTTTATGGAGATACTTTAAAACAAACTTTACAGAACCACGCCCCACTCCAGTGACGCCATTTCAGAACTGAAAACTGTAATTCAGATGCAAGTTGATATTCTGAGAAACAATAAAGAATACGAAATTGCTCCGGCGCGTTTGTGATTTGCCTGGCAATGCTTAGATTCCGGTGAGTCGTGGGTTCGAGCCCCAAGTGCTGCCTAGAGTTGGGCGGTTGTCTTTTCTCTATCTTACGTCACGACGAAGCGGCAAAGGTAGTCCAGGCTCAGGCCCTTACCCCTCACTTTCTTGAAGAATGTAGAACATGGATATTACTTTATATATATATATATATATATATATATATATATATATATATATGTGTGTGTGTGTGTGTGTGTGTCAGAAATCTGTTGGTGCTGATTAAATCTAGAATCCAAATGAGTATTTATTTCCTATTCCTCGTACATTATTTATTAATTTATATAACTTCATATACAGTTACGATGAGAAGATCTATTTAAAGATTTCAGGCCTCACCCTCACTGGACTATGTATCTGGATTTACGTCGACTATTTCGCCTTGCCGAACGTTCATTCCTCGGCCAGTTCTATCATCTATATCTGCATGGGAATTGGAGGTATTATGGCGGTGATGGGATTCTTGGGATGCTGTGGAGCTCTGCGGGAATCCAAGTGCATGCTTGGAGTGGTAAGAGTCTCTTCAGTACTTCATTATTAAATATAAGGGATAACTGTTAGAAATCTTAAATCTTATAGTATAAGGAGTAAGATTCTTAAATAGATTGATAATAATTGATTAACTGGTAGAAAAAAAAGGGTTATAATAAAAAGGAAAAAGTCAGGGCGGGCTACTGTAACTAGCGAGGTTCCACAGGGGTCTGTTTTGGGACCAGTACTTTTTGTTATTGATCTTGATGTAAATTTAGTAAGTAAAATTTCTGAATTTGCGGATGACACAAAGAAATGATTCAAAGCAATCAGCGGCCAGACGGGATAATCTGAATCGCGACCTTGACAGCATGGTAGAATTATCTAGTAAATGGCAAAGGCATTGTCAAGGAATTTAAGTTATGCGTATAGGCTATCACAGTGGTGGCCAACCTTTTTCTGTGGCGTGCCACTATTTGACTTGAAATTGTGGAATGTGCCAATTTGAATATTTTAGCGTCCATAAATTATAAAATAAATAAAAAACTAAAGTAAACTTATATTTTTATTATTATTATTATTTTCAGTAACTTTTAAGGAATTTAGGAACTGCAAATTTATACAAAGACAACTTCTTTTCTGCAATTCAAGTTATTCAAAATAGATACATGTAAAAATCTGTAATTCACAAAAACCTTTTAAAAAACATTAGTTTGTTTACTTCAGTCACAAAAATTCTTATTGAGGCTTTTGTATCTGTTTTGCACCTACGAGTTTATCAATGTTTGGATTTACTTTTGAGCAAGCCAGTAGAATCAGATTATGTTCATAATGGAAAATGACTGCTCACAGATATATACGTTGACCCGAATCTGCGACTCTTTCTCTTCGTCGTCCGCTTGCCACTAGAAATAGCCACGCGTGTCACTAGTGGCACGCGTGCCGCGGGTTGGCCACCACTGGGCTATCACAATGGGGAAACCCAGGGCCAGGTTAAGGTATGGGCTAACTGGAATACAGCCCCGGGACCCCGCAATAATAAAGAGGGGCCCCCAAAAAGCAGAAGGGAAAACTTTTCTAACATTTTTTATACATTCAATATTGCCAAAACTGCCAAAAAAGTAATTACCTCCTCTATGTAACATTGCAATTCGCGTTATTTAAGTTAATTCTTGGTACAGGTATTACTGTGACGTCATTTTTCCTTTGCTGTGACGGGTTATTGAGAGGCAAAGGGCCCCCAAACCTGCTTAGGCCCTGGGCTCGTAGAGGTTAATTCGTCGCCACTTATACTACACATAAGATTTAGTAGTCATTGTTACGATAATGACTTAAATTTCTCAAAATATGCTCAGTTGCATAGCAAAGATACTATTGTGTACTTATTTATTTACTTAAAATATCTAACGAAGAAGAAAGAAGAAAAGAAGCTGTTGAAGTATTGGGTTCCCTCTCGACATTTTAAATTCAAATACAAAAATTTTTTTGCCTTTGTATGAATTGGTTAATTATTAGGCCCCATTTGAATGTACCTTTCAATTTGGTCATCCTATATTATGAGTTTAAATACAGACACGCTATAGAGAAAGTTCAATATCAAATAATAAAACTCATCCTTCATTACGTAGTAAACCATATGAAGACAATTTCAAGGAGCTAAATTTGTAACACTCGCAATAAGACATTTGAGAGGAGAGTTAGTTCATGTATTAAAAAATTAAACTGATTTCAAAACGTGCGTTAAGAGCAATTCCATTACCTAAACTATAAGAATTTTACAAGAAATAACGATCTTTAAGCTAAGAGTAAAAGGTTTCAAAAGAATTTTGCAAAACAAATGTTTCTCTTATAAAATCATCAAAAAGTGGAACAGTCTCTCAGAGGCCGTCGGAATAAATACTTCATAATTATGCTTAATAATAGGTTATAAAGGTATTTTAAAATCATGAACTTCCATTTTTCAATTCTTCGGTTGTACTTTATTAAAAGGTTAGGGAGTAGTCCTATATTTCTTTTATAGTAACTGTAATGGGAGCTCTGGCCGGTTCTGAGTTCAAAGCATCAGTTCTCAAATGGGAACTGTCGGGATTCAAAACTTCCCCGAGTAGTTAAGCAGATTATAGGAAAGATAGGCTACTTTGTTCGGTATTTTTTTTCTTTGAGACGGATACAGTGATATCTTTTTTGTAATAAATGTAGTAGGAGGAAATATAATAAAGTTTATTTTAGATATTCAACCTAACAGCACTGTGGTATTTGGTCTTCACCGATGAAAGGATGCCTCTTTTTGATGAACAAAGAAAAATCTTTTAAAAATGCCTGGTGCAATTTTTATTTACCGTGCAAATCATATATATGTAGTATAGTGTCATGCTATTCTTCGTTTTATATTTCTCACTAGGAGTGACTGGGAACACGAGATAAGCGTACGCATGATGGGAAGGCAGTCCAGTGGTGTAGTGCTGTGGGAACGCGTGGGAACGGCGTTCCCTTACTTTTTTTGGTAGACGGAACGGCGTTCCCTCACTATTTCAAATAAATCTGAACTTACAAATCTCTAACGTCATGAAATTTTAATTCCCACCCCTAGAAGAAATATGAGAAAGAATCATTAACTGTTTCATTTCTTTTAGCTTCGACTGAGGCAATGCTAGCCTATAAAGATCTGGTGAAACAGTCACCACGGCGTACCAGTTGTTAACTTTTTTTTAGTTAATCATTCCAGTTGTTAGCTATTTTTATTGATCGTACTGGATGTCGTATATCTAATGACACTGGAAATACTGCATCTTCAACCTTGGAATATATCCTAATATCCAGTGCATATGACCTCAAAATATCCCTGAAATTGGTCAGATTTCAAAAGATTTCCCGGGGGGCTTACAGTGCCCCCGGACCCCCAGCTGTATGGGCTCGCCGCGCTCGCCATTGTCCCCCCCGCATCTGAGTAACACTTTCAAAATGCGTTCCCTCACTTCTTTATTTAGCACTACACCACTGGAAGGCACTCTATAGCTATTCTTTACACTACAAAATCCAGAGAGAAACGCCATAATTTGACGCTTGGAAATGAAAGTAATTCAAGTACATTTTTTTTACCGATTTTTGCCTTTTGCCAAAAAGTTACTCAAGTACTGTACAGTACTTGAATTCGCACTCTGAACGTTGAGTGCGTGCTCGCGAAGTAACACAAATGACTCAAATTTCACCTTATGGGAATAAGAAAACCGTGATCAGGGGTGACTCAAGTACTTGAATCACTTTTTGAGTTTTGGTGTTTTAAATGCACTTGAATCATTTTCACTTCCAAGCGTCCAATTATTCAAAAGAAAATGAGAACTGGATTAAAAGTTCGCTGTCATATGTTCTTTCGTAAATATCTGAAGCATTGCATTCATCTAAAGCAGGGGTGGGGAACCTGCCCCCAGCGGCCTGGTTTTTAATTTCCCGCAGGCAGTTTGTCGAAAGGTAATTTTAACGTATACTGATACAAATTCTTTACAGTCTAAAAATGCTAAATTTCATTTAGTTGTTGGTGACTTGTTTGTAGCATTCTACAAAAATTATTTTTACTTAACACATATGAAATCCAACTCGTTAGTTGGTAGGATTAAGATTGCTGCATCTTGAAGTGAGGTTCATATGATAACATAAAAAGGCGCATACTATCACAGTAACACGAAGGGATGTAAACAGAAGAAGAAAAAGAAGAAGAAATTGAATAATGAGAGATAGAAATATAAAATCCCATATCAAGGTGCTTCCGACATGACTCCCGTGATTAGATCGTGATTAAGACTTTACCCCTTCTACATAATTTAGTGGAACGTTCCCTCTGCAGTATAGTGAGAGCGTTGCTGAAATGGAGGTTCAACCAAACTTTACGGTTAAACTCTGATAAAACAAACAAACAAATAATGTACATAAAACGGTGAATGTGTGAATGTGGTCTAAGAAGATTCTGAATAAGATGAACACAGCTAAAACAATTTAGTGAATGGCTGCTACAGCATATTATTCGTGTACAGTAAAGTTTGTGTGTGTGTGTGTGTGTGTGAGTAAATACGTCGAAAATGTACTCGGCGTTACCGTTACATCGTTACTTTTGAAAATCCTTAGAGCGTTACCGTTACTCGATACATGTAACGACGTTACAAGTAACTAGTTACATCTGATATTTGTTTATGTGCCTTCACACGTATTTTGAAACTACAGATAAACTTACAAATGGCAGCCATACCACATAAATTCTAATAACTACTATTATTGACTATATAAATGTTGTTCTCTTAAGAACAATATATTGCACAATAATTTGCACCCCAATGATTTTTGGGAAAGATGAAGAGACTAGAAAATATAAATTTAGTTGTTGCCACTAACACGGAATAGTGAATTGCATTTAATAGTCCTCATGAATGGAATGGCAATGTTATCAAATTCAAATTCGAGTATCGAGTAACGAGTAACGAAAAAATCCGTTACATTGATAAAAAATTTGCAAAGCGTTACCGTTACATTGATACATTTCAAAATCTTTCAGGCGTTACCGTTACTCGTTACTTTTGTAACGTTCGTTACGTAACGTCGTTACATGTAACGCGTTACTGCCCAGTGTGTGTGTGTGTGTGTGTGTATGTGTGTGTGTGTGTGTGTCTGTGTAGGCATCTAGGTCTAAGTGAGGTCGAGTGTGTGACAATTTAAAGAGGCAACGTGTAATTTTTTTTGTGAGGTAACATTTTTTGTACCTCGGAACATTAAAGAATCTATAAAAAAATCTAGAAGCAGTTTTACTGTCGGAAAAAAGATAGGTTAGGTTAGGTTACGCTAAGTTAGGTTAATTACGATTTAGTTAGTTTAGATTCTATTAGCGAGTATTTCACTATTAAATGATTTAACAGAAAACATCCTTCTAGTCCTCAATTCCGTCCGGCACTCTGATCACGCCCTTCTCGGTTTGAAGGCGCTAAAGTCAGGTTAGGTTAAATTAGGTTTAGTTAATTAGGTTTTTTAGATATATAGATTTCAAAAAGTCGGTACCTCGTTTATGTGACACGCGCACACGTGTGTGTGGGGTGGGGACAGACAGACAGACAGGGCCTTACTGTGAAAAAAATATTGAAAAATCACCCAAGATTTCTAGAATAGATTATTTTGAGTGTTCACTTGCATTGGAACAAATCCAACTGTCTTTGGTATACTCGCGGTTAAGTAGGTTGTACAGGTGAGAAAAAAAACTATTTAGAAAATATCCCTATACCATAAGCTGTATCCTTTCCGAGATGGTTTGTGTCCTTAATATAATTTAGATTTTAATCTAAAGATAATTGACAATTTGCTTTAATTTTATTTTATTATATAGCCTAAAGCCCATATCACACGACCATTTGCTGACATTTTTCACCACTGAATCATGCATCGCTTAAAACCGAGTGTAGCCGTTTAGATATTTGTCGCTTAATAGCGATTAATACAGTATATATTCGCACAATACATTTTAATAACCCGATTGTTGAGGATTAATTTGTATAAAACGGCTCGAATCAGTTTTAAGCGAGAAGCGATTCAGCGCTGAATAACGGCCGTCTGACATGGTTCATTTTTTCTTTATAGATTGACGAAAGATTTTTTTCACATTTAAGTTCCAGGATTTCATGTTATTACGTCATTATGATAAGGTGCACCAGGTGATCGGACTGTGACGTCATTCTTGCATTACACTATTCCTTTCACGAAGTGCAGTGTATTAAATCAGGAAATGTTGCATTTGTTTTATTTCAATTACTCAAATCCTGGAATTCTACATATTTTTTTTTATTATAAATCTTATATGATATTCGTAAGAAATTGATTTCCCTTGTTATGATTACTTTTGTCTTAACCTTTGAAGTTCACTAATCAAACACATTTTCTTTTGCTTATTATTATTATTATTATTATTATTATTATTAGTTTGGCTCTTTTCCGTTCTACCTCAGCAACAAAAAATGAAATTATATATTATTTTCTACTGTAGTTTTACTTGCTGAATTCAATAATATACTGTATATCTTATTTTGGAGAAATTAATAACAAAAGAGTTATAGTCCGTTTATTTTATTTAAAAGTAGAGATTGCATTTAAGATTTCAATAAAAATGTCCTTTCCTTTTTGTCTTATCCACAGAAATTCACATAAATAAGAATCTATCATATTTCTAGATGTTCCCCGATGTCTCTTGTTCCTTTGTTTAGCTAAATTCCATAAGCTTCGATGCGCTGGGTATGGGCACCAGTTAATGGATTTATGAAATTTTCGCTGTGATTCACCGTTAAATGTGTATAATTGTAACCTTCCAAATTTTCCAAATTACTATAGGCTTTCCACATATCGGATATGATGGTGGTGCCTGGCTTTATATTGAGTTTTATACGGGGCTCCAATAAACCTTAGCCCCCCCCGCCCATGACCTAAACCATTAGAAGTACAGTAAAACTAAACATACCTTACAAAAGAGAATTTAATCCTGCATTTAATGAGAAACAATTAAAACTTTGTGTTCCTGCCATTGGCTTCCAAGACAGCCTGAATTCGCTTTGGGTAGCTTGCCAAAAGTGACGTGAATAGATCTTGATCGTTACGCAAATTTGCTAAAACAGTTTCAATGTGTTGCGTCATTGTATCCTTCGAAAATAGATTTGCTGCAGGTTCTTGAAACAAGAGACATTCAACCTTGTCCTTTATAACTGATCCAATGTGTTCACAGACGTTCAGGTCAGGAGAATTTCCTGGCCATTCTTCATTTCCAAAGAAATCGATCTCATGGTTTCGCAACAACTGTTGAGTGGCTAATGCCTTAAAGCAGGGGGCCTTATCGTGCAGAAGTGTGACCTGATCGACATCCATAACATTGTTTGGGTTTCTTAGAAAAGAAATGACATGCTGGGATAGAATAATATCACGAAAATACTGTTCATCCCAACTCTGACCATTTGGCTTCAGCACCCACATGAGCTTCTTTGCAGTGAACAAAACAAACACACCAACACAGTCTTGACTTTTTAATAATTCGCGATAATGTTCATTGTCATCGATTTCAGCTGGTGGTGTGGCCCACACTCGATCATTTTGGTAGTTAGGCCGACGTGTTACGTAAACAAAAAATTCATCGGAGACAGCTAAATGCATGAAATCATCCACATCCCAATCTTCAAGATAATGGGCAAACCACATTCTGTCATCGATGTTAAGTTGAGTTTTTCTTGGCTTTGGAAGTTCATGCCAAGGCTTTAAACCTTGCCTATGACGGTACAGTCGAATGATCTTACCATTAACGATCTTTCCTCTCAACACTTCGATCTCTCTAGAAAGTTTAGCACAGCTGTTTTTCCGTTTACGCGTACCGCTTTCAATGATGTCCTTTGTTTCCTGAGAGAGTGGCAAATTTGGGCGCCCAGATTTGGTTGTATCCATTTCACATTCATCCAAAGTTTTATTCCAGTTTCTTTTGACGAAGTCCTCACTTCTTCGCAACTTTTTGGCAACCCATGAACGTGTTATAAAGGTGGCTTCAGCATCACGAGCTTCCCGAAATGTTATTGCTCGTATGCGATCTATCACACGTTGCCTCTCCGAATCACCAATTAATTGAGAAGCCATTATATTATCACTTTATCAGCTAGAGTAATTTTAATACCTGCAATAAATAAAGAATTTTATATATTTTTATAATCAAAACTATTTCGATATAAGTAAATATGTAAGCTGCAAATGGGGGGGGCTAAGGTTTTTTGGAATCCCTTACAGTTTTCTAATGTTGCTCGATCTCTTTTTGGTACCGCATACAAGAAACATTCCTCCGTCTCTCGGCAAATGCCACCAAAAACCCATTGTTCTTGTAGCATACGACCGCGGTTGTACTTTCTCTTCGAATAGAGAGTTTTATCTATTTCCACTGTCATATTCGGGCCACCTATGACTGCAGGATTCTTCAGTAGTGAATCAGCACAAACCTCTAACATAAAATTAGTTAAAGTAGGTTGTTAAGTTAGGTTAGGTTAGGTTAGGTAGGTTAGGTTAGGTTAGGTAGTGTGTTAATTTCCTTTTAACTTACCTCTCGCAGGTAATTATTATAATCAACTATAGTGTTGTGATTCATCTGAAGTTCCTTTTCACAGAAATGGATAGAGGTATATTCCATAGCCCATGAATAAATAAATAGAACTATTTTCTTGAGTGGCAGTTGACTTCCTTCCAGCCATGTATCTTTTCGTACACCAATTTCTATTCTGCATTTACTTTTGTTGCATATCCACCTACTTCTCTCATTGTTGATATTAAATATCATTTGATGTTTTCTCCTGCATAATTTTTTGGACGGAATTATTTCATAGTGTTGAAAGAAATTAATTACTTCTTTTTCACACGTTATTTCCTTAACTATGTTTATGAAATTCCATTCATCATCCATAACAATATCTACAAAAGAGAGAAAAAAATTAATAATTATAACCATAACTAATTAAAGCACGAATACTTTCTCCAAAATAAAATATATATTATTGAATTCAGCAAGTAAAACTACACTAGAATTGTTGCTGGGGTAGAACTGAAAAGATCCATTAGTTTAATGTAAATCCTGTCTTAAATTTTAACTTTTTCCCATTGCAGTTCTTTTCCCTCGTTCTGTTCCTGCTTTGTGGACAAATAGCCATCTGTATCTGGTCCTACCTCAACTTCAAAACTGTCGAAGGAGATTTACGAAGTGCTTTCAAAGAAACTCTGAACGAGTACAATACAGATGATGCGATCAAAAAGGTCATCGACACCATGCAGTTAAAGGTTGTTATTCCTACAATTGTTTTAAAAGTTTGACGGTTGGTAAAGTTACTAAATTTGAAGTTGGTTTGGCAAAAAGTTTTATGCTCTTTATCACTCGTTTACGTAAGTTATTTCTAATGTATTTTTAAGAATTTTTTTTAGCTGTGTCTTAAAATATGGTCACAAGGGTGTTTCAAACATGACTCACTCTCATATCAGAACTTGTACTGTCCATATTCCCATTACCCCTAGTATTAGTAAACACAAAAAAAACAAAAAAAAACTGAGCTCTTAATATGAAGGGGAAGGGGTGGTTCAAGAGTAAGAAGTGTTATTATGATTACTAATGAGTGTCAGCTCTGAAGTCGATGTTGTGCTTACTCATTAATGAATGATCACAGTCTGAAAAATGCAAAATAAATACGCTAATTAATAATCAGTCAATCAAATCAATCATTTAAAAGAAATACGCTAAATAATATCAAAATATACAAAATTAGCCTTTGAATACCCCCCCCCCCCCCAATGAACCACCCCTTCCCCTTATACTAAGAGCTCAATTTTTGGGGGGTGTTTATTGATACTAGTGGTGATGGAAATATGGACAGTGCAAGTTCTGATATGAGAGTGAGTCATTTTTGAAACACTCTAATGGTCACTCATCTAAACTATTTGTTTTCAAAATGTGAGTAGCAAATTTCTGGGCAAAAATGAGGAAAATGACATAGAAGAACGAGAAATGGATAGTGGGGTTGGGAAAGGGGAGTTGAGCGCAAGAAGATAAGACGGTTTACAACCACTCAACGTCATTCCGTGCCCAAGAATGGGAAAGTGAGAAAGGGAGAATTAGTTACGATTGGTTAGGTTACGTTATGATTGGTTAATGGTTATGATTGGTTAAAATAGGTTAGGAAATATTAAGCATTCCCACTCGGCGCCGTTTCCAGCGAGTGGGAATGATAATATTTTGTAATGCACATAACAGATATATTTTTTTAACACACACAAAACACACATGCGGAAGCCATTCGGCTTATTAATGTGATATTAAAGACTATAACTTAAATATGTACACATACAGTGTACATACAGTGTACACATACACTAGATGTGTAGCCTACACTAGTAGGCTACACAGTTGTAATGCACTTAATAAACATCTACACAGTTACTGTAATGCACTTAATAAACAGCTACACAGTTGTAATGCACTTAGTAAACAGCTAAACTGTACAGCTTACTGTACTGTAGATAGAGTGTAGATTTGTAATGAATATTACATAGGACACTTCCTGACTTTTTGTTTGGAAAACTGCGTGATTGTGTCCTCGAAACTCACCGACTGCAACACCTCATGTTCTATACTCAACAGCGCCAGGGACGAAAGGCGCTCCTGGCTCATTGTGGAGTGAAGGTAATTTTTGATCAGTTTGAGTTTCGAGAATGAACGTTCACCAGAACAGTTCGTGACAAACATACACGGGTATATTCTCATTGCTATTTCCATGTTTGGGAATGTTCCTTTCAGTTCGCTTGTGTTCATATGCCGATAAAATCTGTTGCACATGTCTTCACGTTCAGTCTGGGATTCTGTTTCACTTTCGGTGAGTTTCATTAGGGCAGCGAACTGCACAACTTCTTTTACCAGCTCTTTCTCCAGATCAGCCGGGTAGCATTATACTAGATGTTCAGCTGACCGTCGAAGACTGTCGATGCCCAGGACTATAAAGAAATACAAAAATCCAAATGTTTTCTGCAGGACAGCGTACGCTTCTAGACGAGTGTTCAGAGTGGGACACAGTTTATCAATTAGCGGTGGAAATGCAGTGGTCCGAAATGAATCTCTTGATGCCAGGTTCGTATCTTCGGCAGTTCTGATTTCGTCATGATGGCGCTTTCTCTTCTTTGTGCGTTGAGTCGATTCCTTGTATACTCGATGACCACACTTTCCGATGCCCTGGTCCTCGAATTCGTCAAATCTTGATCTGAGATCTTCAACAAATTGCAGTAGTGATTTCAGCAAGAGGGTGGCTGAGTCTAACGACATTCATTGTTTTTGCAGAGTTGCATTCGTTTTTTGAAATCGTTCGAGAATAGTGTTCTATAAAACCAATAAAATGGCTGTTTCGAGTTGTTGAAGCTGTTTAGACAATCCCTTGGCTTCGATCCTGGCTTCCGCAGTTTGGCTGGTATCTGCTGCTAGCTCATCCAGTACCACGATATTTTCGGCGTAGCCTTCGGTTAAAGATTGGACGGCATCTGATCTAGCTGACCAGCGGGTATCGGAGAGACCTTTGTCGACCTTTATACGGGAACTACTATCGAGAACCTCTACATGTCGACGCCATCGGTATGTGTATGTCAAGGAGACGAGAAACGTGTAGACATTCTGAATGAGCATAACCAATTCAACGGCTGATGTGCAACTGTCCACTGCTGATTTACCCACAAGATTTAGTGAGTGGCACATGCATGGCACAAACTCAGCATACGGAGATTTTGACTTGATGTGGCTCTTTACGCCGTTGTATTTCCCTGCCATATTGCTTGCGCTATCATAAGACTGTCCTCTGCAGTCTCCAATTCGAATGCCATGCGTCTCCAGAAAGTTGAGGACCACGTCGGCGATTCCTTTCTCTGTATGTGTGTTCATAGGTATGAACTGTAGAAATCGTTCGACAGACCCAGACTCAACCACATATCGGACGGTGAAGCACAGTTGATTGGTGTGGGAAACATCAGGCGTAGAGTCGACGGATAGAGAGTAGTATTTTGACTGCTGGATTTCTCGGATAATCATCTGAAGTACTTTATCGGCCATCAACAGTATGAGTTTCTCGCAAATGAAATGAGAGAGATACGAGGTGTGTCCGCTACCTTTGTTGGCATGCTTGCTTATATGCGCAACTAGAAAACTGTCATATTTACTTAAAAGTTCCAAAATTCCGTAATAGTTGCCGTTGTTTGGTGAACCGAAACGGGAGTCGTGTCCACGAATTGCTAGTCCTCGTGACGTGATATACTTGATAACGTCGACACAGCGCCGCAAAACTTCCTGCCAGTAGTTGCACTCCTTTTCAAGCTGGTTCACCAGTTTCGAATCAACACGGCCGGAGACAGACTTTCTAACCAACAAATATCTCATCAACTCCATATGTTGCTCACATTTTCCGTGTGCTTCGACCGATTGTCTACCATGCTTCCAGTCGTTGAACCCGATTGTGAACTTACTCTCCGCCCTCGACATTAATTTACAGACAAAACAGTAAACACAGTCTGTGGACTTAGAATAGCACAGCCATGACACCTCAATCCTCTCATTCGTCAGGCTATGTTTCTTAACAAATAATGTCTTCGTACATCGGCGTGTTGTACCACTTTCAGTAGTTGAAGAGTTACTGAAGTCGCTGTCATAATTTCGGCAATCTGATGTTCCCCGCTCTATCCAGAACTCTCTAAAGTCATCGGTCAGCACTTGTGGCCACAAACCAATGTCATTAATTGCATGTCCTGAAGCTGGTGGGCCTGCTGAACGCACTGACGTAGACGGGTCTTCTGAAGACGCAGCTGCTGATGTAGCGGAGGCAACTGGTGGGCCTGCTGAAGGGGTTGACGTAGACGAGTCTCCTGAAAATGCAGCTGCTGAAGTAGTGGAGGCAGCTGCTGGGCTTGCTGAACGCACTGACGTAGACGCGTCTTCTGAAAACGCAGCTGTTGAAGTAGCGGAGGCAGCTTGTGGGCCTGCTGAAGGAGCTGACTTAGTTGCTGATGATTTAATCCAATTAGTCAGTTTCGGCACCGTCGCAAGAAACTCTTCTCTGCGCTTCTTATCCTTACGCTTTTCACTACCGAGTTTATATTTCCTCCTTCGATCCCGGTCAAGGCTCGTTTCCATGTTGTACGTATTACAACGCCAACAATAAGAACATAAATCATAAATCTGCAACAGAAACAACAAGAAGTAAGTTAGTAACAACGTTAGAAATGAGTAACACTAACAAGAACAACAAATTAAACACCATCAAAGCGGATATTAAAATGTCTGATGCCATGCCGCCTGCCGGAAAAAGTAAAACTCGTCGCAGATGGCAAATACGTGACGTTTAATTTTTTTCAATTGAAATTTGCGGGGCCCATCGGGCGCGGGGCCTTGGACATTTGCCCGGTGCGCCACCTCCTAAATGCAGCCCTGTGTTTCTCAAATCAAGAAACGCTTTTCTCAAACGTTGATTCTTCCACTTTTGTACATTCTCACTTGTGGACCGCGAATAATATAATAATAATAATAATAATAATAATAATAATTCAGAAAGAACACATTACATAAAGTATACATTACATCCATATAGATTTACACAATGTTGGCATTAACGTTTAATTTTATATTTTTAGTAGCAAGTAGTTTAATTACAGTATTCTTATGTGAATATGCCGTTGGGAAGCATGGCAGCTTTTCAGGCATAAATCTTTGAGATTCATTTCTATTTTTACGAAGGAAAATAAGCAGAGCTGGGCACTTGCGGCATATTTTGCGGTACTGCGGTACTGCGGTACTACCAAACTACCAAACCGGTACCAAACCGGTACGCGGAAATTTGAATGCGGTAGCGGTACTGCGGTACTTTCAGCGATCCTTTGCGGTACTGCGTTATGCGGTACCGGTTTGGTAGTTTGGTAGTACCGCAGTACCGCAGTACCGCAAAATATGCCGCAAGTGCCCAGCTCTGAAAATAAGAAATATAAATAGAATTAGTGGAAAATAAAATAAAGTTGCATTTAGTTAACTCTGTCATTACAAATGAAAATTAAAATAATAGAAGAAGAAGAGGTAAACAATATGGTATGATAATAAAAAAGAAAAATGGTAAACAGAACATGTTGAAATACCGATAATAATTAATTTCTATTATTACAAATTAGAAATGATGATACAGTCTTAGAGTTACAAAAATACAGATAAATGAGGTATATTATAGCTATGGCGTAATGTAATGGAAACTTTTAACATATGATTTATATAGCTTGCGTTTGCACCCAATCTTAAGATTGTGAATTTTGCATATACTGTATAATAGGTGAGTTTTATTGTTTAGTAATATTTACAAGTTGCAATATATATGTATATATACACACGTACATTAATATGAGTTAATAAAGTGTTTCTTTAGTGAGTTGCGAAACGAAATTAACGATGTGCTTGTCTGATATTTATAGGTTCCATATATCTGCTCCTTTGTAGGAGAGAGCATTTCCTGCAATTTGCATGGAATAATTTGGTTTATGTATGAAATCAGTGGGAAGCCTTTTATTATGATTATGGTTGGTCTGATGGAAGGTAATCGCCCTGTGAATGGGCGAAGTATAGTTTCTATTATTAGCAACTTTATACGTACTGATACCGACAGTAAGTTTATACAGGTCATATAGTTTCAGAATATTTAAATTTCTGAACACTGGACAATGGCAATGGGAATGACACTGAGTGGAAAGTAATCGTTAAATTAACTGGAAGGTAGTCACAATTTCAGTTTGAAAATTTTTTACAATAACTTCAACAAAATGTTAACATTTTATTTGGACAGGGTTTTAATGGATTCTTCTACGCAAAAACATTAAGAAAAATTTAAATTAGAAGGTTTAAGTTTAGGGCAGCCCACATGGTTAACTTCAGTAAAATTGTTTTTCTTCAACTTGGTCCACCAGTGTCTTGGAGTCGATCTCTAAATGTATAATTTTGGGAGAAATTCTTTCAGCTTGAATGTTGCGGTTCTTCTGGACCTCAAGATTGGCAACAATTGGATGCCAAACAGAACTTCTCGATCTCGGCGAACGAAATTCCGACCAGTTGTTACAATTCAGCATCTGAGATTTACCCAAAGGTAAATACATCATGTTCTTTCATTTCCATTAAGTCATTTCCTCATTTGAAAAACAACGTCTTTATTACAATGTCTGTTACTTAATTTATGCCATCACAAAGTGTGTATATGGTGGTACACCATGAAAGATGAGGGCAGCAGGAAAACTTTGCACATCCATCTTGAATGGACGTACATTTACGAGAGCAAGCCTATGTCTAGTTATAAAAAAAGTGTATGGTGGAAATCATACTTGTCTATATACAATTTGGTTTTATAATTAAATTTAATAGTTGTACTGAGATAAAAACTGTTTAAAAATGGTCATTTCACGTTTAATCAATTCATTGTGGTTTCATCCATTATTTCATTATATTCTAATTAAATTAAATATCGTTGAAATTGTAAAGGTAAATTTTTATGCCTAGTAAACTCAGTAGTGTTATATGAAGACTGACATAAAACATGGGGGGGGTTCGTTCTCGCGTCGCAAGACAGCGTTTTATTTCAGTCATCGTATAAAATCAACCTACATACGGTTATTGTATTTTTCTATGATCCAATATATTATATATTTCACTTCCCTAAAAACAGTAGAATCCCGCAATCAAAATAAACCTATAGTTAAATTCTTTACAGTACACTGTTAATCTATATATGCGTGATTATATCTATGTTCATATACTGTTTGTTCATCTAATTTATAAAAAGAAAAGGAACAGAAAGGAATAACTTAGTGGACTATAATATTTTTCCTGCAAGTTTGGCGGTGTAAGGTACAGGGTGTTCGGAAAGTCACTGTGCACTTATATTTATTTAATAGCATACAATAGTATAACATTGCATATATGATAGAGGTTATGGGACCATCAGAACTTATAAAAGGTGTTGAAAGTGATGTCCTTTAACAGCAATACATGCCTGGACTCGTCTTATTTTATTTTGAAACACCTTTGTTAGTTCTTCATTAATTAACATTAATTATATAAGTGCACAGTGACTTTCCGAACACCCTGTATAATTAAAAATTTACAGGGAAATCCCTTCTGTATAACATTCCTGTATATTCTTATACACCCGTAGTCGCACATACCAGAAAAATAACACAAACTTATTTATTCCATCACAGGGATGTTCAGACAAGATCATTGACTTCATCAAAGAGAACAAAATGCTTTTCCTCATCATTGCTATTGGCATTTCGAGCGTGGAAATCTTCGCCCTAATTTTCACCTTCATTCTGTGCGTCGCTTTTAGGAAAATCGATCAATATTATTAACTTTTTTTCTAAATTTACAGTAAATTAGTTCAAAGAGTGAGTGTAAACGGCAACAGAAGAGAGAGAGAGAGAGAGAGAGAGAGAGAGAGAGAGAGAGAGAGAGAGAACGGCAGAACGAGATATGTATGTATATACACATATGTTTATCTATATTTCGCTTTTGTTTACCAGTCCGACACCTTCAAACTGTGGCCAAAAATCTTTAAGTGCCAAACCAAATGTCTCATAACATGGCACCCGCTTTCCCGCAAACGAATAGACTGTAAATAGATGTTTCAAATAACCAACCAACCAAAAGTTAACTTTGATTTTAAGCGAAAATTTATTTGAAGGACATAAAAATTTATTACTTCGTTAAATTCTATTTTGTTTTAGGATAAATTTTCATATCCGTAAAAGCATAGAACAGAATTGATTAAGCCATTATATTAAATCACCGAAACAAATATTTACAGTATGTTTTAATTTTATGTTCATACCTATTACCTGAATTTCTATATGAACATACGCTTGTATATTTAAAATGTATATTAATCTACTTAGTACCTAACCTACCTATATCTACACATACATAAAACATAATCTCGTAGCAGTTCTGCGCGTTGGTCTTTCTTCACACGAAAGTCAAGCTGGTGGCCCCACCTCTAAGCCTGGCTTGGTGGAGGAGGAGCGATCTCCATCGCATATAGCCAGGCACACCCGGCTCATCTGGCACCGTCTTGAGCCAGGCGTCTAGTCTTTTGAAGAATTCTACGTTGATGACACCAACAATGCTTCTGATCTCTTTCGAACGCTGGTTCAATAATGAATAGTCTTGACAACCAAGCTATTTTCCTTTAGTATTGATGGTCTTCCTATACCGACACCCACCCACATATATATATATATATATATATATATCACTTCTTATGTTTCACAAATTTTGAATTAAAACTATATATAGTGTTTAAGCCATGTTTATAATACAATTTAACATTTAAAAATTGCGAATAGAATGTACAGTTGCGTTTTTGTAATAATAATAATAATAAAAATAATAATAATAATAATAATAAATAAATAAATAAATAACACTTACTGAACCCAAATATTTGCCGATAACAATAATGATTTTTCTCGCAGAATTGATGACGTCATAACGAAAGTTTTAAAAAGAAAAGTTTAAAAAACTATCGTAGAAATTTCAAGTTTGTGTTGCAAATATTTTTTACTGATACAAATATTGATAATTTGTAAACATTTCTTTGTAAGTTATGAATACAAAATTATATACAATGCAAATGTTTAGGAAAATTATATATATATATGCACTAAAATCACAAAATAACACGTGACCTTATTAATAAGCAAACAACCACAGGGAAAAGGAAACACAAAGTCCGAGCGCTTTCGTGATATATTCACATTATCAAGGAATATATCACGAAAGCGCTCGGACTTTGTGTTTCCTTTTCCCTGTGGTTGTTTGCATATATATATATAAGGTGAGTCAAAAGTTCAGAAACATAGAAAGGATAGGAAATTTTTATTGCAAAAAGATGTGTTACAAATAGTATATACTTAAGCATAAACCAACGATCTGATTTTGTATAATATACAATATAATATAATATAATATACAATATATAATATAATATACAATAATTTATATGGTATCTGATTCAAATATTATATAAATAATTAATTATAGATATCAAAACAAAGGTATACTATACTACTGGTGTATTGTATATTTATATAATTGACTTATTTTCCCTTATATATATATATATATATATATATATATATATATAATATATATTATATATATATATACACGTGTGTGTGTGTGTGTATATACTTAATTTGATTTTATATATATATATATAAAATTTAAACTAAAGATTAAAATAAATATTAATTATAAAATTGTGGCGTTTCTTTTGTGTAAGACCTTGTCTGTAGAAACTCAAACCTTTCTGGTACATTTCTTGCGAAGTTCGTTATCAATGGTTTTATACTGCGTAGGAGTTAATTCATGGTCATTATTTTCTAATACTTAAAAAAAAAAAAAAAATGACAAGTCGAACTAGTTTTAGATGGCGTGGTAACTTATCAGACCTCACTGGAACTTTGCAAACAGTTTTCATACGTGGGAAGATGTAGAATTTTCCCGATTATAAAATTCCATACGTGGGTTGCAGCCATGAGTCGACTCCAGTAGAAGGCGCAAACAGATGTTTATACGAGAACATACTTCGTATTTATGGAACTGTTTTATATCGTTCTCTACTAAAATTAGATTTGTATTTACGTCCCAATTATTTAAATGCGAGCAAAACTTCAACGTAAAGTGACTTTTTACAGTATTTAATTTCTTTGAATGAACAATGATATGACGGAAAGAGGACATGGTTTTGTTTGTGTTTCGACAAAGAGAGAAAGTGACGGGGAAATTGTAAGGTCAAATAAGTTTTCCCCTAAACTCCAATTACTTAAAAAACAAACCAGTTCTTCATTACATTATTTGCAGCTATTGAAGAATAAGGACCCCAGCCTTCTTTAGTTAGGCTTATAAGGCTAACTAACGAAAATATCACGACTTAACCTAACCAATCGTTAGGTTAACTGTACGCCCTTGACGATTGGTTAGGTTAGGTCATATTCTCGTTAGCCTTATAAAGCTAACTAAAGAAGGCTGGGGTCCCTATTCTTCAATAGCTCCCATTATTTTTTTATTATATATTTGGTACTTGTAGGTTATCTCCCGACCAACCAATTTTGACAGAATATTTTCGTTAAAACTAACGAAAATATCACGCCTTAACCTAACCAATTATCAAGGGCGTACAGTTGATCTATTAGTAAATAGTAAGTACTATTTCAGAAACAGACAATGTTATAATTAATAATAGATCAACTGTACGCCCTTCATAATTGGTTAAGTCGTGATATTTTCGTTAGTTTTAACGAAAATATTCTGTCAAAATTGGTGGGGAGGGGGGGGAAGATAATCGACACGTACCATATATTCTTAATAATAATAATCGGACCTTTTCCGTTCTATGGGCACCATTGAAATGAAAGAAATTAATATTTTTGAAACTTATTTTAACTTTTTATTAATAATCATTACATTTTGAATAGGAGAAATTTAATTTATTTAATTTATTTAATTTAACAGCTATGAATTTATTTAAAAATATTTGTTGTTTCTTCAAAAATTTGACGAATACAATAGTAGATTATAATAGTTACTTGAGAGAGGTGAGTGGCCATTACGTTACATTATCATTGGTCATACTAACCTAACCTAACCTTACCTAACTTAACATAGCCTAACCTATCCTAACCTGACAATTTAGTTTGGTTGGTGCCCATAGAATGGAAAAGCCCCTAATAATCAATGGAAAAAAAATGGATCACCTGAAGATCAGGGACCCCGGCCTTCTTTAGTTAGCTTTATAAGGCTAACTAACGAAAATATCACGACCTAACCTAACCTTACCTAACTTAACATAGCCTAACCTATCCTAACCTGACAATTTAGTTTGGTTGGTGCCCATAGAATGGAAAAGCCCCTAATAATCAATGGAAAAAAAATGGATCACCTGAAGATCAGGGACCCCGGCCTTCTTTAGTTAGCTTTATAAGGCTAACTAACGAAAATATCACGACCTAACCTAACCAATCGTTAGGTCAACTGTACGCCCTTGACGATTGGTTAGGTTAGGTCATAATATTTTCGTTAGTTAGCCTTATAAAGCTAACTAAAGAAGGCTGGGGTCCCTGATCTTCAGGTGATTAAAAAAAAAAAATATATATATATATATATATATATATAATTTTTTTTTTTTTTTTGCGCGACTTCCATATTTAGTGGTGCGCAATTTAGTTTTTATCGGAATGCTTTCTTTGAAAATGGGAAGGAAGGAAAGATAAAAAAATAGAAAAGAAATATTCCAAGAATGATTAAAAACGATAATGAATAAAAATTTATTTTGTGCAATTATTTAGAATTACTAAAATATTTTGTTTTCCATTAAATTTACATAAATTTTCATTTTCATTTTCAAATAATTATTAAATTGTAATATCTGAAGTATACATTCATACATCGAATTATATTAGGTTAAAGGAAAGGAAAACTTATATACTGCAAAATGGGTCAAACCTTCCTGTGTGTCAGTCACTGGCGTATGGGTCCCGTAACAATACAGTTTTATAATATATACTAATATAAGAAAAATTAAAAGACAGTGCACCATAAATGGGAATTTAATGTTAGATTTAATTCATTTTCGATATTTAAAGCATTTTTATGCAATAAATATATTTCTACCTATTAAACCAGAAAATATTTGTTGCCTTTGTTAACGAGAGATGGCGTTCAAGTAGCAATGTTTTTCTTTCCATCTGTGAGAGAGAAAGGAGCGAGGAGCACCTCGGGCCTAGGCTAGGCTAACTTTAGCAGGAGAAGGCAAAGGAGTAGGAAATAGAATATATATTGTTGTTGGATGCGGAGTCGGGTTAACTTATCTATGAAATTTATGTTTTGATTAACTTAAGTGTATTAATAATTTAGCTAAAATTTACCAATGTGTGAAATAAAAGATGAGTATTATCATGGATAATCGTTTAGAATCGGCTAATAATGATAAAGAGGAAGAAGTGAGAAAACTTCAAGAGCTTGTTAAGAAATTGGAGATTCAAAATGAAGAGCTCAGATCAGAAAGACACGCTTTATTATCGAAAACGAAAAAAGGAAATGATTCAATGGAAAAAAAATGAAGTAGAAAAGGCTGAAAGTGAAACTAATCAATCTATAAATTCACCTGAAAAAGAGAAAAGGAAATCGCAAGATACTGTGCCATTAGAATTAGGGCTAAGACTAAGTTTAACCTCAGAGGAAAATTACTCGTCCGATGATGAGACCTGGTATGTATTTTATTAAGTACATACCCCCTTGGCGTTGGGGGGGGGTCTGCTTTTAGTCCTTAGTCTCATTCTGGACAAGTTTTCTCGACCGTTCAAGCTTATAGTAACAGAGTATCTTAAGCTACTCTCTATTACTGTAGGCTTGAACCAGCTGGCTTAATTGAGTCAGACTAAGCTAGTAAGCTAAGATAGAAAAATGGAAGTTGAAAGTTTAAATATGGTACGAGTAGAGCTTAAATTAATTTAGTCATATTTGAGGAAATTTCATTTAATTTAGGATGAGAGGAAGCCCTAAATGGGGCATTCCAGGACAAATCACCCAAAACTTAAAAAATTTGTCACCACTGCGACCTGGATTTTAATGAAAATTGACATATGGGGTTCTTCCAGGTGCTGATTTCACTGGTTCAAATAAAAACAGTTCTATGACCCATAGTTTTTTGAGATATGGGGCCTCACTTTACCACCTAACTTTAATGGGCAATAACTCCCAAATATCTTGTTGTAGACCTATAAAACTGTATATTTTTAAAATCGGCATGAAGAGATCTATTAAATGATACCACATTCAAATGTGTAGAACAATAATGAAAATTCCCTTCTTTTTTTATTTTTGTTTGACCCTCACCCCCCCCTAGACTGAAATCCAAAAAATTTTTCATTTATTAAATTTCCATTAATTGTTAAAAGATACAGACAATAAAAAACGTGGGTATCAAGTTGCAAGATATTTTAAAAATTATTGAAAAATATGTACATTGACATTTGTACATTGTACATTGAAATTTTGACATTTTTACGCAGACTAAAATAGAGAACTACAAATGATATATTTACATCCTATGTATAACTCATATTCACGCAGTCTCTCAAATGTTTGTTAATTATGTTTATTTTTATTATAGATGTGCTTATTTTGAGTCAAATCATATCTTATTTTTGAGATTTACAATTGTGTATTTTTAGTAATGAAAAATGGTTAGATACTGTGATGATCCTTTACAAAAACATAAGAAAAAGATACACAAGGATATAAGAACCATCAGCCAATCACTTTATGAGT
Organism: Bathynomus jamesi; assembly: GCA_023014485.1. Classification (NCBI taxonomy): domain Eukaryota; kingdom Metazoa; phylum Arthropoda; class Malacostraca; order Isopoda; family Cirolanidae; genus Bathynomus; species Bathynomus jamesi. The sequence goes on along the minus strand of JAJOZX010001677.1, from coordinate 259,838 downwards.
GATGTAAATGGAAACTACAAAGGAATACTTTACTATGCAGTAACTGTAGAAAATTATTGACCCAGAGACCTGAGTTGCTATCAACATCACAAAGTGAAGTCTGATCACAATCAGTCTTCTGAGAATGTTATTTCAGAAAGCAATGAATATGATCAAAGTATATCAAGTAATGCCAAAGAAGAGGTTTCTCAAGTTCTAGAAAGTCTTGCTGTGACTCTAGTGAAGAAGCGTAAGTATTTAATGATAGGTACTTTTTATATTTAACTTTTTTATTTATATTATTTATTTATAATGCATTTACTTTCAAGACAGTTTTTCAGCAGTTGCTGAAAAACTTAATGAAATTAATATGTTGATATATTAAATTTATTAAACTTATTGAACTTATGAAATTAATATGTTGACATATTAATTATTATTATCCATATATATCAAATGGAGTCAAATATTTATTAATTAAAAAATTTCAGATGGTTTGGGTTCCTCAAGAAAAGAAGCAAAAGCTATTCAAACAATAGAAAAAGCACGTCATTCTTTAAAATGAAAGCTAGAAACAAGTTTAGAAATTGAGATCCCAAGCCTATCAAAAGCTACAAAGTTGGATCATGAAACTCAAAGGTATGAATTTTAAAATGATACGCTATTATTAAGTAGGAATATACTTAAACTAAAACTGAAGCATAAAAGAGTCATTCCAGCTCAAGTGGTACAGATTTCAGAAAGTTGGTCGGGTGACCATCTCCAATTTTCTTCAAATTTTCAGGGTTGATTCATACACCATTCAATAGCTTAAATCTAAAATTTTAGCTTCCTCAGTCAAAAACTTTTAATTTTATGGTCGCTTAAATGGCCCCCACCTTCGACAAAAAATGCCCATGTTGGGCTTGATCGGCCAATGCCTTCATTTTGAGAGGCCTTGAAAAGTGTCTTCTAATAGGAGTAGAAGCTTCAAATTTGTCATGCCAATACAACTTCTGGTGGGCTTTTCAATTTTGTAAGCAAAAAGGCTGTGGAACAAATAGTTTCTGAATTACAAGGGCTTAAACATGGCTCCATTTTGAAGCTTGCATCAATTCCTCCCACTTTTACGATACCATTTTCAAAAGTTTTAGTTCTACATCAATCACAGCTGTTTTAATACTCCTAATAGTCTCTATGGGTTATAAATTTATGAGTGAAATAAAAAAATAACCAAAAAAGGATTTATTTCTATTTTTAAAAATTTCCAAAAGTTTATATTTTCACAAAATTTGCAAAATTAATATCAACTTTAGGGCTTAATATAAAGGTGTCTGAAATTAGTCAGGGAGTTGATACTTCTAGTAAAGAAAGATACATATGTGTACAAAAACATATATTAAGGAATAGATCTCAACTCAACTCCTTCATATAGTTTTGGCTATTCAAAGAAAAGTACTTTTTGTGAAAAATTCTAAATTTTTTCAAAATTTTGAGATGTTTAAATTTCTTTTTACAACATTGAATTGTAATTTTACTTCCATTTTATTACTTGGTAAGTTAATTCACAAATGTTAAATTATCTAAATAAGTTTTACTCATAAAAAAGACATAATATATACCTAGATTACTACAGTTGCAGTTAACACAACAGATGGACCAGCTTGTAGGCTCAATACTTGGATCTACCTAAGTAAATCATGTAGAACTGTGTTCTACTTCTCTTTAAGCACTTCCTAGTAATTTAAATTATGCAGTTAGTACAGATAAACTAGCTGTAACCACCATTTTCAGTACAAAACCTTAAATTTAAGTAGCTTTGTTGTATTACTTCCCTTAATACAAGTGTACAGTACTTAGCTATATACAATAATGAATTCCTGAGTTTTTAAGCATGTGAATTATTGGCTATAAGTTCATATTCTTTTTTTAATATGTGTTGTTTTATGTAAATTTGTATGTAAACTTATATATAGCTAATAACTCTTATGTTTAGACACTGACTCAGGAATTTATTATTGTACTCAGGCTTTAAGTCTGATTGTCTTCAACACTCCATGGCCTCACAGCCATAAATTGGCAATTTATTATTCAACTTGATACAGGTCTGTAGTTACTTAGGCTTTTTTTAAAATACTACTCAATTTTAGATAAACAATCATTTGATAACTTGTACTGTCTCCCCATTTTCCCAGCAACTGTAGGTGGTTGGAATGGTATCCAGCAAACGTCCTCTTGTTCAGGCCATTTAAAAGGATTCTTTTTCATGAAATTTACTAATAGATCCTTCTCAGTATCACACACTTCAACTATGTTTCCAACAAACCAGTCACCTTCATAGAAACAGGCCACATATGTACCAGGTTTATATTGGTAAGCCACATTTTCTTGTGTAGCATTGAGGAAGGAAAGTTGTACATTAAAGAAATTTTCATCACTAGAAATTTTGTACATTTTAATGCCTGTTGATGAAGGTCTAAAGCAGTGATATGAACGGGTTCCTGGGATTGTCTTAATTAAGGAATACCTTTTTTCTAACTCAAATAAATTAGCATTTTCCTTAATTTTAGCTGAATCAATGTACAGAAATTATATACCATTAATATTAGATTTGTACCAATCGAACATCTCTTTTGGATTGGTGATGTGACCTTTACTTGTTGCTTGTAGACTTGCCTGGGCAACTAACCTTTTGACGGTGCTACCAACACCATCACAGGGGCTCTTTCCGTGAGAGGTGGCAAAAAAGTTCCATTCACATGTTAGTTAGAAATCTTTTTCATGTAACACTGAATTAATGATGTTTTTAGTTTTTATATTGACTTGCTGCGCCATCGCTAAAGTAACAAATATGTTTTAGTTTAGGATTCTGACTTTTAAGTATTAGGTCATTCCATAAGTAATGCGGCATTTTTAAATTTTTTTTTTTTCCATGTTTATCATTATTTTACGGATAGAAATAATCCAAAGCAGGTTTATTTTTATACTAGCCTAGTCTACTAAACTCGAAGCCTAGGTACCTGTATGGCTTAGCCTAACCCAAGGCTTACATTTTGACATACCTTAGTCATCATTTTCTGAGCTATTAATTTTGTATTATTATTATTGTTAATTTAATGTGCCCTTATCGTTAAATGATGAATATTATGGAAGTGTCAAAAGAGCACATTCGCAACATTATGCTTTGGGAGTTTAGAAAAGGCAACAATGCTAAGTTAACAGCAGAAAGTTTGTGTCAGAATACGGTGAAGGAACAATTAGTGTGAGCCAGTGCCAAAGATGGTTTCAGAATTTTCGCTCGGGAAACGTTAGTCTCAAAGATGAACCCCATTCAGGATGACCAGTGGAATTTGATCAAGATCTTTTAAAAATAACAGTGGAAGAAAATCCGATTGTAACTGTTGAAGAATTGACTGAAAAACTGCATTCAACTCATTCCACTGTGCATCGTCATTTAAAGGAGATAGGCAAGGTTTCACGATTGGGGCAATGGGTTCCTCACAACCTGTCAGAGGTACACTTGCAACAAAGAATCAACATTTGTTCATCTCTCCTTTCTCGGCTAAAAAGTGAACCATTTTTTAAGTAGGATTGTTACAGGAGACGAAAAGTGGGTTCTGTACAACAATATTAAATGTTCTAGACAATGGATTAGTCCTGGGGAAAAACCAATACCACAGCCGAAACAGGGGCCTCATCCATGGAAGATTCTCTTGTGCATTTGGTGGGATGTGAATGGCATAATCCATTTTGAACTTCTTAACCCAAATCAGACTATCACCAAAGAGGTTTACTGTGCTCAGTTGGACCGTTTAAATGCAGCACTTGAAGAAAAAAGGCCAGCATTAATCAATAGAAGAAGAGTGCTCTTTCATCAAGACAACGCATGACCTCATATCGCAAGAGATACCATACAAAAGCTTAATAATTTCGATTGGGAACTAATGAGCCCATCCTCCATACTCACCCGACTTAGCCCCATCAGACTTCTATCTTTTTAGGAGTTTAGCAAATCACCTGAAGGGAATGAAGATGTCAACAACAGAAGTCGAAACAACCTTAAAGAACTTTTTTAAATCAAAGTCAAACAATTTTTACAAACATGGTATTGAAAAGTTAGTAGAAAGATGGAGACTAGTGGGAGAAACTGGTAGAAATTATATTACTTATTAAATTAATAAATAAATATTTATTTAAATATAAATAACTTCAAAGAGTTGTTTGATTTCTATCCATAAAATAATGATAAAAATGGAAAAAAATAAATAAATAAAAAAATGCCGCATTACTTATGGGATGACCTAATAATTTCAAGGCTTCACATAAAAAAGAATGAACTGCAGTTGTGTTGTGTGTAAGTGAATCTGATAATTACACAAAAATTTGTAACTTTTAGTTCACAATAAACTTTTTGATAGCAGACTACCGGATGCAAGGTAGTCTGGGTATTGTCCCAGTGATGCCCTTGTACGGCATCCTGAATTATAAAACTATAGTTTTCAGAGAAGTCAACAAGCACTAATGCTGTAGAATCATTGAGGTTTTCTTTACAGTCGGACAAATATTTTGATTGGGCTTTTGCTATGAAATGGTGTACTTTCAATTTTTTTGCACTTTCACATATGTCTTCTGGGTCATTCTCTGTCAGATCAACCAGTGCCTAACACCCTCATCTCTCATATTTTGCTGAAATTTGGTTTATAGGGAGTTTGTGGGCCCTGAATCCATTTCTGAAATTATAAGGTCAATCCGACCAACGGTTCAAGAGATATGACCTCGGGAAATTTGAGGTCACTTGCGAGGTCACTAACATTTGGCGACCCATAACTTGGGTAATAATGGTCACAATTATATAAAAGTATATATATTTAGAATCAGAAAACGACAAGGAATCCAAATATGCAAGTTTTAGAACTCTAGGTTGAAAAATAAAAAGTTACACTGTAACCAAAATTTGAGGTCACGATTTGACCTCTGGGGTATCAAATGAGAATTTTTTTTTTAAATGTAAAAAATGAAGGCATAGGCATTGGCTATTAGAATCAGCAAAAAAAAGTTTGTTTGTTAGTATTTTTCATGTAACTAACATATAAGTGAACACCATATTCATAAGTTGTGCGTCAATTCTACCTATTTTTTCACACTTAAGCTCATAATTTGACCTATAGAAATTAAAATTACATTTTTTTATAGATATAAAAACAAAGGCAAAAAATGTAAAATGTATTTCACTGCTAATCTACACTGGCAATAATAGTTATAATAGTGAAAGGGGAAGACCTACTTAGAGGATTCATGTGCTAGCCTAATACAATTTTTGCATGCTCGATGCTCTCATCAATTTCTTTTTGTGGAAAAATGTATTGAATTCTGCTGCCTCCTCTTAGGGTAGGACAACTCATTACAGTTAATATATGATGTCCTGGCACTGCACATGAATCCTTGTTTGATGGATAATAATATGCACTTGATCCTGATGACCCAGAGGGATGTAGAAAGTTCACAGTGAAATCATCAAACTCTTCACAATATTCCTCCACAATTCCATACCAAACTTGCATGTCATAAATGCAGCCAACATACTCTCCTGGTTTGACACATTTTAGGTTACCAAGCATTGCAGGTTCATTAGTAAAATGACTTTTCCTTATTCTTTTCTTTTCTCCAATGCCACTTGAAATGGGATACACCATCAGTTCTTCCTTGTTTAGGGGAACAAATCTATGATATTTCTGAGTTTCCAGGAATAGCCCTACTATCCTTGAATCGATGTTCCAACCGTTCTTCTGCATCTTTCAAATCAGCTGTAGTTACAAAGAAAAAATTTATCTTCTTGCTCAAGTTTTCTTCACAAAACTGAAACATGTGTTTCTGGTGTAAGAATTTGCCTCTCTGTAGTTCTCTGCAAACTGGCACGAGCAGTAGCTCTTTTCACTGTTCCTCCAATCCCATCACATGCATTTTTGCCATGGGATGTAGCAAAGAAGTGCCATTCACAAGACAGACCAAAATCCTCTTCATGGTAACAGAGATTTGTGAAGTTGTATCTGTTCTTATATTGGCCAGCACATCCATCTGAGAAATAGTGCACCTTCTTCAATTGTGGGCATCTGAATTTAACATATGTCATAAGCTTCAATATGAATGAGTAAACCATTATAGTGTTGTGTTTTAGTGATGCAGATAAGAAACAGACACTAAAATGGCTAAGTTCCTGGTCTGCAGATGATCTATAATAGATGACAAAAGGGTGAACTGTACACTGTGAATTGTCCCAGTGAAACCCTTGGGCAGCATCCTGGACAATGAAAGAATAATTCTCAGAGAAATCACCTACTATAACTACCTCGCTCTGAGGTGGTAGTGTTTCTTTCAACTGCTTGAAGTACTGTGATTGTTGCTGAGCAACAAAGTGATGACGAACCATGCGGGATATTTTCATGCTTAGGGATGATAAGTATTCATGAAGTGGCTCCACCTTATCAACCATTGTACAACGGTCAACAGTCACCCATTGCTTGTAAGATATTTCATTTGGAGCTGATTTCACACTGTCAAGTAACTCAAGAAAATCCAGGACACCCTCTTCTCTTGGGCAATCATTGCAAAGTTGCATCATGCAAGTCTCTCTTTCTGTACTGCAGACACTGTAATCCATAAGATCCTTGTATGAAAGACCTCTTTCTCCCAATGCAGCCAGCTGCAATTTTGGATTTTGATGGTATGTGCAGACACAGACAGAATGAGTCCCACCACTACCGGCAAGCACACAATATGATGGCCGTAATTTTGCAAATGTGGAAAATCCTATTTTGGGATTCTTTTCATCATTTTTATATAGTTCAAACCTCTCTCTTAAATTCCCGAGGACCAATCGTTTTTGCACCTTCATTGCACCTTCAGCACTGATAACTTTCACGCAATCCTTTTGGCCAGGACACATACGACTAACCTCTTCTGACTCATAGAATCTTCTAACTATATCTTTGTGTTCTTCAGATATCACTTTTCCTTTGCTCATTAGTGGAATCTTCGGAAGGATTCCATGTTCTGATTTAAGTGAACGGCTTCTTTTCACCATGTATGTTGTAGTTTGAAAGAAACTAGCTGTTTTTTCAATTGTGTATGGTGAGAGTGTCAATATTTGTAGTTTGTGATGGTGACATTTGCTCTCCAGGAATGACTGTTTCAATTCATTCATTAATTTGTCTAGATGTTTTTCAGATTTAGTTTCAGGTTTTGAAGTATCACTTACCTCCTCGGTAATTTGAACACCATAACTGAGTTCTAGCCTCTCCTTCAGGTGTTTCTGAGCAGATGATAGCTTACCACGAGCCTTGCGCTTTTTCTGGCTTAATGACAGCCCTTCTGAAAAGAACAAAAAAAGGTTTCACACACCTGAATATTAGTAATTAAATATTAATTATAGTACCTTAAATGCTATATAATTGGCTATATAGTAGATCAAACAGACCTTGTAGTAAAGTATAAGTTATTATATTAATTTATTACTTACCTTTTTTTAACTGGTGTTTGGTCCAGAAATGCTAGAACTGGTTCAACTGAAGTTGAAGGATTTTCCTTTATCAAGCAATCACTGTCATTGTCCAGATCTTGAATTGAAGAGATGTTACTCAAGCCACTGATAGTAGATGATTCATTTGAATCCTGCTCAGACTCGTTGTTTTCAGTGGTACTAAGTATAGTGGGGTTTTTCATTATCAGTGTCCAGCAGTTCACACACAATAATGAGTCTTTTTTCACTCTTCCAGCACATTTTTCAACAAGTACATCAGTCACTTTTCTAAGATTGATTGTTATGCGTTTCTTGTGTTTTTAATAGGGTCCTGGCAGTATTTCAAGTGCCGAACCATTGTATTTTGATCTGTAAAGATATAGGATTTACAATTAGGTAATATATATTTTTTAGAAAATATATAGCTATACACACTTAATATTTTAGGCCTTGATAGTCTCTGAGGCTCATTAAAACACCATACCCACCAGCCACCCACAGTGCTGGCTGGAACTGTACTAACCTGTAGACAAGGAATTTTGCAACTATCTATGTTGATTCTGCACTTAGACAAGTAGCAACATGTTTCAACAGGTTTGTTTAGGCTACATGTGAGCTTAGTCTTCCCCTTTCACTATTATAACTATTATTGCCAGTGTAGATTAGCAGTGAAATACAATTTTTATTAAATTCTTGGAGCTTGATGTCAAATTGATAGCTAAGATATAAAAATTCCTTGAAATGACAAGCAATTTATAAATATGGTGTTCACTTATAAGTTAGTTACATGAAAAGTACCAACATAAAAAACTTTTTATGATTGTTTCTATTAGTCAAGAACTCTGACTGTTTTTTATATCTATAAAAAATGTAATTTTAATTTCTATAGGTCAAATTATGAGCTTAAGTGTGAAAAAATAGGTAGAATTGACGCACAACTTATGAATATGGTGTTCACTTATATGTTAGTTACATGAAAAATACATAAACAAACTTTTTTTTGCTGATTCTAATAGCCAATGCCTATGCCTTCATTTTTTACATTTAAAAAAAAAATTCTCATTTGATACCCCAGAGGTCAAATCGTGACCTCAAATTTTGGTTACAGTGTAACTTTTATTTTTCAACCTAGAGTTCTAAAACTTGCATATTTGGATTCCTTGTCGTTTTCCGATTCTAAATATATATACTTTTATATAATTATGACAATTATTACCCAAGTTATGGCTCGCCAAATGTTAGTAACCTCGCGAGTGACCTCAAATTGCCCGAGGTCATATCTCTTGAACCGTTGGTCAGATTGACCTTATAATTTCAGAAATGGATTCAGGGCTCACAAACTCCCTATAAACCAAATTTCAGCAAAATATGAGAGATGAGGGTGTTAATTTCAATTTTTTTTGGTTGATCTGACAGAGAATGACCCTTCTACTACATTCGAAACACTTTTTGTCATTGTGACCAGTTGGGTATGGTCTGTATGAAGCCACTGCTTAAAGGAAACCTCATCCATGTCATAATCATTGTTTTCAAAAATGGTAAGAAGCCAATCCTGTAATTCATTTAAACCAGGACATGTTTTGCAGTTATTAATCATGCAGTTTCTGGTTTCAGTGTTGCAGACTATTTTCCCTAGTAACTCTCTTAATTCTACTTTGACGGGGAGTGATTCACATAAAAGTTTAAAGTTCTGGTTTATTTCACAAATACATACATTGTGTGATCCTTTACTCCCCACACCCATACACCATTTTGGTCTCAGTTCAAAAAACTTTGATTTGGAGATTTTGTCATTTGAATATTTATTTTTGTAAAGCGTATATAATTCTCTGATATTTGTCAACAACAGTATTTTCTGCTTGTGAACCTTCCCTTGTGGTGTTTTTATTGATTTGTAGTCTTTTTTACTAGGGCATTCTCTAGTATATTCATTGTTTTGGAAAAATTCTATCACTCTTTCCTTTATTTCATCACTTATACCCTTCTACTCTCTTTATTTCTCATTATAGGAAGGATACCTTCTTTTCTCTTTAAGGCCCTCACAGCATTAACCATTCTGGCTGACACTTCAAATTCTTTCATAATTCTTTCTCTGGACCAGGTTTTACCAATTGGAAGGAGTGTTAGAATTTGTATCTTTTCTTGTCTGGTAAGTACTAGTTTTACACTTTTCTTTCAGTTCCTCTATCATATGCTGATAACACTTTTCTTCCTCACTCTCTATAGGTTTCTCTGCTTCCTCATCCAAAATGCTAGGCTTCATATGAAGTACTTTTGACAGCTTTGATTTTGTTGATGTTTCAATTTGCTTTAGTTTCCTTTTCGCGTAAAACTTTCGATCTCTTGCTCTTACATACTTAATGGGTGAGCATTCTAGTGAACCTAACGTTTCATCAAATGTCTCCTTAACTATTTCTTCTGGAACATATTCATCACTACCTGAGTCTTTTTCATCTTCAATCGTCTTGGCTCTAGAGAAGCATGTTGAACAAAGTTTCTGTCCTGGTATCAGATTCAGTCTAGTTGCTATGTCTTTGTCAATAATTTGTAGTGATTCTGCAAATAAAGTAGGGTAATGTAAACTCTAAACACATTGGAAAATAATTTTAAAACCTCAACATTTGGTTATAGACTATTCGTATAAAATATTCAAAACATATGCATTCAGTAGCACAATATATAGCCTACCCTATTAAAATTAAATAGCTAATTTAGGTTACAATTTACAATATAAACTTCTTTATGAAATATAAATATATTAGTACCTATATTTACTTACTTGTTATCTTCTTTCGATGATTTCTCCATGGATCTTGGCAGCTACGTTGCATTTGTTGGTAATGCATTCCAAACATTTTTTCATGGTGGGAGCATACAGTAGCACTATTTGGGTTGATTACAGTTGCTTTTGTTCTCCACAATAGCAGTTTCCTTGTTTCATCTGTAAGGTATACATACCCACCTTCCTGGTGAGTCTGTGTTCATGACATGGATCATCCAAGTACATACCAAAGCTGCACTTTGATTCTTGATTAGAATAAGCCATTATTACAGGCAGTAAAATTAAGTTAATTGCTCTAGTTAAATTTTCTGAAAATAAAAGATCATGATCTATAAAATAGGCCTGGACATTAATGATTAACCTTGTTTTACATAAGAATATACAAAGCAAAATGAGCTACCCAGAGCCCTTCGAGTTGCTGGTTGTTTTGATAGACATATTAAATTTCTTGTATGTTTTAGACTTATTTACATATTATTACAATTGTAAATCAACTTAATAAGTAATAAAATGGAAGTAAAATTACAATTCAATGTCATAAATAGAAATTTAAAAATTTACAAATTTTGCAAAAAATTTGAGATTTTTCACGAAAAGCACTTTTCTTTGAATCACCAAAACTATATGAAGGAGTTGAGTTGAGATCTATTCCTTAATATATGTTTTTTTACACATGTATCTTTCTTTACTAGAAGTATCAACTCCCTGACTAATTTTGGACACCTTTATATTAAGCCCCAAAGTTGATGTTAATTTTGCAAATTTTGTGAAAATATCAATTTTTGGAAATTTTTAAAAATAGAAATATATCCTTTTTTGGTTATTTTTTTATTTCATAAATTTACAACCCATAGAGACTATTAGGAGTACTAAAACAGCTGTGATTGATGTAGAACTAAAACTTTTGAAAATGGTAGAGTTGTAAAAGCGGGAGGAATTGATGCAAGCTTCAAAATGGAGCCATATTTAAGCCCTTGTAACTTAGAAACTATTTGTTCCACAGCCTTTTTGCTTGCAAAATTGAAAAGCCCACCAGAAGTTTTATTGACATGACAAATTTAAAGCTTCTACTCCTATTAGAAGACACTTTTCAAGGCCTCTCAAAATGAAGGCATTGGCCAATCAAGCCCAACATGGGCATTTTTTGTCGAAGGTGGGGGCCATTTAAGCGACCATAAAATTAAAAGTTTTTGACTGAGGAAGCTAAAATTTTAGATTTAAGCTACTAAATGATGTATGAATCAACCCTGAAAATTTGAAGAAAATCGGAGATGGTCACCTGACCACCCCTGTACCAATTGAGCTGGAATGACCCAAAAGCAAAATGTAGGTATTCACCTTTGATTAGGGTGTGACCGTTGCCCTCCAAAAATCAAAAAATGGTCCTACAATGCTGTTCAAAGTTTTAGTGTTGTGTATTTATCTAGGAAACACCCCTGTAAATTTTCTCAGTGGAGATCGGTGCATGTTTGAGCTAGCACTGTCGTACCAGCAAGTATTGCTATTTCAGCTTATGAACTTCATAAATAAGTGTGAAAATAGCACATTTTATCAGATTTTCATTTCCAGGTCTGGAATGCTGACCCACAAATTTTCCACATATTATTTTATTGCATTTAATTTTAATGATGCTCTTTTCTTTTCCCTTGACAGTGATTTGATGTTGTGAATAGAGAATTTAATCATGGATACACGGCAAGATGATGAGTATGTCAGAATGTTATTGGGCACCGTACCCCGAGAAGAAGAAAAGGAAATAAAGGGCTGCAAACTGCCAACTAATAGGCAGGTCTTACTATGTCTCTTAGCAAACCTTCGGGATATGCATTGGGACCAGGCTTTATCTGCCACCATTGACAATGTGTGCTTTTGCATTACCAGAAGGCGAATGTCCCGACCATTACAGGCAGGAACAATATTGGCCGAGTGATTAAAACTTACTATGACAAAGACTACATGATGCTTATGAAAAAGAATGAGGATAGAAGACGGGCTGATGATCCTGGAATTATGAAGTTTAAATCAGAATTGAGCCTGACGATGAAATTTTATAAGAACACAGTGTTGAAAGACATGGCGGCTGCGAAAAAGGGGAAAACTCAGGCTGAACAAGATGCCATCGATACTGACATACTCTTTATGAAAAGCATGCTAAGTGACAGATTCAGAAGTGACAGAAAAGGCAGATGTGAGAAGAGAAGTGACAAGAGAGAGAGCAATGTGATCATGCTGAGAATGTACAGGCTAATATTGATTCACCTATTAGCTCTGATGAGGACGATGACTTTGATGAGGCCAGCATTGCTGAACCAAAGAGAAAACATCGGAGAACAGTGAAAGAGGGAGTTTCAATTTTTGTGCCCCATGATATTCTGAAGTTGGCAGAACTTGTTTCATGCAGTGTTCGAAACAACATCTCGCCGACCCAGCTGAGTGCAATTGTGTACTCCCTTGTATCTGCATGTGGTGGAGATACATCAAAGCTGAGTCTAAATGCAAGGATGGCCCACCGATACCGAGCTTCCATCGTGTCAGAAATAAGTTTAAAAATCATGGATGAATGGCAACCATCAGACAAAGTACTGGTGCACTGGGATGGTAAACTTATGGACACGCTGGGTTCCAAAGGCACTGATGACTGCCTGCCCATTCTTGTGTCTGGTGTCAATGGCACAAAGCTTCTTGGAGTCCCACCTCTTCCGCATTTGACTCAAAAAGCTGGCCTGGTTCAAGGAGACTTGATATCAACAGCAACCAAACAATTTCTGGTCGATTGGGAGTGTGAACAGAATGTCATTGGTATGGTTTTCGACACAACTTCATCCAATACAGGTAAACCTATTTCAAACATCAGCGTGAATTTATCACGACATTAATACCAAAATACAGTGAATGATTTAACAGAAATCTGCAAAAAGCATGTGCCTGAAATGGTGGCCTTAAACTACAATTACATTTTTTTTCAGGACAAAAAATGGCTGCTTGCGTCTCCCTCCAAAAGGAATTAGAGCGTGCCGTATTCTGGTGCACCTGTTGCAGGCATGTGGGCGAAGTCATCCTAGGTGTTTGCTGGGATTGCTTGAAAGTGGAGGGCTCTTCAAGTCCAAACATAATGGTTTTCCAGAGGTGAGTCATAAGCTTTACAAAATAACAAGGAATATTATTATCTAATGAACAAATTTAGTGGAATTTCTTTTATTAGACTTATAAGATATACTAACACCAAGCAAATGATCGATCATATCAATCTTAATACCCCTAAAACAATATTTAGATTAGTACGAAATACAATAATCCCAATAATTGCATTTCTAGGTTCAAGAACCATTTCTCTCAACTGGCGTACAATGAAAAAAAGAAATACTACTACCCCACAATGCCTGGAGTGTTTGAGGAGCGCCAGCAGGAGATGGCTGACTTCTTCCATGAATCTCTAGCCCAACCATTTACACGTGGTGACTACAAGGAGCTGGTAGAGCTTTGTCTGCTGCTTGTAACTAAAGGATCCGAGCCAGTGAACTTCACAATGGTCTACCCCGGCGCACTTCACAAAGCAAGGTGGATGGCTAAACTGCTCTATACCCTCAAGATTGTTCTTTTGTCAGGCCAGATCAAAGAGCAGTTTCCCAAAGCCGAGGTTGTGACTAAAAGTCAAATCAGCAAGTTAGAATGGTTTGCTGTGTTCACAGTTGCTGTTTATGTCCCATGGTGGATTGTTTGCCCCATTCCAGCAAGTGCGCCACTGAATGACTTGAATTTGGTCGAAACCTTGGCTGAATTTGCCCCATATGATGCCACAATAGTTGACAAAGCACGTGTGGCACTCGGTAGACACACTTGGTACCTAACTGAGGAGTTGGCCCCACTGGCTTTGTTCTCGTCCCAAGTACAAGAAAGGACAAAAGAGGAGATGAGGAAGGCCCTTCTTTGCCATGAAGGCACTGAAGTTACTAAGAGAGTGGGGCTATGGAAAGCCATATCTTCCCCCTGTCCCAGAAAGTGGCACTGCCCTGGTGGACCTAATTGGGCCTGACTCAAGCCGGTTCTTCACCATTTTAGGCATGCCCTATCAGTTTCTCCACAGTCCAGCCAGTGAATGGGCGGATCATGACGACTACCTGAACATGAAACGGGTTGTGGACAAGCTTCAGGTCGTCAATGAGGCTGCAGAGCGTGGTGTAAAACTTTGCCATGACTTTCTTAATGTTGCCAGGGATGAGGAGCGCTTTCAAGAAGTCCTTCAAGTAGTTGAAAATGACAGACTCCGCGTTCCTAATCAGCGCAAATGATCATCTGTTTCCGAACAGAAATCATGGTTTCTTGCTCTAGAGAAATAATACCTTGTGAATATATGATAAAACCCCTTAATGTACCATGAGAGAATAAGAATGATTAACTTTTTTGTGTTAGTGATAACAGCTTTTAATTAAGACAAGCAAATGATTTGTGTTAATATCCCTTATGATGGTTGTGTAATCTCATATATAGGCGTGTATGCCGTATAAGCAAAATTGCTATTTTTCAAATTGCTGGTGCTCACTCGAATATGCATGAATCTTCAAAAAATTGCACGTGGGTATTTTTTGTCAATATGCAACACCAAAATTTTGAACAGCATTGTAGGACAAAGTTGGGGCAACTGTCACACCCTACCTTTGATAGTAGAAACTAGAAGCACAACTCCCTAAAGATTGGAGATCAATGGGCCCATTAAATCATTTGGAATTCATTTGGTCACAAAATAATTTTTGGTTTAATTTGACTCTATCTCAAAGAGTGCTCATTTTGTTACACTTGAAATCAATATTATAATCCAAAAAATTTAATATGCACATGTAATATTTTGTTTATAGCTTTTATACATTCATGAATTTGTTTCAAGTCAATCATTCATCTCATGAATGAACTGGTTGAAGCTTTCCATTCTACTAACAGCTATGAGAGGAAACTCAAAATATTGACATTATCTCCATTTACCATATCAAAAACTATAAATCTATTTCAGACAACTGAATATTTAGTTAAGAAAAGCAGAAATATAAAACAAAGACTTGGAATTATTCCTGAAATTGAGCCCATGTCAAAAGGAAAAGTAATAACTAAAGGTACTAAATAGGCCAGGCTGAAACTATAATTTTTGTTTGATTTTAATTTATCAGAGTGACTAACAGTTGGCTTTTGATATAAAAATAAGATTCCTGAAAAAAATAATTGGTGGTCACCAACGTGTGTCCGGCCACCCCCATTTTTGTAAAAACATCTAATGCCACACTAGCAAAATCAGGAAAATGGCAATATCTCTTCTTCTGAACATGCTAGAGAGATGGTTTGCATATCAAAAGATGCAGAATTTGATTTAGAACAAATTATTAAGAGTGGTATTTTTTGATAAAACCTTTAGTTTTTGAGTTATTTTAGAAAAACTAATTTTTGGGGCCCATAGACCCCCTTTCAACTGAATGTCAACACAATAAAACATTCTCAAGTTGCAAATTGACATGTATTAGCGGTTTTCAATCAGCAATCAAAATCAATCAAAATTGGCTATTTTAAATTCATTGAAAATGCTTTTTGACATTCCAAAATGCCAAACATTAAATTATACAATTAACAAATTGTCATTTTGTCATATTTTAGCATGATAAATAGAGTTAGGATTGATAGGCACTAAAAAATCAATAATAGGTAGGCAAAAAGGCACTAAAGAAGCCCTAAAAAAGTCGCTTAAATAGGCACTAAAAGCTAAAAAAGGCACTTAATAGGCATTTCTATTTTCCTACTTTTCTCTTATTATTGTTGACTTACAGTAAACCCATTTGCAGTTCTGATGAATATCAGGATTTTTATTGTAAAAAATAAAATAAACATCTCAAAAACCATCAAACATTTTATTTGAATCAAAGTAAAATCCAAACATTTAAACTATCTTCTTACAAAAGCTCAACTAAACTATAAATTGAAATGGCAATTGATGATTAAAAAATTTTCAAGGTTCTGTGGCTTAAATTGACATCGCCTGTCACTCAATACATTTTTATATCGAGAAAACGACCTTCCGACATCGCAAGACGTAATTGGTGCGAACTTCAAAGATGCTAATTCGCTTGGCTCAAAGTCCAGAACCTCCTGACACTCTCCTTTGAACACTATTGAAACGTTCACGTTTGCCAACCAGGATTGCGTCTGAGAACATTTTCAAATTTTGCTACCACTTCTTTCCCTACGTTACCAGGAACCTGGCTCAGCTCCTTCCTTAAATTTTGAACTATTTCCACTGCTTCAACAAATGGCAGGCCTCTCTCCTCCAGCTTGGTTATGGTCCCTGGCATCCGTCCGAAATTGGCCATGATGTAGGCCAGGTCTCCTCGAAGGGTTAGACACGATAAGGCCTCCTTCGCTTCTCCTATCACGACTGCCTCATGCTCGTCTAAGTTTTCAACGACCTGCAACAAAAAACAGAATTAAGATGAAATGTGCTTTGCTGCTTTTGAAATGGCTGTAGAAGAATGTACTAATTAAACTGAATATGTTTCGTACCTTGGCAATTTCGCTGATATTTTCAGCATAATACATGGCAGCTTGAAGCCAGGAAACCCATCGAGTCAAAACTGGCTGAGGTGGCAAAGGTGTTTCTGGAAGAGCTGCCTTGAAAGCAGCAATTCGTGAAGGTGCCTTGAGAAAGACCTTCTTCACCGACGATACAAGTGCATTTATGTTCCGAAAATGCCCCCGGATGTTTTCTGCCACCCGATGGAGAGCATGAGCCAGGCAAGTCACATGCTGAAAAACATTACTGAAAAACAAACTTAATTACTGCACCATGCATTAAAATAAATCAAATTAACAACAAACAAAAAGCTATTATTCTCTATTCATTATAAGAACCCAACTTAACTTAATAATTTCTTTAGATACCAATCTTTTTTTTTTTTTCAGAAACTACAGAAAACGACAATTTTTAGGGTAACTAAATTATAAAATGCATTAGTCGAACGTCGAAGTTGGTTGTTCGATTAATTAAATTAATATTAAAATAATTTAAAACAATTTGTTTTTCACCACTCTTTACCAATTTATCTTTAGGATGCTATTAAATTCGGAAAAGCTCACATTATCACTCATTGTTGGAGCGTCAAATTCCCTCGCATGCATTTGTTTACATCGAGTGGGTTTGTTATTTTGGATAGAGAATAAAAAATGTTGCAACGTACCTCTTTGGAACAAGGTCGGCAGAAAATAACTCTACCATCTGTAGTGAAGTTTGAGTCCTTCTTGATCCACTGCCTGAACAGAACACTTTTGGCTGTCTTGTCCTTAGGCATTTTTTCTCGCTTATAAAAATAGCTGTAAGCACAAACGTGAGATTTTATTTAGCAAAAGCACTTGAACAAAGACACCACGTTGCACGCACCAAACAAAATGATCGAGGCTGAACGCGTCACAATGACGTATTGTGATCTGATTGGCTGTATTTGGTTGACGTATTGTGATCTGATTGGCTGTGCTGGTTGCCTCAGGACTAGCCTCAGTTTTTCCATCCCCTGCCCTATTTAGGCCTACAAGTATCAAAAAAATGCAAGTTATTTTGCTTTACTTAGTATAATAAAATTAAAAAAGGCATATATATATAGGCACGTATTTTAAAATTAGGCACTAACCATCAAAATAGGCGTTTATAGGCACTATAACATTTAATTATATACATCCCACAGTCCCGAAATGGATTTCTCTAAAAGAAGCCTATGAATCTATAAACGGGAATAAAAAAGGCAAAAAGGGCAAAATCCGGTCTCTAATGATAAATAATAATCTACAGGGTGGGCCGTAAGTTTCCATACATAGGAAAATTTAAATGTTTGTTTTTATGTTTCAGATACCCTAAGAATATGCGTTTGTAAGATCTTGTTTACTGATGAAGCAAATTTTTACGTCAATGGAGAGGTTAATTGGCAAAACATACGTTATTGGAGTAATGCTAACCCTAACTGGCTGAGTCCGACGAAGATGCAAGGTGCCGGTAAAGTGATGGTGTGGGCCGGGATATGGGGTGACAGAATTATTGGACCAATTTTTGTCAGTGGAAATCTTAATGCCGAAAGGTATCTTAACATGTTGCAAGAAGAGATTTTCCCATCCCTGCTAAACGAGGAAGGTAACTTCCCAGTTTACTTCCAGCAAGATGGAGCTCCACCTCATTATGGTCTTCACGTGCGTCGGTATTTGGATCAGCAGCAGTTTCCGGATGCTTGGATTGGTCGGCGTGGTCCTGTGGAGTGGCCTCCCAGATCCCCAGATCTCACCCCCCTTGATTTCTATCTTTGGGGGCACTTGAAGGCCATGGTGTATCAGGAAAAGATACGAGACATAAATCATCTAAAGGAACGTATCACCAACGCCATTACAAGCATAACATCAACTGTGCTAATGCGTGTTCATCAACAGTGGGGAACACGTATTGAAATGTGTTTTCAAAACAATGGCAACCATGTAGAGCATATTATATAAATAAAAATGGTTGTCCATAAAAAAAATGTTTATTTTTCCTATGTATGGAAACTTACGGCCCACCCTGTAGAACTTAAAATATTTTTTAGACACAAAATCTTTCATTAATTTACGTGATCTAATTTTGTTTCTAATAAGACCATCTCTACGCTCATGACCTACAACAGCCAAGGATGCTTCAGTGACAAGCTTGATGTGCCTTTCAACATTCTGACTGTGGCACTCGTGATCCAGTTTCATGTGGTATTAATGATATCACGCAGTTCATCATTACTGAATTCTTTTAATACAGGTGGAACAGTTTCCCATTGGGACATAGCAGACAGCTTGTGGTATGCAGAAGCTTTGAAATTCATGATTGGCTTTCTAAAGACCCTAACATTCTCATCTATAGCAGGATATTCATCAGTACCACCTTCATGATCCTCTTCATTCTCATCATCACTTTCAATTATTCCACCTGCAAAATCATTGCTACTACCAGATTCATCATCAAAATCCTCTATAACTCCCCTCAGACACAGAACTTTATTGACAGCACACCTCCTCACCTCTTCATCTTCATCAGCCAGCATTCCAAGGGCATTCCATGTCAACTCAGCCACAAAATGGCACTTTTTGCACTCACCCCTTTCAATTTTGCTCATACTTGGCACAATAGCAGATATACATGCCAAACTTAAATTCCCAAATTATTAGAGCTGACTGACCTTTGGTTACTGAGATACAAGGTCACAAAGTTGTGACATTTTGACCTTTTTTGCGTTAAATGACTGTTTTCAAAATGGTGTAACTAAAAAACTATTAAAGCTAGAGTATTGATTTTGGTCTCATTTTAAAGCTCTTTAGTAGCCCCTTGTTTATTGTCTCTTGTTAAATATCTCTACTGTGAAAAATAAAAAAATCCCTTCAAAAGTTGACCTTTGACCTTGAATAAAAAAAAATACCTTCTAAAAAATTCAATTTTTTTACATTAATACCTTGAGTCATGTACAACAAAATCCCAAGAAGCTGTAAGTGGCTGATAACTAGTTCAATGTATAAAAAATAAATGAAGTTGGCATCATTCTTCAATTTTAGATTTTTTTTGTCAGTTCATTTATTTAAAAGTTCTGTTCTGATATAGTGTCAGTGAAGACTTAGTTCAACTTAACATTATTAGTTCAAAAACCTTTTTGTGACCTGTGCCAAAAGAAGTCTTTTAAAAGACAACCAGGGTTAAACCCCTCGACAGCCCCAAATCTACTGGAGTAGCGCTGATCCAAAGGCCCAACTAGTATATAAGTACTGTCAACTTTACAGAGTTGACTCCTGACTTCAAGTTAAAGTTAATTTATTTTTACTAAATACATGTATAAAAATTTATTTAATAATTCATTAATTGTTCATTGTTTTCTTTTCAGGATTTTCTTTGTGCTTTTGTGATTTCAGAGTACAAACATGGAACATTTAAAACTGAAACAGAAGTGTGTTGATCCTTTGCTGTGTCACAAAGGTTGGTGTCGAAAGAAGAGTTTGAGAATTGTACCACAGGAACTTGTAAATAAGTTTCCCGATCTGCACTTAACACTACATCACAGACTTTGTAAGCAGTGTAGAGAACATCTTGAGTCCTTGCCTGAGAAAGGAATAGGCACTTTGAATTCAGACATAAATGATGATTCTTCTTGTAGTAGTGAACCACCTGAAGATCTTGAGAAAATTGAAAATGTTGACAATAGTGATGCATCAACTTCAGAGCAAAACCATGAGATGTGTACTTTGAATGCTTCTTTTGTTTCAATTGGTGAATCACCCATAAAAAAGAGAAAGCTTGTGGAGCAAAAGTCATATGGAGCTAAAAAACTAAGCAAGGTGACAGAGACAGTTAAGAAGAGAATGGAAACAGTTGCAGGAAAAGAGATTTCTGACTCACAATTTAAGGAGCCATCTGGAGATGTAGACTGTTTAGAAATAATAAATCAACTCAAAGGAAAAATTCAAAAATGAAAATACTAAAAGAAGTGATAAAATAAAAATCCTCACTGTATTGCCCAAAAGTTGGAGCATTAGGAAAATTGCTTCAGAATTTAACACAACAAGGCATACAGCATCTATTGCTAAAAAATAGTTGAAGAAAAAGGTGTCCTTTCAGACCCAAATCCAAAGGGTGGGAAAAGAATTAAACAGGATACTGTTGACGCTATTAAAGCATTTTATCTTTCAGAAGACATCAGTAGAACAATGCCAGGAAAGAAAGACTATTGTAGTATCATTGACAATGAAAGAGGAAGGATACATTTGCAAAAGCATCTTTTACTTTGCAATTTAAAAGAAGCCTATCATATTTTCAAAGAAAGAAATCCTTTGGTTAAGGTGGGATTCAGTAAATTTGCAGAATTGCGTCCAAAGCAGTGTGTTACTGCTGGAGCAACAGGAACTCACTCAGTATGTGTGTACAATTCATCAGAATGCCAAACTTACGTTTGTAGGAGCTGAATTAGAAAAACTAACTGCAAATGATGACACACCTATTAAGAATGTACGTCATTGTGTTGCCTTTATGGAATGCAATCCTGCCTCACAGAAATGCTGCCTCAGACAATGTGAACTGTGGAGATCCATCAGATTTAAAAAACAGACTACTGGACATATTTACAAACAACTTCATTGATATCATAAATTTTAAAAAGTGGACCAATACAGATCGGTCAAATCTTGAATCAGTAGAACTGAATACAGATGAATATATTGACCAATTCTGTAACCACTGAAAGAATACCAGATACATGACTTCAAGACAAAGATGCAAGCAACTTATTACCGTGAAACAAAAATGTCTTTGAAAGAGGTGAGGTCCTTGCTGTGTGTGATTTTGCTGAAAATTATTCCTTTATTCTTCAATGAGGTTCAGAGCTTTCACTGGAACAATGAGATGGCTACTCTACATCCATTTGTTATTTACTATAAAAAGGAAGATGAGATTGCTCACCTTAGCTTTATTATTATTTCAGAGTGTAACATCCATAACACAGTTGCTGTACATTTGTTTCAAAAGCATCTGATAAAATTCCTAAAAGATAATATCTCATCCATCGGTTCCATCCACAAAATAATTTACTTTTCAGATGGGTGTGCAGGACAGTATAGAACTGCAAAAAACTTTTTGAATCTTTGCCATCACAGAGATGATTTTGGAATTGAGGCAGAATGGAATTTTTTTTGCAACAAGTCATGGAAAGGGACCCTGTGATGGTGTTGGAGGCACAGTTAAGAGATTAGCTGCAAAAGCTAGTCTACAACGACCTTATGATGAACAGATCCTTACTGCAGAACAGTTATATACATTTGCAAGTGAAAATATTGTAAATATAAAATGTCATTTTTCAACCAATAAAGAGCATGAAGAGGAAAGCCAACTTCTCCAAGAAAGACACTCAACTGCAAGGACTATTGCTGGTACACAGAAATTACACCATTTACAGCCAGTTTCATTGACTTCTCTTAAGGTTAAACATTATTCAAATATTGAGAAAGTTACTGAAAAGGAAGAAGTTGTGACTGAGGAGAAAATACATGGTTTTGTTACTGCTGCATATGATGGCCATTGGTGGGTGGCATATGTGCTGGAAAAGATACCAGAGAATAGAGAAGTAAAAGTTATATTCCTTCATCCTCATGGCCCAAACCCATCATTTGTGTATCCTGGTCGACCAGATGAATTAATCTTACCATATTCAGATATTCTAACACAAGTTGAGGCATCTACTACTAATGGACGAACATACAGGATTTGCAAAGAAGTTACTTTGAAGGCATCCAAAGCTTTGGCAGATCTACAGCACAGAAAGGTAAGAATTCAAAATTAAAATGGTCATGTAACTATATATACACTGCATACATTTTAAGTTGTGATAAATGGAAATCAATGAGCACTATACCTATACATATTGTATGTACATTTTAATATGTTAATTGTATTTGTTAATTAGGTAGCTATCTAGGTATACATTAAAAATTGTTTTCTCTTCTAGAAATCACAATAAATTGGGTGGCCCACAAGAATCTTGTCAACTACTGAAAACCATCACATACATGCACAACATACAGGTGAGGTGGGTAAAGAACAAATATTTAAAAATAAGCATTTGCTTGTTTGTACAGTGCCCGCGAAAAGTATCCGATCACCCTTGAAATTTGTATTTTTTACATAAAAAACAATGTTTAAATGTATACTAACCTTATATTAGTATTTTGTCATCTGTCCTTTGGTTTGGATGACTTGTTCTAGACGTTTTGGCATGGATTTAATCAAGTTTTGACAAACTTCCACTGATATTTCCTTGCACCATACCTTTTTGATGGCCTCTTGTAATTTTTCGACTGAGCCAGTGTCGTGGCATTCAACCTTATTTTTTATTATTAGCCACAGATTTTCTATCGGATTGAGATCTGGACTATTACCAGGCCAATCCAAAATATCAAATTTATTGTCAGTAATCCATTTTGTCACTATTTTGGCCCTGTGACATGGTGCACCATCATGCATGTATGTTTTTGTCCTTTGGATTGCCATTGCCATTGGAAGTTTATCCTGTAGCATTGCTAAATACCGTGCACCATTCATAGTTTGTTCTTCGGAAGAAAATATAAGTTTCCACGCCCATAGTAACCGAAACAACCCCAAACCATCACACTTGGAGGGTGTTTCATTGTCTTTAGGGTGTATTTAGGGTCCATCCTATTTGAGCCAATAGGCCGGCGAACCTTTTTTGGACAACTTCTGAATGTCAAAAATGTTGACTCATCGCTAAATAAAACCTTCTTCCAGTCATCAACAGTCCAATGAATGTATTTTTTACAAAATGCGACACGTTTTTTACGCATTTTTCATTAATGAACGGTTTCTTAGCAGCATGGCGAGATGGTAATCCGAGTTCTTTTTGGAGCCGCTCCTGGATAGTTCGTTCAGAAACACCAGATAACAAATTATTCATATTAAATTTTATTTCTTTCGCAGTTATTGTTGGGTTTTTTCAATACTAAACGTTTCATAAGTTTGTCTGTTCGCGAATTTGTTTTTCTCGGTCTGCCAGATCGTTTTTTAGGGACTGGCGTGGTTAGGCCACCATTGTTCTTAGCCCGTGAAACCCATAAATTAACGGTACTTTGGGATATGTTTAATTCCTTAGCTATCTGTCTCTGTGATTTCCCACATGCATGCAAAGCAACAATAGCACCTCGACAATCACTCTTAAGTTGTTTTTTAGCACACATTATATATAAATTTTATTTACACCACTTTCTGTAAAAAAAAAAAATATCAAGAAATTTACACAAACAGTGAAATCTGACGAATTTGAGAGACAGCCACCCGCAACGAAGGCTACCAGAACACTAATTTGAGAATGCGTTGGATAGCTCTCATATCAGCGAGCAACCTCAAAGTTACCAGATGTCGCTAGAACAAATAGAAAGTGAATTACGTGTCTCTGAATATCAAGGGAAAATATTGTATTTTCTTGAGTGATCGGATACTTTTCGCGGGCACTGTAGAAGGCTGCAGATAGTATGTAGATATGGGTTGTATTTGTAAGCGATTGAGCTGACCTTAGACAAAAATGGTTACTGATATACAAGGTCACAAAGTCATGACTTTTTGACAATTTTTGTATAAAATGACTTTTTTCAAAATGTTGCTTGAATTCATTATTTTTTATACATTGAACTAGTTATCAGCCACTTACAGCTTCTTGGGATTTTGTTGTACATGACTCAAGGTATTAATGTAAAAAAATTGAATTTTTTAGGAGAAGGTATTTTTTTTTTATTCAAGGTCAAAGGTCAACTTTTGAAGGGATTTTTTAATTTTTCACAGTAGAGATATTTAACAAGAGACAATAAACAAGGGGCTACTAAAGAGCTTTAAAATGAGACCAAAATCAATGCTCTAGCTTTAATAGTGTTTTTAGTTACACCGTTTTGAAATAGTCATTTAATGCAAAAAAGGTCAAAATGTCACAACTTTGTGACCTCGTATCTCAGTAACCAAAGGTCAGTCAGCTCTAATAATTTGGGAATTTAAGTTTGGCATGTATATCTGCTATTGTGCCAAGTATGAGCAAAATTGAAAGGGGTGAGTGTTTTAGGTGGCTGACTTGACATGGAATGACCCCCAACTAAAATATTTTCACCATGAGCAAAATAGCTGTTATTGTTTAATACGTCATAACAAATTTCTCTAATTTTCCTGTCAGGGAATTTATTTACTCTTTGGATCATATTGAATAGGTTTCTTGACCCATCACTTAGCCTCTTATTAGCCTTGATATTGAACCAACTGCGAAAGTATACTTTGATGATGAATTCTACTATGATTTTGAGGTTCTTACTAGGTCTTTTTTGTGAAACATAAAAGTGAAGAATTCTACAGGCTAAGGTGAGCCATCGAGAGTGATTTAGCAGGCCAACTTCTAAGAGTGCAAGGTCTTCATCCACTTCACCAGTAATAATTGCCCAGCAGATGCAGTATCCATAGTATTGGTCTGTTGATAAATTATTGACCACCTCATTTGGTAGAAGCACAAATGCAGGATAAGGTATAGATTTGAAGTCCACAACATTCCATTCTGACACATCCCCATTGAGCTGAGAACCAATAGGGCCAGAAAATTTGTCTGGACTTTTTGTTGTCCCATCTAAAGTTATGAAGATGTGTCTAAGTGGCAATTCATTTAGATGCAGAAGACAAATATCCCACTGAAGAGGTTGCCCTAAAAACATTTCCAATATCTGATTGACCCATGCATATGTCCTGTGTTAGTATTTGTTCCATCTGCTTTAACTAAGTTTAATTTGGCCTCAAGTTCTGTCCCTTTAATGATCTTATAAATGCCATGAGCAATGTCAATGCCTTTGCCACTCTCCAGGTAAAATGGTCGAGGTAGAAATCATCTGAAAATAAATGTAATTAATTTTACAATTAAATGAAAAAGGAAGGAATAAAGTTAACTGGACAGTTGTCACTTAAAAAGAAAAATTTTTAAGTAATTGAAATGTTACTTTATAGTACAGTAATATAACAGCATAATGCCTATAACTGTATGACAATCATTTCCATTTACCTGGCTCTCCAGTAATGACATAAGTTCCTCTAGGATTGTGGATGTATAATACTTTTCATTTACTTTGTTAACAGCAAGTGTAGCATCCTTTCTACCGTCAAAGCCAATGCCAGTCACTTTTTCAAATATCACTTCTTCTTCCTTCTTCCTTTCAGCTCTCAATTTAGCTCTCTCCCTTCTCAACTTGTTTCTGAAAAGTATTTCAAAAATATTGGCCATGCATTACTGCATTAGCATTATACAAATATACAAAATACAAATGTCAGTGTCCTGTTTGAAACTAATTAATATAAATACAAAATAGAAATTTTGACGCTAATTAAAAATAATAGTAAATCTGGTGATTTAGAACTTATAGCAGAAGCTAAGAAATGTAATATCTAGAGTGATTAAAAACATACTTATCAATAACATTTTGTATGTTATCTGGGGTGATTACTCCAAAGTCCACCAGTGTAGCAGAACCAATAGCCGCTCCTGCTCTATCACTTACTTGATATCTGTTAGGATATTTAAAGTAGATTTACATATCTATTGTCAATGAATAATTTATTGGTAATCTTAATCTCTTAGTCACAATGATTTCACTTTAAGCTGTATTAAAAGATTTATCTTTCAGTACTATACCTGTCACATGCTTCAGCTAATGAGCGTAATCTAGTTCTGTTCTGTAATGTTGAGACTTCTGGAACATAGTCTGCATCAAATGAATCATTACAACTGTCGCTATCTGTCAACTCAGGAATGTCCATAGGTTCAGGAGGATGAGGAGGAGGAACTGATTCTTTTGCTTTTTGAGATTGAATAACCCGTGATTTGAATTTTAAGTCAGTGGCTGTTTCTGGGACTTCTTTCAGGGTACAGTAACCATGCCTAGTTGTTTTCTGGTCCTACAAAGTGATTATATTTCATTACACTATAATGTATCTTTTATCTATGGGTCTCTATGTAAATTGAAATTCTTACAAAAATGAGAAATACTAACATATTACTTATCATTAACATCATTAATAGTGTATTATTGATATTACTAACTTATTAAATGCACTTTAAAAATTGTAGCAAATTATTAATAATATTAATAATTGATAATTAATTAATATTAATTAATAATTTACAACTTGAAATTCAATCAACAGACCTACCTCATAAAACTGGTAATCAGATTCAGTCATTTTTAGTAAGTGCTTTTTCTCTGTATCTGCCAACAGTTTGTGATCATGTTGATATGCAGTGGCGGTCCTAGCTTACATGACGCCCTGGGCGAACCTCACCTTCAGCGCCCCCCCCCTGTTCGCCAACACACACACATTCGAATCCCCCAAAATAAAGGACAGACATAACTCTTTCACAAAATAACTTTTTATTGGACTAATTGTTGGAACTTCAGAACCAAAACAAAGACTCAAATTTCTGAATTTTACAAATCCTTCATCACGTAAATAGAATAACTCACTTAAGAGAATGTATTATGATACTATGAACAGGAAAAATACAAATTAAATTGCACAACTGCCATAAATAAACTAGAGAATCAAATTTCTAAATTGTACAAATGCTCTATCACATAAATAGAATAAGACACTTAAGAGAGGGTAATTATTATGCTACACTTTGAACAAGAAACAAAATAAATTGCACCACAGCACAACTGCCATCTAAAGCCTGACTCTTCTTACCTTCCTTGATGCAAAGTCATGAATTAAATCATCATATGAAATCTGCTCAGCAATTGTATGATTTTACTGATGATGGCCAGACCGGTAAGGCGTTCCTGTGACATAGTTGACCTCAGGTAGGATTTGATGAGCTTCAGCTTTGAAAAGCTCCTCTCTGCTTCAGCAACAGTGACTGGAAGAGTAAGACCAATTCTGAGAGCAGTCCACAAATTTGGATATATTTCAGAGAGCTCCCTTTCATGGATAATGTCAGCAGTTCAAGCAAGGATATGGTCTTTGATGGCAAGTCAGGCAAGTTCTTCAGCTCCTGTGCAAGCTCTCTGCCATCCAAGTCAGATTGTCCCTTAAAGTGTAGTGTAGTACTAAGGTTCACACATTGTTCTGTCAGCTCCTCAAATGTGAGATTTTGGAAATGTGTCAGCACTCCAAACTTCTCTCCCACAATTTCCAACGTGGAAAATCTTTCCTGAATCTTTCCTGCAGGCGCTCATGCCGCCCCTCCACAAATGCCGCCCTGTGCGGCTGCCCATATTGCCCATATGAGGAACCGCCACTGTTGATATGTCAAATAAAACGTTTACAGTTTTCAGAAAATCATCCAGATCTTGATGATATTTAGGTCCCCTTTTCTTTTTGTCATACTTCAGAAGGCGGTTGAATTCCTTTATTTGGGTTTTCAGTCAGCTCTGTATGACATTTACTGATATTGGATAAACATTATATGTGACCCACAATTTATGCAATTCCTCAGAAGTAGCTCTCAGTACAGCATCTGTTTTATAGTCTCCGAAACACAAACACCTTTCAATAACTTGCTTCAACGTAGGCAATTTCCCTAAAGGAAACTGTTCTGCTGGCATAAAACGTACATTACCAAGTACTTTAGCAACTGTTTTCCTTGTAGAAGTCATACTTTATATTGCAAATGTTGAATTCAATGACAAATTGCAGTTGGAAACTTATAACAAAGGCACCTGGAAAAAAAACAAGTTTTCAATTTATTACGTTTAAAAAAAGTTCATGAAGCAGCCCCACCCTCTATTCTTTAATCAAGCATAATAGATGCAAGATAACAAGGAAAAGTCATATCATGTGATCACTATGTCCATGTCAACATCCTTTTAGGGCAATGTTAGTAATCAAAAAGCCAAATCATGCTTATTTTAGAATTTCTTTTGTCACTAAGGTCCGTCGAAAGGGGCTCTATGGGCCCCAAAAATGTTTTTCTAAAATAACTCAAACACTAAAGGTTTTATGAAAAAATACCACTCTTAATAATTTGTTCTAAATCAAATTCTGCATCGTTTGGTATGCAAACCATCTCTCTAGCATGTTCAGAAGAAGAGATATTGCCATTTTCCTGATTTTGCTAGTGCGGCATTAGATGTTTTTACAAAAATGGGGGTGGCTGGACACACGTTGGTGGCCACCAATTATTTTTTTCAGGAATCTTATTTTTATATCAAAAGCCAACTGTTAATGACTGATTAATTCTATCTTGAGTTTCAGCCCGGCCTACTAAAGATTCTGTTCAGAAATTTTTTGAATCGGATGAAATTAGTCATTTGTGCCCCGGTACAAAAGACTGCCTGAGTATCAGAAATGGAAGTGGGTATAAAGAATCTGTGCAGAAAAGACTGGTGTTAATGAATCTGAAAGAAGCTTTTAGTCTCTATAAAAAATAATCTAGATAGTCCCCAAATTGGCTTCTCTAGTTTTGCCAGCCTTCACCCCAGACATTATGTTTTAGCTGGAGCTGCTGGTACCCATTCTGTGTGTGTATGTACATACCACCAGAATGCCAAAATACAATTTTCAGCTTTGGGTGTCAAAGGGTTGGAATACACAACTCTTACGGAGAAAGCAGTGTGTGATGTCAACAACAGGAATTGCATGATGCAAATATGTAATCTCTGTCCAAAAGAACAAGGTATTAAGAGTTTTTTGCTCACTTTTCAAAGTGTTAATGATCCTGAATGTGAGGAAATAAAATATAAACAATGGGTTACTACAGATCGATGCAATATGGTTGAAAAAACAGAATCTGTAGATAATTTTATAAATTCATTAAGCACAAAAATTGTCAAATTGACACTTCATCACTTTATAGCAAAGAATCAGAGTGCATTTCTAAAAAATTTGAAGAATAATTTAAATAGCCGTACAGCTGTAGTTCTTGGTGACTTTTCAGAAAACTACTCATTTGTAATACAGGATGCAGCCCAAGGTTTTCATTGGGAAAATACCCAATGCACAGTGCATCCTTTTGTGTTATATTATAAGGAACCAGAAAGTAATGAAACAAAACATTCAAGTTATTGTTTTTTATCTCCAAATATAAAACATAACACTACAATGGTTTACACTTTTTTAAATACACTCATACCTATTATTATTAGAAAATCCCACCATCATATCAAAAAATTACATTATTTTACTGATGGATGTGCAGGACAATATAAAAATTGTTTCAATTTTGTTAACATTTGTAAACATGAAGAAGATTTTGGACTGGAATGTGAGCAGGGCTGAGGAGTCGGCACATAAAAAAACCGACTCCGACTCCTCAATTTTTTGTCTATCCGATTCCGAAGGTATATTCATTCTAATTCTGCTATGATGATAATTACACAAGAGGCATTTCATCACCACCACGTGAAGCATCATCATCTGTGGTCATTGTTACGGTAACTTTGTCTGTAGTAAAGAATCTTGTAAGTGGTGCTTGTCATTCAGTAGATTTCTGATCTTTTGTTAACTTTGAAGTAGTTGGAAGGTTTTTATTACTATCTTTCTCAATGACAACTTCTAAAATTTTGGGATGGAAACACTGCAAATGTCTTTTCAAATTTGATGCCCCTTTACAAGTCCCTAGTCAGGCCTCATTTAGAATATGTGGTTCAGTTTTGGTGCCCGTACTTGCGTGAGGATATTGATAGGTTAGAAAGGGTTCAGCGTCGTGCCACGAAACTTATTCCATCATTGCACAATAAGCCTTATGAAGATAGGATTAAAGAGTTAGACTTGTATTCACTCGAAACTAGGAGATTAAGGGGGGAGTTTATTGAAGTTTTCAAAATTGTTAATAACATCGATAACGTAAATTTTGATAAATTGTTCACTTTCGATAATAGTAATACTCGCAATAATGGATTTAGGTTGCGTGGCAGACGTTTCATTACTAATATCGCTAAAAACTTCTTTACGTTTAAAGTAATTGATAAATGGAATAATCTTCCCGCGTCAGTCGTTCATTCTACCAGCGTTAATATGTTTAGGAACCGTCTTGACAGACATTTTAAAAGTATTAACGTTGTTTAAAATTTAAAAAGAAAGTTAACAACAGGAGCTCTGGTGGTGGTGCTCGAGGATGAGTCTGTTGACGATGAATGCCAGCTTGTGACATGCCAGCGTGTGATGCCAGCAATAAAAAAAAAAAAAAAAAAATTAGACTAACGAACGTAGATGTAGCTCGTAGCGTAAACTAACCCACTTTTTGTTTAACTGTACCTACTTTTTTTTTTTTTTTTTTTTCTTATCCTTTCTTTGCATGTCTGTAACACTCTTTACTTGCATGTTTGTAGTTTGCATGGTATGACAGTGAGTTAAGACTGTGTTTGCATGGTTTGTAAGCGTTCTTATTTTACTTCTTTTCATCTTTCACCCCTCCTATTTTCTCCGACTATTTTTCTGACTTGTCGGCACTGGCCGGCGGATGATGATGGTGAGACTTTTTTCCTCTTTTTCTGAATGAATGTTAACCCACGAGTGATAGGTGTTGCTCCTTACTTAACCCCTTATTTTCTTCTCTTCTCTTAACCCCCTACTCTTTCCTTTCTCTCGGGCTAACCTTAGAGTGGATCTTAGGGTCTTTGTTAGCCTTAGCTTCTGTAGATCTTCTATCATACACTGACACACGAAATGTTTCCCATCTGTGGTTATTGTAAAATATTAAAAATGGCAGACTTTGTTGGAAGTGTCTTTGCCATTGTGAAAGGGGTTTTAGACTTGAAAGTTAAAAACTTATGAAATTTAGAAAGAACTCGAAATTAAATAAGCATTAAAAATAAAAAAATATTATCTGAAAAGAAAAAATGAATTAATGGCATTAGTGTCTGAAATGGAAAACATTGTGTTTATTATTTAAGTGGTTTAACCACCATAGCTGCCAGTGATATCACACACAAAAACATATTTTATTAAAATTTATATTGAGGTTGGAGTCGGTACATTTTTACCGACTCCGACTCCAGCACCACCAAAATTGCTTCCGACTCCACGACTCTGACTCCACAGCCCTGAATGTGAGTGGTATTTCTTTGCCACAAGCCATAGTAAAAGCGCTTGTGATGCGATTGGGGTTACAGTGAAAAAGATCTGTAGCCAGAGTATGTATGCAGAGAACATTCGCAAATCAAATATTAACACCAGAAAACATGTTTGAATTTTGTTCAAACAATATAAGTGACAGCATAAATTTTTTTTCAATAAATTCTGAAGAAATTGAAGCTATGGAAAAATTTTTAAGTGACAGATATGAAAAAAGTATGCGGCTAACAGGAAAACACAAATTCCACAGATTTGTATCTATTAATGCAAATAACATAAAAACATTTGAATTATCTTCTGATGAAGTTGGTGAGGTGAGGATTATAAGCAAAGCTTTTCTGGGTGAAGATAATGTTGAAGTTAATCCAAAAATAGGAGAGTACATAGTTTGTACTTACAATGATCAGAAATGGTTGGGATTTGTACATTCCTATAATGAGGAATTTGATGACTTTGAGGTTAGCTTTTTGCACCCATCAGGATATAGTGTTTACTATTACTTTCCACAAATTAGAGATACATGCCACATATTAAGAGATAAAATTTTTAGGTTTATTAAGCACACCAACTTTAAAGCCAGGAACAATGCGTATTCAATATGTTTTCCCAGAAAATGAGTTGAAAAAACTCGTGTAATTATGAATCAACTTGATGTAATGTGTGTTCAATTTGTATTTTTGCTGTTTATTTTCATCCATGTGAATATATCATTTGTAGTTCTCTATTTTAGTCTGCATGTGTAAAAATGTCAAAATTTCACAATGTACATATTTTTTAATAATTTTTAAAATATCTTGCGACTTGATACCCACGTTTTTTATTGTTTGTATCTTTTAACAATTACATAATGGAAGTTTAATAAATGAACATTTTTTGGGGGGGACTTCACTGCCTAGGGGGGGTGGGGGTCAAAAATAAAAAGGGGGGGAATTTTCATTATTGTTCTACACATTTGAATGTGGTATCATTTAATAGATCTCTTCATGCTGATTCTAAAAATGTATAGTTTTATAAGTCTACAGTAACATGTTTGGGAGTTATTGCCCATTGAAGTTAGGTGGTAAAGTTGGGGCCCGTATATCAAAAACTATGGGTCATAGAACTTTTTTATTTTGACCAGTGAAATCAGCACCTGGAAGAACCCCATATGTCAATTTTCATCAAAATCTGAGTCGGAGTGGTGACATGCATTGGGTGATCTCTCCTGGAATGCCCCAAATGTCATGCTCCATGTTATGAGGCCTAGGTTAGCAGTAAAATTCTATTTTATTTTCACTGGCAAGAAAGAGACCCATTTGAATTAGGCCTATTCTAGTACAGTAGGCTATGGTTGAGCCTACTGTTGGTTCAAGATTCAGTATGAAAAGTTTGGTAGAAGTGATGCACATATTCTAAAAAGAGGAATGAAAGTGATGCAAATACTCCGTTTAACAACTTAATCAGAAAAGTGACTCCACCATATCTGAAACTAATATTTTAATTTTAAAACTGATAGAGGTCCTATTAGATCTAATTAAAAAATAACAAATTTTCTAGATGATGGTAGCTAAACCTTTATTTTATACCCACCCTGAATTAAAAAGTTCGGCAGAAATTTACCAGATCTGATGCATTACTTTTCAACCTAAATTATTAATTTCAGATTTGATGAAGTTATTAAAGTATTTACATCACTTTTTCTTGTTTTCTGTTGGATTTGGAGTTTTTGCTTTATTAGTATTGTGAAGTCCTTTATTTTTTTTTTTTTTCAAGTTAAAATATTAGTGTTAGATATATAGAGAAGTCTCTTTGGTAAATTTTCAGTTTTGGGGTCATATTTTTTGGGCCCCTTTTGGGCTCTGATTGGTCAGGTCATGTGGGAAATAATGAACCTAAAATGACCATTTAACCCATTGTTGAAATCTGGTAGCTCCAAAACTGAATATTAGCAATGACATTTTAGGTTTATAGTATCAGATGGGGAATTTGTCATTTTTCCTCTTTTCCGTAGGATCTGGGGTCATTTTTGATAGTTTGAAGTTGCTTTACTCTTTTAAGAATTGGTGCAACTCTTTTACCAAGTTTCTCATATTGGTACCCAGCCTTGCGTTATCAAAGCCAAATTGAGAAATTTTCTATAAAGAACTATTAAATTAGAATATAGAATTTAAAAACTAGTAATACTAGGTCTACATAGGATATATTTTTCTGAATTTAAATGCTTTGGTTTGATTTAATTTGTGGTTAGCCAACATTGTTAAGAACAACACATTTTGGCTTTATTTAGAATATAGTCCCATATGGTACAGTGGCTACTTGGGCTATATTAAAGCCTCATTTTTTTAAATGAAGTTTTTTATTTAAACTACCGTACCCTATTTTACTAGTAAATAAACTTTATTAACAGAGCTATAGTTTATAGCCTAAAATCTTAGCTTATTAAACATGATGCTTCACAAAGGCCTACTTGAGCCTACTCCAAAATCATAAAAGATTTATTTTCAGGTTATTTGATTCACCAAAGGCTTCAACACAAAATGATTGGCTACGCAAAGATATAAATGATCCATCACTTGTAGTAGTTAAAAAATCTCTTGTAAAAAAGCTAGATGAAATTTCAAGTAAGTAGCTACTTTAGATTTGTCATACCATAACTCTTTATAGTGGACATTTGATTAGTTTTACAAGAAAATTTGAAAGATATATGGTAAGTAGTTAAATGATACTTTCCTGTTATCCTGGACCCCAGACTTTTTGCCGGTTGCCAGACTTCAATTTTGACACAGAATATTTTTGTTAAAACTAATAAAAATATCACTATTTAACCTAACCAATTACACTGGTCAACAAAGATTTTTCATCAGAGTAAAATTTGTGGTGGCTGGATAGCATTTTTCACGCTGATTCCAAAACTGCATTCAGATTTTTTCTAGCACGTATAGTTTTCAAGATGAAGGCATATATATAACTACACAGATTTAACCATTTTAAATAGGCAAAATACTAATATTTCAACATTTGATTGTGTTTATTTTATTGTTTTTTTTTAGTTTATTCATCTTATTTATTTCAATTATCTTAATTATACATCTTATGTATTTCAGGTGAGAGCTTTTACGTCTAGCAGCATTGTGATTCAGGCAACAACGCCGTGCTTTGTGTGTCAAAAGATCAGTCCAGTCCAAGAACTTGTTGTGTCAAGTTGGTGTACATTTTTCTTGAATTTATAGTTTGCTCAGGTCAGTCAACATGCCTCAACAATGTAAGAATGACCCCTGAAAGCAGTTTTGCATAATGGTAATATAATGCCATCCATCCCCATTGCCCATTCCATCCATCTAAAAGAGACATATATGACAATATGGATATACTACTTAAGGCAATCAAATATGACAGTCATCAATGGAATGTTTGTGGAGATCTAAAAGTTATAGGAATGCTTATGGGTATGCAGTCAGGATTCACAAAATTTTGAATTTTGTTGTTTCCTTTGCCTGTGGGACAGTCGCACCACTATAGAACATTACACCAAAAGTGATTGGCCACTTAGGTATACATATGTCCCAGGGATAAGCAATGTCCAGTCTGTCCCTTTAGTGGATCCCCAAAAGATCTATCTGCCACCTCTTCACATTAAACTTGGTTTAATGAAGAATTTTGTTAAAGCAATGGGTAAAGTTAATTCTGAAGGGTTCCAATATACCTTTCAAGGAAATTTCCGAAGGTTACTGCAGCAAAATTGAAGGAAGGAATTTTTGTTGGGCCACAAATAAGGGAGGTTTTGAATGACACTGAATTTGAAAAAGTCCTAAGTCCTAAGTCCTAAGTCCTAAGTCCTCTGGAATTGAAGGCTTGGCTGGCGTTCAAATGGATATGTGAAAACTTTCTTGGAAGCAACAAGTCACCTGCATATAAGGATGGAGTCAAGAACCTCCTTGATGCCTTCAAAGAAATGGAGTGTTGAATGTCGTTAAAAATTCACTTCCTGCATTCCCACTTAGATTTCTTTCCTGAAAACCTTGGTGCAGTGAGTGACGAGCAAGGAGAGCGCTTCCATCAAGATATTCAGATGATGGAGAAGCGCTACCAAGGATATTGGAATGAAAGCATGATGGCGGACCATTGTTGGATGCTGTATCGTGACAATCCAGGCCAAATTTACAAAAGGAAATCACACTCACAGCGCTTTTAATAAAATAATGTATATATTCTTTATTTATAAGTACATTGAATAAAGTATATGATGTATTTGTTGTTTATCATTCCTAAGTGTGATCTATACATCCATAAATTTTCTTATAGCAATATCAAAAACTTAAAAATATCAAAATCAGTGTGTATATATAACTATACGTGCTAGAAAAAAAATAAAACCAGATTCAGAATCAGCGCAAAAAATGCATTAAGAAAAGTGTGATCATGTTTGTGATGAGAAAAAAAGGTTTCATTTTGTTGGCCAGTGTTATCAATGGCATACAGTTTACTTAACTAGGCATTTAATTAACCTAGTGTTATTCCATGACAAATCATGCAGTGGTCAAAACCACACCCTCATAGATTTTGCTTAAATTTGGTTTATAGAATGGTCTATGCTAGTAAGTACCAAATTTCAAATATCAGCTCAGTCGGAGTTATGGTTCAAAAGTTATGCTCCCCCCCCCCCCCCCTTTTTGGGGGGGGATGAAAACTGTAAATATTCAAACCACCATAACTCAGTCCCTAATTGACATAAACAGTGACTTAGTGTTTATGAAAGGTAATTGCGCACACAACAAATTAGCATAAGTAGAAAAAATGGCTAAAATTAACAGAAAAAAAGTTACGACACTTTATTCCATTTGAAGGGGTCCTGCTCCCACTAAATTACAGATTTTTAAAATTTTTCATATATACAAAAAATGAGTTTCAACCTTATTCTATCAGTATATGAAAAGAAATATATGTGTATTTGCATATAAAATAGGTATCTACAGATTTCAAAATGGCTACTTTTACTTAAAAGACTATTTTTACAAATTCATGTAAGCTGTTAGGTAATTAATACATTGCAATTTACACATGCTGCAATAATTCTTAATGCTAATAATCTGTAAGCTTATATATAGTTAATTTTCAACAGATTTTTATCCTAGTTTTGGTTCCAAACTCCCACTAAGTTCTTGAACTTGCTTTGGATTGAAGGAGTAAATAATCTTAACACCAGGCTTGATATTTGGTGTCATCATGATAGAAATCATATGAGGGGTCGCGTGTCTTATGGTACCTAAGTGCTACCACAGGCAAAAATGTGTTTTTTGATGGATATCACTATTTTCACCCTTCCTCTATCGCGTGGTTTGGGTTATAATGACCTTACGACACTAGAAGTATGGTTGAAAACCTTATGAAGTAAACTACTTTTTTCACCTCATTCTGTGCCAGAAATAGCACCCAAAGTTCGGCATAATAAGAAAAAAAAAATAAAAATATATATATATATATATATATATATATATATATATATATATATATATATATAAAATATGAAAATCTATTCCAAAAACTCATCAACAGCTTCATTAGCATACTTAGCACTCTAATTTATAATTTAGCCAAAAATGAACGTTCTAGCTCAATTAATAACAGATACTATTGCCAGAATATTGCTGAACTTTGGTGGTGAATTTTAATTTTGGCACTTAGGTACCATAAGATGCAGGACCCCTCATATCACTTTGTTTTATCCAGCAAACATCCTCTTTCATCAGAAAATAATACTGAGTGGTAGATCCTGATGAGGTGAGGAAACTGATTTTATAATCACCATATTCTTCTGAAGTGTCTAAAATAACTCTAAACCAAACTTTATCATCATATTTACAGGCAACATACTGGCCAATTTGATACTCATCTTTTTCAACTAGTTGATTGTCTTTATCTGGTTCAGCCCCAGTACTTATTCTAAACAATTTACAATTATCAGAATTGGATGTCTGATAAGCTTGTGTTAGGTTTTCTGACTCTGGTACAAACATGTGGAAACCCTGTGTACTTTTAACAGGTAAAGCTTCATCAAACCTACTAGAAAGATTGAATTTATCCGCATGAACCTCCTCCTCTGTAACATACAAACAAATAATTGAATTAAAGTGTTCAGTGCAAAAATCATAGAAAGCTCTCGGTGTTAGAATATGACCAGTATCATTATGTTGCAAACTAGCCTTTGCTACAACTCTCTTAATAGTTCCTCCAATACCATCACAAGCATTTTTCCCATGACTTGTGGCAAAGAAATTCCACTCAGCCTTCACACCAAAATCCTGTTCATGATAGCATAGATTGCTGAAATTATATTTGTTTTTGTATTGGCCTCCACACCCATCATAGAAATAAATTGCATTTTGTACGTTGGGGGATTTCTGTTTAATATCCTTCATTAAATATTGCTGAAAAGTGTGAACTGCTGATGTTGAGTGCTGAAGACAATCGCTAATAATAAGTAACTAACTAGTATGAATTAATTCCTCATTCTTCATGTGATACACCACAAATGGATGGAGGGTCACCTGGTCATTTGTCCAGTGAAAACTTTGTGATTCATCTTGACTGATGAATGAATAGTTTTCTGCAAAATCCCCTAGCACAAGTATTTCATCACAGTGGAGATTCTGTTTCAGTCTTCAAATACTGACTCTGGCTTTTTGCAATGTAATGGTGCCTAGTAAGAGAGAAAATGTTTTCTGAAAAGTGTTCAATAAATTCATCTGGAGAAGCTGTATGAGTTTCCAATGTTGATCTGTCTGTATTAGTCCACTGAACATATTTGACAGAATCTCTGCTTGTCAAGGAAGGTATAGTATTTAAGAAATTAAATATGCCTATGCTACCAGGACATTCTCAACATCCATGTAACATGCATGTAGAAGAATTTATATCACATATCACACACTTTTTTCCATAAGTGTGTAATAGGTTAAGTTTTTCTCTGCAATTGCTGATACCATGAGTTTAGGATTCTGGTGGTGGGTGCAAACACAAACTGAGTGGGTTCCTTTTCCTCCAGCAATTACACACCATTTAGGCCTCAGATTGGCAAAGGTAGAAAACCCTATGCTATTATCATTGTTTTCTTTATATTTTGAATATAATTCTTTTAAATTTCCTAGTAATAGACATTTTTGCTTGTACTCTTTTTCACCATCTTTATTTCTTATGCTAACACAATCAGATTTCCCTGCACACAAATGACTGACTTCATCATCTTCGTAGAATTCCTTTATTTCAGAGATTATATCTTCAGTTAGTTTTCTTCCTTTACTGTAGATAGGAATCTGTGGCATAATACCAAATGTACGTTTCAAATGTCTGGCTTTGTCAACCATGTATCTGGTTGCACCAAACACATCCATTGTCCTAGAAATAGGAAATGGTGAGAGTGTAAGTATCTGAAGCCTCCTTTTGTACAATGATGTGGATTTGAAGTCTTGTACAAGATCACTCATGAGGTTTTCATACCTATAAAAAAAAAATAACCCCAAATTACTGTACAATATTAAGGATGTAAGTACATGATTTATATTATTCAAGAATTAAGGAAGTACTGTACTTCATGAATTTGAACATATACCAGTATATTTAGTATATGGGATGATGTCACATTTTAGGAAATATAGCTAATGTCTACATATATATCCAAACATGAAAACCTATAATACTGTACCTAAATACATACATTAATAATTCAAAGTCATCTCACTAACTATTTTTAGTTTCTTACCTCTCCAAATCTGCTTCTTCGAGATGCTGTTTACTCAGTGGCTCACCAACATCTTGAACTTCAGTGGCAAATGCAGTTTCCAACTTCCTCTTGAGGGAGGTTGAAGCTTTTTTATATTTTTGTGAAACTGCCTTTGATCTGCTTCCACTGTTCAGGGCATCTGAAAAATATTTGAAATACAATTAATTAATAAATATAAGTATGACATATCTAGTGGCAACAATCTGAATTTCTGAACTGAAGTATATTTTTTAGATAATTTCATATATATGTATCAGGTATAAGACAACTATATCTGAATTAAATTTCAGCTGACAGTATAAAAATGCATTATCTGTGCATACATTAATAGCTAGTTACTTACGTAATTTCACTGGGGTAACATGAAGCTGCTCCAAAGTTGCATTAAGATCTTCTTGTTGAATATCTTTATCCATTTCAGTACATTTTCTTGGCATTTTTTCTGGGGATATGTCAGGTGAAGTAGTCGTACTTTCAGTCTGAATAATTCTTCAGGTTTTGCGTGTTTATTAATTAATTTCAGAATTTATACAAATTTCTGATTCATCACTGAAATTATATTTAGGGTCACTATTTTCAACAAAAAGCTTTGGAAGTGGCCTCAAGTTTCACAGAATAGGCTTTTTGTGCAGTTCAAAAGGGTTGCAACAGCGCTTGTTATAGCTTTTATGTGTGGACAAGCCTGGACATTTTCATCAAACACTTTTACTTATTTAAAACACTATGCGTATATGTACAATTGTACATAAATCTGTTCAAAATGAAAAAAAATATATACATTAAATGAGAATAAGTGAATGCTTTGTATATCATAGAAAACAAAATAAAGAGCTCTCTAGTTGGGCAATAGTTATCCTGGGTAGGATTGCCACTTTTTCAATGTCCACATGGGATTTTTTGTTCAACCAATTTACCCAACAATCGAATGGGGGAAGATATTTTATGGTAGGTACTAGTGTTTTATGTTTAGTTCTTAGAATACTAGTTTAACACATATGTATTTACATTTTTAACAAGTACACCAATCTATATACCAGAAGTCAATGAGAATGTTGAACAGTTTGTTAGAAATTATTCTCTCAAGTGAAAGTAGTCATTTTCAAATCTGTAAATACCTATTTTATATGCAAATACACACATATTTCTCTTCATATATTGATAGAATAAGGTTGAAACTCATTTTTTGTATATATGAAAATTTTAAAAATCTGTAATTTAGTGGGGGCAGGACTCCTTCAAATGGAATAAAGTGTAACTTTTTTTCTGTTAATTTTAGCCATTTTTTCTGCTCATGCTAATTTGTTGTGTGTGCAATTACCTTTCATACACACCTTAAATCACTGTTCTATGTGAATTAGGGACTGAGTTATGGTGGTTTGAAAATTTCCAGTTTTCACCCCCCCCCCCCCCTTTCAAAAAAGGGGGAGAGCATAACTTTTGAACCATAACTCAGATTGAGCTGATATTTGAAATTTGGTACTTACTAGCATAGACCATTCTATAAACCAAATTTAAGCAAAATCTATGAGGGTATGGTGCACTTTTTCTTTTTCTTTTTTTTCCATGATTTGTCATGGAATGAGCCCTTAATTAGTTGGTAAGGTTAGGTTAGGTTAGGTTAAGTCATGATATTTTTGTTAGTCTTAACAAAAATATTCTATCAAAATTGAAGTCTGGGGTCTGGGATAACAGGAAAGTACCATTAAATTTATATACAGTAGCTACCATAAGGATAACCTGGTAGGTAGCTAAGCCTATTAAATATTTTGTAACTTATTTATGGTTGGCCTTAATTATAAAGCATTTTTGTCCTGAACCCAGTTTAATACATTTAAATAGGTATGAAAAAGGAAATACTAAGAAAAAATTTATTAAGGAGTTAAGGCTTTTGCTGAATTATAGAAAATCAAATGTGTACAATTGTAATGTGACAGTATACTAGTGTTGTTTACCCAAGATTAAGTAAAAACTATACTTAGCTATGGTACTTTGGTTGTTGTGCTCAAATCATCCAAGTCTTAGGCTTGGAGTTAACTGATACTTTTATGGTAACATAACTACATAGCCCTATTCAGTTTATTTCCAATGGTTTCAACAAGATTAAAATAATTTTGATTTGAGTGGCAATATAAAGCAACAAAGATTTTACAGGTTTATATGAGCCGACTGAAGTCTAGGCAGTAGATAGTGAATTAGTTAAATGGTTTCATAAATGGAGATGGTGTCCTATGTATGGTGATTAACATTCAGTGTACTAGATGGAAACCTGGGTAGTGAAGGAAATATAGGATTAATTTATTGTCTATATATTATTTTGGCTAAGTAAGGATCACAAAGAAGGATATTTTGCCATGGAAGATGAAAACCTAAAGAATTTAAGTCTGCAAATCCTTGAACCCCATTTTTAATAGTTATCAAAAATAAGATGATTGTTTTGGTAAATTAAACTGTTTTTATGATAAAATAGTAGGTACAGTAATTAGTTTAGGGTGGTAATTTACCATAATTACAATGGTCATTCCTGCTTTAACTATATATCTTTAAAAGGTACCAGTACAGGCTTAGACTCTCTATAATGAATGTAATGAATATTTACTAAATTGCAGAAAGTGTCTGCTCTGTTTTTTCAACATTTTTTGTAAGAAGTGAAAAATTGAAGATGTTAATAGCTTCCTTGTATTAACATTACTTGTTTTAATTAAATAATTACAGACAGTGATTTAGACAGTTGGGTAATCTTCAGACTTTGTTAACAATAAGGCTGGTAGGTAGAATTAATGGGATTTAGGATTATGGTAGCAAATTCAGTTTTTTTGTCAGGTTTGACTTAAATGGTTTTCTTTGCTAAAATGGTAACTGAAAGGAAACCCAATTTTACAGGCTTTTGTAACATTTTAAGTACATTTAATCTTTAGGAGTCTGAATGATGAGGTTCTTGTAGTATGGTACAGTTACCTGCATATGTAATGTTCCTTGCCTCAAAGGTGACTCCAAACATGTGGCAATGTTGCAGCGATAGTCAAGGTATCCCAGCTGGGGAAAGGTGAGTTGGAGGAGGACAACAGAGTCCATTGACATAGGGGTAAGGTACCATTCAAAAATTATGTAACAATCTTATCCCCGTTGTCTATCAACATGATGGTGCTCCTTGTCACTATGCCAAAATTGTTCAGGATTATCTAAATGGACGTTTTCCAAATCGCTGGATCGGACGCGGAAGCAACAGACCTTGGCCAGCGAGATCACCAGATTTAACCCCTTTAGATTTCTTTGCATGGGGCTTTATCAAATCGCACATCTATAAGATTACGAGTCTTGAAAACTTACGTACACATATACGAACTGCTGCAGATAACATAACCCCGCAAATGCTCCAGAATGTGTTTAGAAATGCTGCGGAACGATTTGAGCTGTGCAAGGATACTGATGGGCATCATGTCGAATCCTACTCTTAATTATTTAATAAATGTTACCACTTTATCATTTTATGATTGAATTCCATATAATTTCCAAGTGCTTCACAAAAATAGATCCTGACTTTATGTACACCCTGTATTAGTGATGGGACGATTAATCGGAATCGAGAATCGGAAGAATCGAGCATTTTTCAGGAATCGGAATCGGAATCGAGAGAATTGTACCATGATTTCCGATTCTTAAAATGATTCTTTAACTTTTAATTGAACCAGTTTTGCAATGTAAACTTTAAAATTTAAATGAAAGAGGATAACAAATTTTATTTTTATTGTATTGTAGCTATACATTAAAACATGTATATCCATGATGTGTAATCAAGAAGATTAAAATGAATTGTTACAACTTACAGTTGATTTTTATTTTTAAACCAATCTATTATAATTTATAATTTATATTACCATACTCATAATGTAAATAGTTAATCTTACCAGAGTAAAATATGACAATTTCCAGAAAAACAAGTATAGAATTATATTTAAAAATATTGAGAATCGGAATCGGAATCGAGAATCGTATCGGAATCGAGACTTTTTAGTGGTATCGGAATTGGAATCGTTAAAAATTTTGGTATCGTCCCATCACTACCCTGTATATTATTTATATATTATATATATATTATATATATATTAAAACATACCTATATATTATATATATATTATATTATATATTAAAACATTAGGTTAAATCTATTTTATTCATAAAATTGAGCTAGGCCTAGGCTGCTATGGTTATAGTTGAAGGATTTGCACTGACTCCGACTCCATCCAACTATGCACTTCCGACTCCTGACTCCAACTCCACAGCCCTGGTAAATGGCTTATTGATTGTTACACAAAGAACTTGTTAACAGTTTTGATCTGAATAACAGTAACTGATTATCAAAATCTCAAGAATAATCTATGGTTAATTGGTTATACCAGCATCAACATATTTATATATACTTGTAAATTCATACAATATTATACTAATGATTGTGAAATAACATTGATGGGCCAAACTGTGGTGTTGACATGGTTACTTGTTGCCACTGTCTAGGAGAGACTACATATGGGTATGTCAGTAAAAACTGTAAGGTGATGGTTGCATGAAGCAGGATATCACCACTGGTTTGTGGCTGATGCCTATTATATTGATAGTGTTTTCCAGATTATTTGTATTATCATTGTGGATCTGAGGGTCATTCCATTGTAATGGTTGTACCGTTTGGACACAGGTTTTTAACTTACATTCCTAGTGCAATAATTCTCAGACTACTTGCAATAAACCAATAATTTGTTAATGGTGTATAGGTAATAGTCTAAGGATTAATTTACTGCAAAAAGATTTTAATTTACTTTATTACGTTTGAAGTTACAATAGCTGAAAGTGGAGGTAATGGTCATACCCGCCATGCCACCTTATGCACATTTCATGTGTTTCTATTCTCAAACTCTGTGATTTGTGAGGGCCTAGGACTTTAATATTTACAGCAAACATATTCAAGGGAATAGCATTTCTGATGATGTTGTTAGCAATGAAGTATGTATTTTAGGGTTTTAGTTATTAGCAATCAGGTGGTGTAATGGTCATTCCCGATATTTCCGTAATGGTTGTAGCCCTCTGAAGTTTCTGTAAAAATATGCAAATAAAGCAATCAAATTGTGATGTGACTTAC
The DNA here is from genome assembly GCA_023014485.1 of Bathynomus jamesi. Taxonomy (NCBI): domain Eukaryota; kingdom Metazoa; phylum Arthropoda; class Malacostraca; order Isopoda; family Cirolanidae; genus Bathynomus; species Bathynomus jamesi. The sequence goes on along the minus strand of JAJOZX010001677.1, from coordinate 215,079 downwards.
TTGTATCAGTAAGATTCCTTGATATATGTATATTCTTATAAATAATTTAAATGTTTTGTAATATGAATGCACTTTGGGCCAGTTTATCACTTTTTATTGGTACTCATAAATTCACCAAAAATTTTCCATTTTCTAACATCACTAATTTAAGCAAATGTAAACTATAGGCTATAAAACTTGTTTGAGTTATTAGACTGTTCCACTTGGGAACTCAACTTCAGGGAATGAATGCATCCCACAATTGAAAATGTTTGGTTGTGGAAGCTGTTTTTCAATGTCTTCATAATCCACAACATCGATGTCTGGATTACTTGGGAAGGTGAAATTTGACTCAGTGGATTTCTTCATGCAACTAATGCGGTAGTTAGCAGTTGCAGCAGTCAGATCGATCTCCTCGATGATAGCAACGTAGAACTTTTTTGTATTTCTTTTGGTGGTGTACCTGACAAGGACATACTCCCCAACCTGTGTCATATAAATAAAAATTAATAATAAAAATTAACCAAAATAAATAAACAAAAAAAAAGCTAAAAGAAGAGCATATAATATGAAAATTCCGCTTAAAATGAAAATGAAATTAGCTTAAAATCACAGTTTTGCATACCTGTGGTCTTTTGACATTTGTTGGGGATGAGGAGACAATCATCAAGCTGTCGGGAGTTGTAGGAACTGTGAAGGTGCATTCAGGGTAATTTGTGTCTGAGGATTCGAAGCCTGTACTGGTGCCTGACTCAGATTCATATGCACCAGATGATAACAAATTGCAGGTGGTATATGGTTGGATGTTATGGCTGTCATAGAAGAGCTCAATACAGTATTTGTCAAGCACTTGGATCCTCCTGCACAGTACCAGAAAATATTTGATTAATTTTAAAACTTTTATTCTGACTTCAGATATGATTTCATTCTGTACCAATATATACATCTAATGTTGCAATTTACTACTTGGTTTTCAGAGCTATGTGATATGGTCCCATACTTGCACTTTTGGATCCCCTTGGCTCCTTTAACATTCTTCCAGATGTTGTTGAAAATGCTTTTCTGTGAATTGATCTCCTGTTTTGGAACATATATTAATTTGGTCTTGGAGACAAATTTCTCTGCAGCCTCATAGAAAGATCTTGCATAGGTGATAGTGCATTGTCCTCTGAGTACCTCAAATTATAATTATTATATATTTAATTTAATTTAATATAGATATTAATTTAATTTTTACAGATAGAATTAATTTAATAGAATACAGATATTAATTTAATTTACAGACTTAAATTAATTTACATATACTAAAAGTTGATTTGGTCCCTTACCTGTTTGTACACATTAGACTTCAATACTGCTACAATGCCATCATGTGGACCCTTGCCAAGGCTTGCCATGGTAACTTTCATGGAAATGCCATTCTACGGAACATTTGTAGAGCTCCCTGTAGAACATTATGGCTGCCATGGCATTTTGGTTCTTGAAATGGGAGGCAGCCCCATCTGTCCACAGAATGATCTTATCTACATTGACCAAGAGCTCCTCCTTTACGTATCTCAAGATCTCTTTGTTGAAGACTTGTGACTCTAACGTGCTATGGTGTTGGGTGTTTGAATGATGGCACCCAATTGCACTTTACCTCATTACCCTGTACGTAATGGATCACGCAAGTGTAAATGGTGACTGCCTCATTTGGTGTTGTAGAGGCCCAATGTACTGCCATGACCTCATCCTGGTGCTTGATGCCGTAGTTCTCTGCGAAGTCAACTTGAATGATGATGGTCTTCGGTTGAGTGAGCAGGGTTTCCTTATGGTTTGAAAAGGCCTTGTAATATAGGTATGTGTAACATAGGTACCCATTTTTTGGTAAATTTCTGATGCAAGTTCTGAGGGGGTTGGGAATTCTCATCTTGAGGTGACCACCATCCCATTGACGTACAAGAATGTCTGTGTGGTTATCATCCATTAAAGCTTCAATCTCATCAGAACACTCCTTGGCCAAAATGCATTTATCACACTTTCTTCGCATACATGACATATTATTAGAGTCACACATTAGATGGTTGATTAGGTCAAAGGTGGATTTGATATCTTTCCACCTGGCTGCCTTGAGGAGAAAATTCATATTTTCACAGTATGGACAGCAGCACACGTTCTGTGACTTGTAGCTTACAAGTTCCACTTCTACAAGCCGAAGTTCTGCGAATCTTGAAAGCCCTATCTCCATGCCAGCATGCTTTGACTCCTTTAAACAGCTGGTACACCTCCCTCAATGTATAGCAGAGGACCCTTCCGGCAACATGCTCTTTCTTTCCAGACTCCTTTGATCGTACTGACTTTGTTTCTTTCCTGGCAGGGCTTGTGACATGTGATCCTTTTTATAATAGGAGGTCACAGCTTCCTTCACCTCCTTGGTCAATGCTGTTGATGGCTTTGGTTTCTTGGCTGGAGGAACTGCAACCTTTTGGACAATGTTGGCAATGACAACTTTCCTTTTCTTTGGGCTGAAAGGCAAGGCACAGGCTGTTTTTGTCACAGCTTTGCCCAAGGCTTGCTGAGACTTGTAGACAGGTCATTCTTCTCCCTGTTTGCTCCTCCTTGCCCTGTAACGTTGTTTCCTTACTGCAGCTTTAGCATTAGATCTCTTCTTTTGCTGTGCTGTCAGACCTTGTCTATACTTCCTACACTTTTCTGCATTTTTCGCTTTCCAGGTTTCAGGATATGCTGCTGCCTTACATTGGCGATAAAGTTGCATTCTTTCTGCTGCAGTCTTTGGTGGCATTTTGCCAGCTGTTAAATGTATGTATACACATCGAGTATTTTATTTTTTCAAAAAGATCTAAAAAGAAGAGAAATGAAGCAAGTTATTAATAAACAACTAAAATAAAAGCTACACGAGGTATAATTAAACAAGTAAAACATGCGTAATGGTCGTGACCATACCGGGTACAACCATTACTCGAGAGTTGGGAATGACCATGATGCTGTTTGCGGACAAACCTGAGATGTTGACAACAAAACTAAATCATGGTAGTAAAGGTACATAAAAACTAAAAGAGAAAACAAAGGTGGAGCATGATCAGATGTAAGCTGTTTTTACTTGATCAAAAAAACTGAAATTTGCGTAAGTCATTCCTCTTTCACCCATACTTTTCAAGTGCATGTCACACAATAACTAAGATATCTAAGATAAATCTACAAATAGCCTTTTGTAGCTGAAAATGTATACTATATGCGGCTGTATGGTTTTACCTTATATTTACTACTGTTTATTTTGTATATGGAATTGAAAATTGCCTTGTTTCTCTAGTGTGTAACATATCAGAACATACTTCTCTTTTGTCATTGCATTATAACTAATGGAGATATTTGAAATCTGTTTGTAGTTTTGAAAACTAGAGATCTTAAGGAATAAAAACAATATAAAGTTTTGTAAATTCGGTTAGTTTCAAATTTTCATCAAAAGTTGACATATGCGTGGAATGGGCAGAGAGAGAATGATTTAATCACACTGGATAGATAAACCCATTAATGTTTTCCAGATTTCCTGTTGCATTATCACTGTGGAGGTATTATTAAATCTTAACAAGGAATATATACCGTAGGTATATACAGGGTGTCCCATAAGTCTGGAACCATAGGGTAAAATAAGTAATTCATGTTTTTCCATTTATGCAAGTGCCCATGATGTCTTTGAGTAAGGAAGAACGCATCCAGGTAATTCTGCTTGTAGGAAATCGGAGTCAGAGGGAGGTCGCTGAGGAATTTAACAGATTGCATCCGGACCACATGCCAATAACACACAGCTGTGTCAGCAAACTTGTAGCAAAGTTTAGGGAAATGGGATCCATAAGAGATAAACCACGCAGTGGACCTCCGAGGACATCCACCGACGATGACACAGCTGCTACCATCCTCGCTCATTTCACAAACAGTCCCCAAAAGTCTCTTCAGCATTTTTATTGCTATTTTTATCATTTTGCCCTATGGTTCCAGACTTAGAGGACACCCTGTATAATAAAATACCAATTCTTTATTACAACAAATATGCAATGGTTGAGAATATTTTACTAAATAGTTTATCATACAAAATGCTCACAATTTGCCATAGATTAACATAAATAGCACAGCTATACCCGGTTCATAGTTAGTATTTGGTCCATCCCCCATTATTGTCTATTACCTCTTGTAATCTGTGTGGCATAGATGCAACATGGTTATTAGTGATGCACCAATGTATCAGGTATCAGTAGTATCGGCCCTTCACGCAATAGTACCGGTAAATTTAGGTGTCCGGTACTTCTGATATGTCATACCTGGTATATGGGGTATATGGTATATACTGTATAGGGCATTGTGTGTCATTGTCATCATGCGTAATTGTGTGTAAATATCTTTACATTTCATTTTCATCACTTTTCACATGTTTTATAAATTTATTTTTTCATTCAGATCTTATCTAAATTCTGTAGAATTCATCATGTCTAGTCAATCTAGAAGCAGTATAGTTTGGAAATTTTTCATAGGATCAGAAACTGACAAAAGTAAAACTGACTGTAAATTATGTTCTGTTGAATTATCCAGAGGAGGAAAAAACAGTAAAAGTTACACTACCAACTTGATGAAACACACCACCAACAAACATCAAGAATATAAAAAGGAACAAAAATTGATAGAGGATGAAAAGAAGAGGAAGAATAATGAGCTATGTCAAAATCCTTTTGTGATAAGAAAAGGTCTGAGAAGAGATGATACTCAACCAGGAACTTCTAGTTTGTCTTCATCAGCTGTTGACTCGAGTCTCTCCTTCTATGAGTAAAACTACAGTGAAAACACAGTAGGGTACACAGTGGAAGAAACTCTAGCATTAAAAAAGATTTGGGACATTAATTCTTCTTGAGCAAAAGCAGTGCACTATGCTATTGGTGAGATGATCGTGGTCGACAATCAACCCTTTTCCATTGTTGAGGATATTGGGTTCACTAGGTTGGTGAAAACACTTCATCCAAATTATTCTCTGTCAAGTAGGAAATATTTTGATGACAATATTGTACCAGACATCTATGCATCAGTGAGGAAAAGAGTACAAACAATTGTTGATGAATCCCACAGTTTGAGCTTAACTAGTGACATTTGGACCTCCTCGAGTGACAGCTCATTCATTAGTCTTATGGGACATTGTGTATCAGAAAGTTTTGATAAAACAACAGTTGTGTTGCGTGTTACGCCATTCCCAGAATCCCATTACACCTAGTAATATTAGTGAGATTATACAAAGTGCCATAACTGCCTTCAACATTCCATCTTACAATGTGTATGTAATTGTAAGAGACAATGGTGCCAATATGGTAAAGGGGATTTCAGAATCTGGATATGATGCACTGCCTTGTTTTCTACATACCTTGCAGCTAATTGTAAAAGATTGTATCTTTGAACAAAGAATAGTGAAGGACATAATTGCTAACTACAAACAAATAGTTAGTCATTTCAACCACTCTACAGGTGCCTACACCAAGTTGCATGAAATTCAAAGACAATATGGACTACCAGAACACAAGATGATTCAAGATGTGCTAACTAGGTGGAATAGTACCTTCTTTCTTTCTTGGAAAGGTTGCTTGAACAGAAAATACCAATTGCTAACTACGGTACTGCTTGAATACGCCAAACCTACCAAATTTGATGCAAGTAAATGGAATATAATTGCAAAACTTGTCAAGTTATTGAGTTTTTTACAAAACTACAGTCAGGCTTAGCAGCAGAGATAGTACGGCCCCTGAAATTCTCCCACAGATTAGATTTCTGAGCTGTTTGTTGAAAGGGCAAGAATTGAGGGAGGATTTGGTCACTTTGGAAGCACAATTGCAGCTCTCAAAAATTCATGTTCCCAGTGGTTCAGGAAATATAAGGATGACAAGATATTTTCTACATTCTTGGACCTTAGATTCAAAGATGCTTTCTTTGAAAAGGAGAATGAAACCAGCTCCAAAACTCACCTCAACAACCTTTCATCTACATTAGCAGGCATAGTAGAAGTACTCAAGCAGCAGAAGAATGATCATGAGAGTGCGAGTGAAGAGTTTTCTGATCACTACACCATCGAAGTTGATCAAGCAAGTAAAGATAAAGACATGGAAGACTTTGATTTTGACAGTTATGATGATCAACTTATTACCAGCAAGAGTAATGAAGCCAACTATGTTGATTCTCATTGCATCACTGATGAAACAACCCCTCAAGAGAGGAACCACTGATTCAATTCGGAGAAGTTCATCAAAACTTATATTTTTGCTCAAAGGAGAGAGAGAAAAATATGTTGCTTTCAACAACCTTGATAGGAATCTGTGTCCATTGGAATGATGGAAGATCAACAGCAAACTTTTCCCAAATTTTTGTCACCTAGCTAAGAAATATTTATCAGCCCCTCCTTCTTCAATTGAGAGTGAATGGCTCTTTAGCATTGGTGGTGGTAACATATACAATCCCAAGAGAAACAGACTAGCTCCCAATACAGGAGAACAATTGATGTTCCTGAACTTCAATCTTAGGATTTTTAACTTCAGATATTGTGTGTGTGCAATTGTATATCATGATTTCATGAAACAAATTCACTTCAAGAATCAGTTCGCAGTTGTTGGTTGGTAATCTAAGAGACTAAGATCTTACATTGTTTAAGTTAAAAAAGTGAATATTGTTTTAATTTCAAATCTAATTTTATTGGAGGATTTTTATTACTTATTTTTTGTCCTTATTACTTTTTGGCCTAATTAATAATTTTTTGTCTTTTATGTTTTAGTACTGAGAATTTCATTTTTGTCTTCTATGATGTATCTTGTGTACTTTTTCAATTTCATTATAACTGGAATAAAATATTATAATCATTGCAATTATCAATCATTGTACTTACTAATGTCACTATGTTGTAACTTGTTTAAATAAAAGGAGAGAGGGTGGCTGGGTGGATCAAATGGGGGCTTAGGCCCATATTCATATCATAATGGTTCATATCCTATAAGTTACTTATCTTGTCTCATATTGTCTGTAATAAATAATGAAGCTGTGAAACATCCATCAATATTAACTTATTAAAGAATCAGCATCACGATATTTGCCAGCCAAAATTTCTTTGATTACACTAGGCAACAAATTTCAACTTTTTTTTTGTTACAGACACGTGAACTACTGATTCCTACTAAAGCGGTGATGCTGATTTCAGATCTGATATCAAAATTTCTCTATCACGTCCAGATTTTGTGTAACCGAAAACCCCTATTTTTCATTTTTTTTCTCACCCGCTTCTATTACGAAAGCCGTCTAAGCTACTTTTCCGTGCCACGTTTTATGTTAAGCATACTTAAATAATTAGTGAACAGGGATGTCTTTCCTCCTTTATTCTGGCTTAAGACAGACAGCGGAATTCCGCTGGCGGAGTTACCACCCCTGCGCCCAACCATCCACCCAAAGCGCATTAGTATTTTGTTGTTACTACTGAAAGGCAAATTCCTGTTCTTAAGGAATGTAAAAAATGAATTTTCAAAGACATTCTGCATCCCATTATTTCATAAGATTTAAGCATGTTTTCTACGAGTTTACGGTGGTTTTCAGCTTTGTGGTTTCCAAGAAAATTTTTGACAACTTCAACGAAAGATGTCCATGCTCCTAGTTCATTCTCATTTAGGTTAGATGGAAACGATGAGTCGTGGATGACACTGCGGATCTGTGGTCTAGTGAAAACTCCAGCTTCTAGCTTAGCATCTGTCAATATTCCTTTGAATTTATCCTTTAAATATTGGAAACCACTACCTTGATGATCCATACCCTTCACGAAATTTTTCATAAGGCCAAGTTTAATGTGAAGTGGTGGAAGATGTACTTTCTGAGGGTCAATAAGTGCTGGGTGTTTCACATTGTATTTACCAACAACATGTTCAGTTCTAGATGGCCAATCATGTTTTTTGTAGTGGTTCTTGTCATCTCTGCTGTTCCATAGACACAAAAAGCACATATGCTTTGTGTAGCCCAACTGTAACCCAAGAAGTAATGATACAACTTTAAGGTCGCCACAAATATTCCATGTGTGGTCCTTATATTTGATGAGTCTTAGCAGCAGTTTCATCGATTCATAAGTCTCATTAAGGCCAGTGGCATGTGCTACAGGTATTGAAGGTTTTTCATTGCCATTGTGCAGTAATACAGCTTTAAGGCTAGCTTTACTAGAGTCAATGAACAGTCTCCATTCTTTTGGATCATAGCGACAGCCAATCCCTTGCATCAGACCACTGATATCGTGGCAGAAACAAACGTTTTCTTCCTGTAAGTAAAATGATGAAAACTGCAAATGGCGATGGCGGAAATGGGAAACTTTGGTGTTTGGTTGGAGAAGATTAAATTCTTGAAGTCTTGAACCAAGCAACTCTGCCTTTTCTTTTGGTAATTCCAAATCGCGCACTAAGTCATTTAACTCCGCTTGACTTAACAAATGTGGGGAAATATTTGCATCTGGAACATATATGCCATCTTTCCCTGTTTCTATATCACTAGCAGAATCTTCAGATGAACTGCTGTCTGTTATCATTGCTGGTGGAACTGGTGGTGGATTTGTTTCATCATGTGGTACTGGTTTCATTGCTGATTCGCAGTTTGGGTACGTGATCTTTGATTTGTTTTTCTTTGTGAAACCAGCAATCTTTGTCAAACAAAAATAACAATCATTGAAGTGATTTTTCGGCTCACGCCAAACCATGGGGACTGAGAACGGCATAGCTTTCCTTTTACCATTCATCCAAGCTATTAACATTGCATTGCACTGTGCACAGCAAATATGTGGTGCCCAGTCCCTCTGTTGGTCTCCTAACTTAGTCAAAATAACACTTGTAGGCAAGTTTAATCTTTGTTGTTATGTTTCTACTTTGTGGCTTAGGTGTATATTGTCCACAGACAAAGCAGAAGTTGTCTGGGTGATTTACACAAGCACGTCTATTTGATGCCATTTTGAATTACCATACAATATCTGAAAAAACGTAGAAAGTAATTATTACGATGTGCAAAATAAAAAGAAATACACACCGTAGTACAAAACAAATGCTATAAAAACACACAAGTCACCACAACCTGTCACTTGCTCATCAGCAGAGAGCTTCAACAACCGTTCTGCTTGACTGACCGTTGGGCCGTTGCCCGTTACTATGCTCTTGACTCAGTGTTGCCAACTCGGGATAAATTTTATTTATCAAAATTGTTCGAATTTGTATATAGTTGGCAAAAAAATTGCTTTAACCTGAAAAGCAGTTCATATTACTGGCATTAAGCCGATTAAAACCAAAATCTGGACGTGGTAGAAATTTTACTAAAGTGATTTGCATTTTACACAAAATCTAGACGTGATAGAAAAAATCTAATTATTAGATTTGAAATCAGCATACCGAAATTAGCTAGGAGCACCTATTTGGTCTTCTGTAACAAAATCTTTGTTGCCTAGTGTTATCAATTTTCTATATTAAATTTAAATTTTTGTTTTTAAAAGTATGAGATATTGGGATTTGCTTGAAAGTAGGTATCGGTGCAACTCTAATGGTTATGTATGATGTGTATTGTGTAGGTTCCTTCAGAACATCTCCCACTCAGCCATAGTGTGATCCAGCAGCTGGTGGCTGGTCCGCTCCTGCCCAGGCTCCCACAAGTTTACCACATTCCCTCATACATTCTCAGTGTGGTTGAGGTCACACCCCTTACTAGGCCAGTACAGTAGTTCTAGATTTTGCTGCTCCTCGAACCACCACCTAACAATCCTGGTGGTTTGGATGGGAGAGTTGTCCTACAAATGGATTTTAAATGTTAAAAGTAGAATTATATCACATCCATACACTTCATCAGTAACCCACTGTTTGAGATAGGTTTTAACCCCTATGTATTAGGGGTTTCTCTCAGCTAAATGTAATTGTGCACCATTATACAAATAATACAGTCTGTAGTTATCCAGAATAAAATCCTAGTGTTCTCATAGTACTGAAAGAGTTAAAGAACAATTTTATGACCATTATTTGTCCCATGTAAATGTGGAAGCTGGACAGACAAATGCATGTAATACATAAATCTTACTCTAGTAATTGTATAATATTCTATAGCACACAAATACAACATACCTGCATAAAGATAATCTGCTCAGGATAGGGCAAGGCACATACAGAAGGCAGCATTACCACCTCCATGATCTCTATATATTGACCTGTAAACCTCCCATGGATCTCAGTCAGCTTTCCTAGTCCTTGCAGGTGCATCCATCCCCACACATTTGCCATCACATGACCACTTCATAAATTGTTTGGTGGGTATATATCGTGTTATCCTGTCACCAACACAGAAGATGGAGCTGTGAGTTATAGATGCAATACTGCTCCAGTATGCAAGATCATCATTTATATACTGGTGAGCAAAAGACAGCCTGGCCTGACGATGTTCCTTGATCCTCTCTTTTTTTGGATATCCTACTTCATGCAACTGTCTCCTTACAGTGTCCACTCACACGCCCATATGTAGTGTCTCCCAGATGGTGACTGCATTGTTGATAGGATCATTCTACACTTCGTTGATTATTCTCTGGTCTTCTTCTGGTGTGGTCTTTCTTGGTGCCCCCCATACTTTGGATGATCTAGCAGATTCCTAGTCTCCTGCCACCTCTGCACCCAGCATTGAACAGTAGGCTTCAAAATTCCCAGTTCCATGGCTATGTCAGCTACAGAGAGGCCTGCTTCCCGCATACCAATTATCCAGCCTCACTGTGCAATTTTATGTTAAGTTAGATTCATTTTCAGAGTTTGTGTTTGTTATACAGTGTAGAAATATGGTATGAGCATAGATCATGCCAGTAGCCATGTCAACACCTCAGTTTGGCCTATCATCATCATTTCATAAACATTAGTATAATATTGTATGAGTTTACAAGTGCATATACTGTAAACTAGATTAATTTTGTGGCAACAAATTTTTGCTTTTTCATATCCTTGGATGAGTTCACAGCAGCATAATTTCACAGTCAACAGTTGCTAGTTATTATCTTACAAATTAAAATGTCATGAATGACATTTATTGTTGATTGTGACTGGTTGAGGTTGAGGTCATATATCAAGGCAAGTTTTATCTCTTGGTATTATCTCTTAGTCAGATAGATTTGAAGCTCTCCACACTGAAACTTATTCATGGTAAATGGATTGTCTCTGCATAGGATAACCTACCCAAAATGAGGGAGACCATTCAGAAGCATTGGGAATTTAGCAGCATTTATGGCATTCTTGTTATACAGTAATAATACATTATAATTTAAAATGTTTTTACTGCTTTTACTTTACAATGTTTTATTACAATATACTGAATTTACTTTCCAAATAAAGTATTTTAATGATCTAATTTTTTTCTTACTATCTTCCAAAGAGTAGTTTAAGTTGTCAAATTTTTGCCTGCTGGATATTTTCGCGTAAACTATAGCCTACGCAAAAAATGCAAAAATTTCCTGCAGGGGGACATTTCACATTTACTGGTATATAAAAAGTTATATTGTAGTAGCTGTTCATATAGATTTAAGGTAATCATAATGGAACCTTGTTACTGTATAAGACTAGTAAACTATGAGGAGTTCAACACTGTTCATGATCATATTAATTGTTCATTTTTATGAACCTGTGTGTCAGTGACTATGTTCAATTGTTCTTTAGATATACAGGGTGGTAAACAATGACCCCCCCCCCCCCCCCCCAGATGAAACTAATAGAGGTACAAAAAACTGATTGTTGCATCTTTTAGACCAGCATTTCTTAACCTGGGGGAAATTTCAGGAATCCAGGGGGGATTTATGGCAGAATTTTGTTTGGTGGTCATATAATTAGTGTGCATTATAAGTCTGCTAATGTTATTAAATTTTGTGAGGCTACTTTTTTCTGTATCCTAATGGAGGGGGAAATCGGGTAGGGGCAAACTGGTCAAAGGGGGAAATGACACGAAGAAGGTCAAGAACTGCTGTTTTAGACAATTTAATTCTATGTCTAAACAAAACCACTCAATAGTTGGTGTTGCCTCCTTGTACTTGGCAGATGGCTTCAAGTTGGCAAGGGTAGGTAGGAGGTGAGGAGAGACTCAAAAAGGTCACTGTCGTACTCAAGATTTCAGAGGATTGTTTCAATGTGCTGCTCCATCTTCTGGCAGCAGAATCATTCAGGATCCATCCTGAAAGACCGAGTGGAATCCCTGATGCTTGCTGAACCACCAGCCACCCAATTCTGCCGCCAGACCATGGAGCAGCACATCGAAACAATCCTCCAAAATCTTGAGTATGACACTGACCTTTTTGAGTCTCTCCTCGCCTCCTACCTACCCTTGCTGACTTGAAGCCATCTGCCAAGCACAAGGAGGCAACACCAACTATTGAGTGGTTTTGTTTCGACGTAGAATTAAATTGTCTAAAAGATGCAACAATCAGTTTTTTGTACCTCCTATTAGTTTCACCTGTGCAGGTGGGTGGGGGTGGGGGGAATCATTGTTTACCACCCCTTACAGTATATGTCTACGTTATATGTTATTGGACTCGGTTGTCCCTCATCCACCCCACCTTCCCCTAATTGGGGTAACTTGACTAATAGTCTAATATTCTGGTATTACCACATGTATGGAGTCACCTGTGCAAGGAACATTACATATGTGGGCAACTGTACGTAATTCTAGTTTTCTGACTAGCCTCTTCCTGCTATATTGGAAATAAGTGTGTTATCACTTACAACATTACTATGGAACAAGATGAAATAAATTCAGGTTATGTTGTAGGACAGGGGTTCCCAACCTTTTTAGGTTGATTGTACCTCCATGCTTTGCTACGTACTGCAGTCAGAAAGGTTGTGGGTTATTCATCTACAACTAATATTAATTACTTTTTAAATACATTATCAGTACCGTAACACAGGTTGGGAGTCATTGTTTTAGGGTATTTAGAAATGGTATTACTTTTCAGTCTTTAACCTGATTGTACCTAAACAGAAAAATTTGAAACAAATTAAGCCTATTACACCTAGCCAACCTATTTCTTTAGGAAATTTTTTTAATGTAGGCTGCAGATACTTTTTAACGAAGTTTTTTCCCCCTATGTAAGGTACAGAATATAGCAAAATTACTGTACCACACTATTAAATGTAAAGTTTCTGCTCGATGTATTGTAAGTTTCACCACCTGAGCCATTTAGAACAGTTTAGGAATTTAGGCTATGGGTCTTTTGTATTTGTTTTTTAATAAAGATAACACTAGCAAAAGTGTTCCTTGCATAGGGTCTTATTTCTGCATTAGAAGGCTATAGTTTGCTAAAACTAAAAGAATGTGGGAGCAAGTGTAGTTTACGTCCCTCTGATGCAAAAGGAGACACAAACTACACTAGGTCGAAGTTGGGGGAATATAAACTACACTAGGATCTTTAGGAGACATTTTTTGAATGAATCCATCAAATAAAACTTTAAAACTAACAAAAATATTACAACTTAACCTAACCAATCATCAATACCTAATATTTTTGTTAGTTTTAATGTTTTATTTGATTAGGTATATGTGGACAAAGTTGGGAATGCAAACTACACTAGGATAATGTAGGGGAATGTAAACTACACTTGGTGCACCACAGGGAGATGTAAACTACACTTACTCCAGAATGTGATTTGGCTAGACTTCATGGTATGGTAGGCTGCTGGTATGATAATTCCAACTAAAATTTTTTTTAAAGGACTTTGGACAAGTGTAAAATGGGTCTACAAACTTAGATATTCAGATTTGATCTTCCAAAATAAATTTTTAAAATTTCTTAACCTCTTCAGCTTAGTAGACAAGAGTATGTCCTCATTGATACAGTATTTAGAGTTCATGAAAGCGAGAAACAAAGGATTAAGACATTTCAGTCAAATATTTAAACTAAGGAGGGGTTCAGGAGGTAGTCATCAGTATTCAAATTTGGTATTACAAATTAAGGATAGAATTAACGAAGGCAGCGGATGATGTACAATACCATAGGTAATAAGTAGGTGTTCATCAGAGCTTTCCTTTATTACTGTTTGACTGTTTTTTTTAAAAGAAATATAGTGTAGCAAAAAGTTTTTACCCAATATGACTTTAATTACATTACTGTGCTTTAAACTGAATGTGGAGACCCTTTTGAACATTTACGATATGGTTCCATAAATAGATGTATTTCCCATTGGGAAGAGCTTTTCAAATACTTTTTAGTTTGCTGGTAACCATTTCATTAGCCTGCCTCTTCTAAGAATTCAAGCATGCTTTTAATTTTTGGACATATTTCAGCCAGAATTTACTGTACATTAGTCTACTTTACTGATTTTTTTAGTCTTTCTCATAACTTTCACTCGATGGTTTAGAAATGAAGTATGTCAACAGTTTCAGTATGAGCTTCTTGAAAGAAATTTGTTTTAAATGCTATAATTTTTTTTTAATAGTATTACCTCCATTACTATGTAACTTTACCCATTATAAATGTTTTGATAATTTCAGCACAATTACAAATATGTAAAAGCAATTCTATATCCAGATCTGCCATGTACTACATCAGCAAGTAGGGTGCACTTTTTTTATGATCAGTACTTGGTTCACTTTATAAATGTGTAGGACTCCATCTAAAAAAGTTAAAATGGGCTTGATTATAATAAATTTAGATTGATAGCAACAATATTAATTAGGTGATAGTCTTTATAAGCAATTAATAATGAATAGTCTGACTAATTCATCGCATTCATCCCTACCATGCCAATAATATTTCAGATTCTCCAAAGCACTCTCCTCGGCACTCCGTATACAGTCCTAGCTCCTCATCCGGGGTATTATCACCAGAATCTCCACCCTCATCCAGAGGTTTGTTGAATTTAATAGAGTACCGGTACTTCATTGAAGTGCTCTAATTGAACAGTCATTAGCGGAGAAAGGAGTGATACCATTTGTTAATTTCTTAATAGTTTTTATAATTCTTGTACACTTATTTCGGATATAATCAAATTACATGATACTTTTATTTTTATTTTTAATTAAGACATATATAATATTAATGTATAATTTTTTAATCAGTGATCTACATCCAATTTTAAGCAAAAAGGAAAATAGCTATATTCAAATGTTATCATCTAACATTTGAGTTTACTAAAAGTATTTGAGGATTAATTCATTAAGAAAAGAGTTGCTCTTTATTCTCACCCTAAGGATTAACCTATATAAGAATTGTCAAGTTTGAATATAAATTATAAGTCACTTGGAAACTTCAGACTAACTCATTATCATTCCTTGGCTTGTATCTTCTATAATTGGTGTATCTAAGAGGAGATTATAGACACCAATCGACCAGGGATGTACTCCTAGGGAGGGGAGGGTTAGGCAGGGGATGGGGAATGCTGAAATTCCCATTTCTCCTCTCACTGTCCTTAGCAGATATTTTTCTGTCTTATCTACCTTGTGAGCAGTCCAGCATACTCTCAAACACACACTTCTCCATCCATTCCTCACTAGTCACTACACACACACACACACACACACACACACACACACACACACACACATATATATATATATACAGTATATAAAATTTAGGGTGAAAATTTGAAAGTTGTCTGAACCTAGCGAGCATATGGTGCCCTCGTTGCACTTCATGTAAGGGGTTCCAAAAAAACCTTAGCCCCCCCCCCCCCCTTTGCAGCTTACATATTTACTTATATCAAAATAGTTTTTAGTGATTATAAAAATATATAAAATTCTTTATTTATTGCAGATATTAAAATTACTCTAGCTGATAAAGCAATAATATAATGGCTTCTCAATTAATTGGTGATTCGGAGAGGCAATGTGTGATAGATCGCATATGAGCAATAACATTTCAGGAAGCTCGTGATGCTGGAGCCACCTTTATAACATGTTCATGGGTTGCCAAAAAGTTGCGAAGAAGTGAGGACTTCATCAAAAGAAATTGGAATAAAACTTTGGATGAATGTGAAATGGATACAACCAAATCTGGGCACCCAAATTTGCCACTCTCTCAGGAAACAAAGGACATCATTGAAAGCGGTACGCGTAAGCGGAAAAACAGCTGTGCTAAACTTTCTAAGAGAGATTGAAGTGTTGAGAGGAAAGATCGTTAGTGGCGAGATCATTCGACTGTACCATCATAGGCAAGGTTTAAAGCCTTGGCATGAACTTCCAAAGCCAAGAAAAACTCAACTCAACTTAACATCGATGACAGAATGTGGTTTGCCCATTATCTTGAAGATTGGGATGTGGATGATTTCATGCATTTAGCTGTCTCCAATGAATTTTTTGTTTATGTAACACGTCAGCCTAACTACCAAAATGATCAAGTGTGGGCCACACCACCAGATGAAATCGATGACAATGAACATTATCGCGAATTATTAAAAAGTCCAGACTGTGTTGGTGTGTTTGTTTTGTTCACTGCAAAGAAGCTCATGTGGGTGCTGAAGCCAAATGGTCAGAGTTGGGATGAACAGTATTTTCGTGATATTATTCTATCCCAGCATGTCATTCCTTTTCTAAGAAACCCAAACAATGTTATGGATGTCGATCAGGTAACACTTCTGCACAATAAGGCCCCCTGCTTTAAGGCATTAGCCACTCAACAGTTGTTGTGGAACCACGAGATCGATTTCTTTGGAAATGAAGAATGGCCAGGAAATTCTCCTGACCTGAATGTCTGTGAACACATTGGATCAGTTATAAAGGACAAGGTTGAATGTGTCTCATTTCAAGAACCTGCAGCAAATCGATTTTCGAAGGATACAATGACGCAACACATTGAAACTGTTTTAGCAAATTTGCGTAACGATCAAGATCTATTCACGTCACTTTTGACAAGCTACCCAAAGCGAATTCAGGCTGTCTTGGAAGCCAATGGCGGGAACAAGTTTTAATTGTTTCTCATTAAATGCAGGATTAAATTCTCTTTTGTAAGGTATGTTTAGTTTTACTGTACCTCTAATGGTTTAGGCCATGGGCGGGGGGGGGGGGCCTAAGGTTTATTGGACCCCCGTACAATAGCTTTGTATAAAATTTGAAGAAAATTGGATGATGTTTAGGGGTCCCGCAAAATGTTTAGTTATTTTAGTCTCATAAAATTCTAGCAAAACAGCCAATTTCCTTTAATTCTTTGAAAATTATTAGTTGTAGCCTATATCTTTCTATAGTTACGCTTATGAGACATAATTTCTGTTTTTTTGTGTCCACAGGTAGTGTTTTTGATTGGATAATGGATATGGTAACACGAAGTGGGCCAGCCTTTTGGCTTGTTGGCCACCTAGACCCAGATATTACCAGTGCTCGATTGCCTTCCAGAGGCTATGTGGTTAGGAAATATTAGTTCCATCACTCTGTCATGAAGCAAATGAAAGCAGATGCTGCAAAAGCATCTATTCAAGCAGTGCTAGAGATATGGGAAAAAGCTAAAATTCCAACATCAACCCTGGCTTACAGCAAAGCCAAACTTTTGAAAATGATTGATGAGTACAACAAGCTCAAGAAAAACTGCAATCGAGACTCCGAGACCTGTTGTACTCAAGAGGCAATGTTCCGGGACCAGCTTGAGGATCTCTTTGATGTGGCTCACAAGGATGCGATGATTATCATGTCAAATGAAGAAGATAAGGCCTTCTTGGTGAGCCAAAGGGAAGATCGAACATCATCCTCCATGACCGGGATCGATGTTATTCACACCAAAGTCAGCGTGGAAAAGAGGAAACGAGAGGTGGTGATTAAGCAACAGAAGAAAAGTGAAAATGAGAAGGCGTTATTTGAAGTCTCTGATTCCTCACAGATGGCACTGCCTTCCTCCTCAGAAACAGATACTGAAGAGAATGACGCCAAGTTTACGCTCAAAGATGGCAGGTCACTGCAATGAAGGAAGGAGAATCGACATGTTCTGCTCAGCCCAAAAGTGACTGCAGTCATGGATCGGTTCAACATCTCTGACAGGGCTGCCATGGGCCTTTCGGGAGCCCTGACAAAGGCATCAGAGCAGAACCTGAAGATGATGATGCTCTCACGAAGTTCAATTCGACGACACAGGATTGCCAATAGGGAAGCATTTGCAAAGACAAATAAGAACCTGAACCTCCCTCCCAAAACCCCACTCCTCCTCCACTGGGATTCGAAGCTTCTTCCTGATGTGTCCAAGTCTGAGAAGGTTGACAGGATTGCCATCCTGGTCATAGGAGGCAACCAAGAGATCCTTCTCGGAGTCCCCAAGATTGGCAGCAGCACAGGTGTGAACCAGTCGAATGCTTGCATCACTGCTCTTCAGGAGTGGAACCTCATGGATCATGTGCGAGGCTTGGTGTTCGACACCATGGCCTCAAACACTGGTCTGTCTGAGGGAGCTTGCACGAAGATACAGGCTGCCATCAACCGGGAGATTATTTGGATCGCTTGCCATCACCATATCCTGGAAGTTGTTCTCTTTGATGTCTTCAAGAAGGAGTACTGACCATCCAGCAGCCCCAATATCCCCTTGTTCATGCAGTTCCAAGAGCAGTGGAGATTCATTGATGGAACCCGCTGGAAGCCAGCAATGCACGATGACAATATCATGGAAGAATTCTCTGATCCCCTGGCAGGATTCAAAGAAAGGGTGCTGAAGGACCTGAAGGTGGCAATTGAGTCAAAGGCTCACCTCAAGGATGATTACAAGGAACTCCTTGTCCTGTCATACACCTTCTTGGGGGAAATTCCAGAGGGAGGTATGAAGATTAGGGCACCTAGGGCCTTCCACCAAGCCAGATGGATGGCAAAGGCCATTTATGCTCTTAAGATCTTCCTCTTCAGAGAGCAGTTCACCCTCACTGCTCACAAAATGTGTGCAGTACGGAATCTCAGCCTCTTCATTTCTCTGTTCTACACCAGGTACTGGCATCAAGCAATGATCGCATCATATGCCCCCAAAAATGACTTGGATTTCATGAAGGATCTTGAGAGCAGAATTCCAAATTGTCAGCTGGCAAACACTGCTCTCTCAGCCTTCAAACGCCACCTGTGGTATGTGTCCAAGGAATTGATTGGTCTTGCATTCTTTGATGACTGGATTGGAGAAGAGGAGAAAGTTGCAATGGTGGAAAATCTCAAGAGAGAGCAGAAGGGACTGAGAATTGATGGCAAGAGATTCTCTCCTCAAACACCGCTTCCTGACTTCATGACTGCCAAGACCAAGAACATCTTTGACCTCATTCTCCCGAATGGTCATCAGGAGTCAGTCCTTCCTCACCAAGCCACCTTCTTCTTGGAACAAAGATGAAACCTACCAACAATTCATGGCCTCCGTCGCTTCACTGAAGGTTGTGAATGACAGCTCCGAAAGGGGTATTGATCTGATCACACAATTCAACTCATCCATCACCAAGGATGAGACCCAGAAGCAGTACCTCCTGAAAGTTGTAGCTCAGCACAGGAAAGATATGCCCTCCATGTCAAAAGCTGTCTTCCTGAAATAAACTTAGAATCTACAATGATGCTTTTCCTTTTCTGTGAGCTTATTTAAGATAATTGTCAATTTTTTGTGATGACTGAGAAGTTGAAGTTTTGTGGGACCCCTGAATATTGAGATAAGAAACTGAAATTTTGCCTGAAGACATGTTTGGGATAAAGGTATTAGGGCGATATGTGTGTAAATTAAAATTCCAACTTTTAATTTTTTGGACCACCCTAATATATATATATATATATGTCTTATACATTAACCTAGTCTTTAAAAAAAAACAAAAAAAAACGCACCATTCTGGACCTTCATTTCAGCTTTCTCTTTCTTTTAGGGGAGGGGTCATTTTTGTAGGCACTTGCCCTTGGCCCTTCCTTTCTTGCATAAAAAAAAATATATATATTAAGGTGGAGTGAAAAAATCAAAATTGAGGCGGTCTAGATAGTTGTCTTTTGTCCAGGATTAATCTTTAAAACTGATTTTGGGTGGTTGCATACAAAACTGTGACTGATACTGGCCAATTTATACAAATCATATGTGCGCACAACCAAAATTTGAACCCAGTGACCTATCTTGGGTTCTGGACATGATAGAAAGACCATTTAAAAACTGTTTATGATTTATTTTTTACATCTGAAGCAGATTAAAACATTTGAAGGGTTAATAATGCATAAAAAATCCATATTTCATCATTTTTGCTCAAAAAATGCAATTTTTTGACCCTTTTTAAATGCAAAAAACTTCTTTTTCTATGTGAAGGTCAAAATATGATGATAAAAACCCACTCCAATAGACAGAGTTTATTTCCACAACAGTGTCGATGCCCACTGGCATCCTCTTCAGGTGGATACAGAAAAATGAATTTTTTCTGTATCTACCTGAAGAGGATGCCAGTAGACATCAAAACTGTTGTGGAAATAAACTATTAGAGTGGGTTTTTATTATCATTTTTTAAATTTTTTTTTATAGATATTGATAAATACATGTATTTTGATAACCTTATTGCCAAAAAATACTTGCATTTGCATCATAGGATGTTAACACTAGCTGATATACCGGATCATGATCTGGTATCCAGCCAATCGGGCCACTTCTTCAGTCTCCAGCTGGATACTGGGTATCAAGCATGAATTTATAGTCAGGGTTGTGGAGTCGGTCCAAAATTTTCCGACTCTGACTCCTCACATTTTAAATATATGACTCCGACTCCTCTAGTGTTTCACTCTATAATTATCATAATAATAAGACATTTCATCCACCACACTAAGTGTGAAATTTTATATTTTATATTTTATATTTAAATAAATATTAATTGTATATTCTGAAAATGTAAAAAAAAAATATTAAAAAAACTTAATCTAGGGGCTATCAATGAATAAGGTTTATTGACCAAAAAAACTAAATAACCTAAATATTAGGATTTAGAAATTAAGGGTGACACAGGACACAGAAATTGGAGTCGGAGTCGGAAGTTTTTTACCGACTCCGACTCCACCCTGAAACGTGCGACTCCACAACTCCTACTCCACAACCCTGTTTATAGTGAAAACAGGAACCATTTGTTGCTGGAAAATGCTGAGAAACTTCTTTTCATCATGAAAAATATGAAATTATTGAAAACATAATGAAAAATATAGCTATATATTTTCAGTTATATTTATCACACATTTATCATTTACACTTAATAGTTATATATATACTATTAAGAAAGAAAATGTTTTTGTCATTATATATATATATATATATATATATATATATATATATATATATATATACAATGGTGGGCACCGTTAACCGTTAATTCGTTAAACATGTAACGGAAGTTACCGATAAACTGTTAACGTTAACTTTTATTAAAAAAATGAAAAACACAATATATATATAATTTAATTTTCCCTCTTCTTCTCGTTCTCCATTTTGTCCATGAGATGCATGTTGCCCTTCATGAAAATTAGCATATCAAAGTTTTCATCAGACAGGGATGATCTCGGCCCTCAGGATGTCCTTGCCCATAGAGAACAAACGCTCCACTGCAGCACTGGAGGGGATGGCTGTGTTGAACTTGATGAACAAGTCCACCAACACTTGCTCACCCAAGAAGGCAGCATCTGTCAGCAAGTCCTTGGAGTTGGTCTCCAGCCAGGTCTTGACCAAGTTCTGGGCCTTGCCCTTGAGTGACCTGTGGCTTCTGCTGCTCTCTTTTGTCTGGATGACAGAACTGAAGAAGTCATCCTCCTCCTAGCACAAACATGTTGCGCAAGAGACCGACTGCAAATGAAATGAATGTAGTTATTTGTTGTAATTGTTACATACAGTACGTGTATATTATTGAAAGTGCCTTAAAATGCTCGTGATATTTCTTGAAAGAAGTTGAAACATTCAACTCAAATGGCAAATCTTTCTGCCTGATTTTACAGTCGACCATGTTTTGCTCAAACCAATGCCATAAATAACTACCATATTTGGTAAGACACAAATTGTGGCGACGGAAACAAATATATCGCCTGATTTTGCACTGCAGAAATGGAAATTCGTTCATCACTATTAACAGTGGCGGATTAATTGCGCACCTGCTCAGCACTGAAAATAATAGAAACTTTTAGAAGTTTATTTATGAATTTTTTGGGTTAACGGAAGCTAAATGTAATGGAAGTTAATTAGTCCGATAATGATTTTCAAAGTTAACTTAAAAGTTAAATCGTTAACGAAAAAGTTAACTTCGTTAATGAAAAAGTTAACTTCGTTAATTAACGATTAATGGATTAACGGTTTGTGCCCAGCTTTGTATATATATATATATATATATATATATATATATATATATAATATATATGATGAATAAAACCACGAAGGGAAAAGAAACACAAAGGGGTGCTCAAGCGCTTTTGTCTAATGACATCCTCAGGAACACGAGTGAAAGGACAGATCAAGGCAATATATAGGTTACAAAATAAACATACATACATACATATACATACATATATATATATATATATATATATATATATAATATATAATATATATATACACGGTGAACCAAAAGTAGGTGGACAGTAGGTTGAATACGGTTTGTGTTATATTATATTATAACTATGGTGTTCATTATAACTATGGTGTTTGTGTTATATTATATTAAATATTATAACTAAATTTATTTAAATTTTATTTTATTATAGTATACAAAAAAATTAAATATGTATTCTCAAAATAAACGTTATCATTTACTGTCCACCTACATTTGGTTCACCCTATATATATATATATATATATATACATATATATATATATATATATATGATGAATAAAACCACGAAGGGAAAAGAAACACAAAGGGGTGCTCAAGCGCTTTTGTCTAATGACATCCTCAGGAACACTGGAGTGAAAGGACAGATCAAGGCAATATATAGGTTACAAAAATAAACATACATACATACATATACATACATATACATATATATATATATATATATATATATATATATATATATATATATACATATATATATATATATATATATATATATACATATATACTAGGGTGGTCCTCAAATCGAAATTTGGAATTATTCAGCTCCCAGGGCCTCAATCTGTGAGGTTACACATAGAAACACTGTGGTTAAAATTTCATTGCGAAATAATAATATTTACCCTGTGCTCATGAAGGTTGAAGTTTATAGGGTATACCAGCCTCCGGGTCCCCCCCATTTAAGGGTATTAGCCGCTCAGGGGGGGGTCTCATGGGTGCTGACGCCACTCATTGTCGCCCGGTTCGCAGCGTGGCCTTCCGAGCATCCGGGAATTTCTTCCGGTGCTCTGCAACACCCAGGAGCATGTACTGCAGCTGGTCCTCCTTCTTCGTGTGGCGCCTGTTGTATTCTTGTGCCAACGCCACGGCCCGCTCGGCATGGTCGTTGGTCACGGACAGGTTCCGGACCACCTCGGCAGCCGCTTGGAATTGCTCGCTGTCCGGCCATTTCGACACATCCTGTTCCAGGAATCCACGTCGCAATTGGAGTCGGTCGAAGAACTGGCGAGTCCTCCCCGTCACGAATGTCTCTAATGACAGGGAAGAGCACGCCAGGACCGACGCTCTCTTGGGCGGGTCGTCCTCCTCCGTTGGCTCCTCCAACATCGCAGCAGTCATCGCCGCCTTCGTTTCCGGAGGAACATCGTCGTCGAAGAGAGCCAGGGCCACCAACTCCTCGGACAAGTACCACAGGTGGTTGGCGAATTTCGACTTGGCTGCTTTCGCCACCTCCTTGTCTTCGTATTTTTCCAGAGCCTGGAGGAGCCAGAGATCTCTCACGGGGGCCTTCGCCGCGTTCGGGGCCTCCGTCCACGCCTTTGTGTAGAACTTCATGGCGAACACGCTCAGGCGCCGAACTCCGGCCTCTTCCTTGGCTGTGAGCCGTAACTGCCGCCGGAACATCCATACCTTCAGGGCGTACAACACCTTCGACATCCAGCGGGCCTGGTGCATCGCACCGGGCGCTCGGAACCGAATCCCACGGGGGGGCACTCCGCCGAGGAAGATGATGATGGAGTCTGCATCCTCCTCGACGATTTGACGAGCGTTGGCATCACTCATGACGTGGTCGTAATCTTCTTGGTTCAAAAACTCCCATTGCGCCTTGAATCGCTTGAAGAGCTGAACCTCGGGTGCCAACGATGGTCCAAGGACTTCCGTGAAAACCGCACTGACAAGAAGCTCCAGGACATGGTGAAGACATGCCAGATAGAGGAGGCTTCTCCCAAGTTCCTGCTCGATCAGCACGCATGCACCTGTGTTCTTTCCCGTGTTTGAAGCCGTAGTGTCGAACGAGAGGGCACCAACTTTGTCATCCAATCCCCAGTCTCGCAGAGCTTCCACCACAGCTTTGGCACAGTTTGCACCAGTACCGGAACCGAGCTTGGCGACCTGGAGGAGCTGCACCTCGCCGCCACAAGAGACCAGGATCGGGAGTCGATCAACCTGTTCCTTGGATGTCTGATCCGCCATCAGCTTCCCATCCCAGTGAACAATGAGGGCAGCTTCTCAATGGAAGGGCTCCTTGAGCTGAGCGGCAACTTGTTGGCGCCGTATGGACGACCGGTTGATGTTCAACTCATCAATGTTGTGGCCAAGGGACCGAGCCGTCTCACCGAGCATGTAAACGGCGTCGCGGTCGGTCGGCTTCGTGCGGTCCAAGCTAGCCGCCAGTGCCAGTGAAATGATATTCGCCGGCTGACTGCGCTTGGGTGGGCTGCAACCTCCGACAGCGCCACGGGTGGGAGAGTCGCTGGGGGGTGAAGAGCTCGAGCTGGAAGAGGCCAATTCTGCTGTTTGAGAAGTAGTGGCCATTTCTTCAGTCGCATGGTGCCGATGGCGTTGTTCAGCCTCCCTCCGCTGCGCAACATTGCGCTCTGTGCGAGCCAGGACCACATCAGCTCCTCCCATGGTCCCCCTGCAGCCGGGTTCTCGTTGGGCGATCAGGAAGGCCTTGTCCTCCTCGATGTTCATCATGTTCAGTGCGTCAGCGTGGGCGACATCGAAGAGGTTGCAGAACATCTGCTGGAAGGAGGCTTCCCGTGCAATCTGGGCATCTGAGCATCGATTCTTGTTCTT